>CALSBZ010042230.1:146793-183608 GCA_943591055.1 Gobionotothen gibberifrons | reverse complement strand
ACACACACACACACACACACACACACACACACACACACACACACACACACACACACACACACACACACACACGAAACGTAACGTGGGCATATCATATGCACGCAAAAACGGACTTCTGCGTATCTATTGCACGACTTTGCAAAGTCGTGTCATTTGTGTATACGCATTCTGGTGAGATCAGGCTGGACTCATAGACTGTAAAGTACTGTGACTAACCCACTGTGAATGAAACACAGCCCTATGTTACCTTCAGGTACTCTTCTGTAGACAGGAAGTCCACTCTCTCCGCGCGCGCTCCCTTTAAAGGCACGCTGATGAACACCGTGCTGTCCGTCTGAGTCCACGAGTAGTCCGTCACTATCAGCGGCATCTCCGCACAGTACCCGCTCTTTGAAAGCACAAAAAGTCGATGTATTCAGCTCAAAAAACTGACTTATTCGACAAAAAGCGAGGAGTCATGAAAGGAGAGATCTACTGCCGCTAAGCGTCCCGTTGCTATGGCGACCAGAGACCGTATGCTCCCTTCATGTTATCGGAAGAAAATCGAAATTGAGAGTTGTAATCAATCCCGATTCTGTACATTTCCTTTTGATTGCCAAAATGCCTAAATTATAGTTTTTTCAATTGCTAAAACACGTTTTTTTTTTAAACAGGGCTCAAACTTTATTTTAAAATGAACGTATATTGTTTAACGCAGCACCTCAAAAAAGTTATATGTGCATCAACACATGGTCCTCTGGAAAAAAACTGTAAGGCTGCTTCATTTATATCTGCATTTTGTCCATCCTGTAAACAGTGATTGAGAGGTAATTTGACTCGAATTTGTCTTGTTTAATGGAAATATGTACTTGTTGCTTTAATACAAATAGTTTTGTTTGTGATAAAGCATTTAGCAAACTGAATGTTATATTTTCCCCAGTGATCATAGTTAAAACCTGTGTGTGAACTGTTTTGGGAGTTTTATAAATATGTTGAGGTTAATGAGAAAAGCTGTTCTACTATGTTCAGCTCCATTTTGGGTTAGTGGAAATACTGCCTTAATGCTTTTTAAGCATTAAGGCCCCCCCGAAATCACACAAGCATAGGGGATGCAAAATATACATTACATTAATTATATATGAAATATTAAAACATTTCAGTAAGACTCATCAGCATCACAGTGATTAAAAAAGCACATGCTATTCTCACTTAAAAAATGAATTCAAACTGCTTTCAAGGATTTCATGCCCCCTGGGGGACAGTGTAACAAGCTGCAAATATAACCTGCAAATATAACCAGTTTCTGGTGCACTGTCAACAGAGGGCGGGGGGAGCCTCGCTGCGGGGAAGCAGTGTGTGGACCTGTCAGCGCAACATACGAATTTCGAATGTTGTATAAGTCAAATGTCAAACTTTTGCCAATTGCCATATTAAAACATCAGCTGCAATTCACGACATGAAGAAGGCAGTCTCTGCACAGCATATAGGCTAATGGAGATGCAGTTATTTGCAGCATTCTTTATTTAGCATTCATTCAAGTATTTTATGCCTTTTTTCTGCTTATGTACAGGAGGAAGAGTGATAAACTGTCTGTCTAGTTGGCTTACATGACAGTTAAAGTTTACAGCCTAAAAAACATGGAGCATTTCTTCCCCTTTTATGTCAATTTGCACATTTCATGGTGATGCTCAGCCTCATGTCAACCACAACACAGAGAAATACTGATAGAAATGTGTGTGTAGTTGTTGATACATTGCTGACAGAGGGAACTACATTTGAATACAGATTTAAGAAGTATCAGTTTTTGAGCATGTAATAAGCATGTGCAGTGGCGACTGGTCATTAGGGGCAGGTACAACCCCACCTAGTGTCAGCAGAAATATTAAAAATAATGATTACAACAAAATGCAAAAAAAAAAAATATATATAAAATATATTTTAAGATCATGTTTAATCATCTGATTCATCTGTACTGTACATTGCCGTCTGTACATTGCCGTCTGTGTTCTTCTAATTAGTGTCTACAGTGTGTGCCTTTTGAGCTGTTTAGAGCCATGTGGGACAAAACCCGATCATGCCCCTCCCTCTCACTGTCTAAGTGAACGGTGACTGTAAAAACTACACTGCGCATGCTCAGAGTATTTTACTATTTAATGTGTGTGGCAAAAAAAAAAAAGACCATAGGGCCACTGAGCTGCCATCCCCACATACGTCATCATCTCACATAATTCAGAGCTGATTGGCTGTAAGCAGAGCCATATAATAGAGAGGCGAAGTCCCTCCCCTTCCGAGGGAGCTCGTGGGACCCCGGAAGCGGAAAAATATACATTGAAGTCAATGGAGAAAATGGCGAGGAAAAGGTTATCTTTTGATCCCGTTTGAATTGTGCCACGAATGACACATATGATGTTTGTCAATCTTAAACAATAATTTCCATGTCAAAAAAGTCACAGTTTGTCGTAAAACTGTTGAAATATAAGACTATGAAAAATACGCAACTAGAAAGACTACAAATCCCAGAGTAAGTGATGTCACCATTGTTTTCCTCCACCAAGAGAGAGCTATGTCAGCGCAACGCAACTAGAAAGACTACAAATCCCAGAGTAAGTGATGTCACCATTGTTTTCCTCCACCAAGAGAGAGCTATGTCAGCGCTATATATCATATCGTCTATATATATGGCGCTGGCTAAGATAAGATAACTTTAACAAGATGCCTGTGTGCTTAGTACCAGGTTGTTATCATACCAGCAATGGGTCTTGCTCGTTCTTTCGCCTCCCGTCTGATGAAAGGACCATGAGTGGCTGGATCAAGTTAGCTACCTAGCTAGTAGCTAGCACGTTATTAGCATTACACCCGTGTCATTTTTATTAGCCTTAACATTAAGTAACCCAACATGTTAAACAGTAAGAGTAGTAGGCTAGTCATATTTCGTGAACCCTTTGAAGAGTGCCACAGCGGTGGGATCATTCTATAATACACAACTTAAGCCTGGGGGAGAAATGCTAACGGTAACGCTAGCATCGCGATCTTTTGTACTTCATGCTATCTGCACAAATGGTTGACATTAAACATTAAAAAGACCAGGCAGTTCAGAGAGAATCAAAGGCAGACAGGCAGCTTTGCATGACATTCTTCTGGACGTGTTTCATTGTGGTGATAGTGAGTGTAGTCAATCCTTTTGTTGACAAGACAGACGGACATCTTGGTGACGTGTGTTGTTCTGCCCTACCGGAGATGTAGTTCACTGAGCAGTTTCACACAAAAAATGTGTAACTTCACAGTTTTACGACACATTTTTTTTTTTTTGACTTGCAAAATGTTCTTTTAAATCGACAAACATCATATGTGTAATTCGTGGCACAATTCAAACGGGATCAAAAGATAACCTTTTCCTCTCAATTTTGTCCATTGACTTCAATGTATATTTTTCCGCTTCCGGGGTCCCATGGAGCTCCACCGGAAGGGGAGGGACTTCGCCTCTCTATAGAAGAGTTACGACATCTCCGTTCACTCCAATGGACCAGATTTTTTACAGCAATGGCGGATCGTGGAGCTCTCAATAGTTCCCCGGAAGTTAGCTTGCCGCTGACTTCCGGGGAGCTATTTAGGCTATCTGCGGCTAGCAGCGCAGTAGAGTTGCAGCATAATAGACCGTTCGTGTTGGACTTTTAAAGGTAAGAAGACGTTTAAAGATTTATATTGCGGATATTATCAGCACATCTGAGTCAAATTAACATGTGTATTAAAGGATGTTAGTGTATTATCCTTAAATCAGTAGATTTAGGGAACGTTTACAGATAACAGATTAGGCTAGGATACCGGATAAAGTTAGCCACACACGTTAACCACGAACAGCCTATTAATCCGTTCTAATGTTATTTCAACCCAACGTTGTGGAATTAGAGAAAAGGGGCTTCTTAACGTGCTTTTATCCGGGGTGGAGGGAGTTCAATATTAGTTAAATATAACATTGGGGCGTGTGATTGTAGTGGGTGGAGGTGGTGAAATGAGGATATCCATCTTGGAGTTCAAGCTAGTATAATATAGTTCACGTTACACAATAATAAGGAAGAGAGCTATTTTTGTGATACATCGCTATTGATATGGATTTAGAGTGGATATTTGAGACTTCCAAACAGTAAACAAAAACGTAACTTATGGGTGAGTGTTTTTAGCAGAGCCATATAATGTCCTTGTGATTCTGTTGATTATTACCTGTCTGTATTATGTTGCAGCTCAGCTGATTTTGGATTGATGGCAAAGGGAGAGGGACTTAAGTGAGAGTGAAAACACAAGGTAAGTTTCAAATAGGTCAGCAATTTCCCATCCTATAGGTTGCTAGATGTATCTAACCCTTTCTCCTGTCTCCCTCTCTCAGCACAAGAACCCCAGGGGGATTCAATGGAGCCTGAAGACCTGCAATGAGACCCTCACCCTGCACCTGAGTCTCACCTCCCAGAGTTTTGCAAGCCTCTCCCTGTTCCTTATTTTTGATTAAACAGACGTTAAGCTTCCCAATGGCGTGGTCTTCATTTTGTGAAAAATAGGATTACCTCACATATTTTGTTGTTGTCTTTTGTGATAGTTAAATTGCTCCCGCTGACTTGAGCCAGCCATTCTTTCCTCCTCTCTGTGTCAGTGGGGAAACTTTACATGTGTACTCCTTTCTCTGAGCGATTGGAGCATCCCCAGGCAGCACAGCAAACCATGGGGAGACTATATGCCAGGACAACACGGAGGAAAAGGCACAGACAAACTGCATGACATGCTATTCAATGTTTATTGAATTCCATTTATTCACATTTAACATCAACATCATGCTGCTGCTAGTGCTTTGACTCATTGTGCTGTCAGTTGACAATCATTGATAGGCACCTGTGGGCAGTGTTGTGTGTAACGCGTTACAAAAGTAACGGAGTTACAGTAATATATTACTTTTTGCTGTAACGAAGTAATGTAACGCATGACTAATGAAATTTGGGTAATATATTACCCGTTACAATGCTCAGTAACGCAGTTACAACACATTTTAACCCGAAATGAAATGGTGTTTTGTTGAATGTAGCCTACTAACATAGCGAGACATTCTGACACCAGAGACAACTTGTGCGGGTAAACCTGGTGTGTTTACCCTTCGGGCTTCGCGTCGGGATCTTCGGGGCAGTTAAATGTTATGCACCCTCTATTCAAAAAAGAGAACGGAGCGAAAAATACAAACAACAAATTGTGTCAGGTGCGCGTGACCTGCTCCGCTGCGAGTGCATCATTTCCAAAGTGCTTCCACAGCAGCCAGTGACACACATCTGTGGATAATCATTTATACGAAAATGTTTAAAGCAACCATCACTAAACGCCAGCAACACTGCATCTACTGCAGACAGTAGCAACAGGTCAGATGGGGACATCACGTTACCCTCCGTTGTGGACACTAGCTTACTCCCGCCTGACTCGCCCCCGGAGCAGCAGTCTTCGTCGCCCGAAACTACGTCGCCCCTCTGCGGCCCGCAGGTGCCAGGATACCACGGCAAAACAGAGCCTGCCCAGGTATATCTAAACAAGTACCCGCCTGTACAGTGGGGTTAGGCGGTCATTTTGCAGCTCGTGGTATACAAATAGACAATGGAATATGCATGCGAAAATAGTGCCATATTCTGCCATGCCTGTAGAAATGTTGGGTCAAAAATAATGCGTACAATAGCACAGATGCCTTCACCACGAATGGCTACAAAAAGATCTCACATCCCAAGCTTATCAACAAGCTAATGTTGCAGCTGAAATGTTCTCCAGGTCACAACGTCAACCACACATGATGATGTGATACCAGTTTTCAAGCACAGTAAATATTCTCTTCCCAGAGTATATGATGGGACCAAAGTGATGATTTAGTACATGGTTTTAATAATACTTTAGCTTTTCAATGTTTGCCATTTCAAACCATGAGCTGGTTCAAATAATATTTGCCTTGATTTACAATATGTTCTCATTTGTTTTATCAGTACAGTTTTTAAGCTTTTGTGCTTTTCTTTGCCATAGTCCACTTTGGACTATATGAACTATTTCAGGATTTCACTTTTAACTTACTTCAAATGTTCTCACTTGCTTGGTTTCAAAACATAACAAATGCCATAATCTGTTCATTGGGGACCATCAATGCTATTTTTCATTGCTGTTGCCGGCCACTATTGCTCATGTAAACCTACTATTGCTGCGCCCCCTGTAATCTCAGATGCACCCTGAGTCATTTTGTTCTGGAACCGGGCCTGTACACGGCCATATACTAAACAACATACAGAGCCCATTCCGTGTCCTGTTAGTGTTTACTTCCTCTCTGCCTTCTTCTGGTGATTTATCTGACGTCCAGCGCTCCGTCTTTTAACCTCTTTTCCTTTCTCTTTCTTGATCCTCCTTAGCAACCTTCATTATAGTCATTGACAGTGGTCTGTACTACTGTTGTTAAGAATTTACAATCAGAATCGAGTATTCAACTAAGCCGTGTAATACAAATTGTTAGTAGCCTTAATAGCCTACACAGTTGTTATGCTATACCACATTGCCCTTCACTGGATGTATAATGAGCTGCACTAAACTACATTTTAGCATTTAAAATACCTAGCCATTCTTTTGCAGTTATTTTGGTGAAAGTAACTCAAAAGTAACTCAAAAGTAGTGTAACTCATTACATTTCAGAGACAGTAATTTTGTAATGTAACTTATTACTTTCAAAAGACAGTAATAAGTAATATGTAATATATTACATTTTGGAAGTAACTTGCCCAACACTGCCTGTGGGTCTCCTGTCCTTTCTGAAAGTGATAAAGATTACATTAGTACTTTTGATTATTTAGGTCTTCAATTACCATGGGATTACTGAAACCACCATGAATTAAAGAAATGGTAGACATTTATCTAATCAGAATTTTCGAAACCTTCCTACCCTCCCTCTAAATATATCAATACACATTAGGATGTGATGCTCCTGACTACCATACAAGTTTAAGAAGATAATATGTGTTTTAAAGAATTCAAAGCAATAAACAACAGGCTCTTTAACCAAGGCAACGTTAGCCTAACATGTTAACAGGTAACAGGTAAGTTCTCATTCATAACACTGCGTTCGATGTCTCACTATGGGATGCGCCTCAACGCGTAGCATCAGAAGCATCAATCTCATTACGCCAATCCTGATTGGCTGGTGATCTTGACGTCTACGTCAGGGAATCCACCCACCCTTTAAGTAGCTTGCGCTACGTCGCAGCGTCATTCAAACACCTCTTCTCGCTTCGGAGCACATCTCTAAATTATTTGTAGCCTGGCTAGCTTAACTGTCCATAGACTGAACCACTCTAAGCTAACTTTCGGTCGCCGGACGCTTGCCGGCTACACTTGCTTCGCATAGATTCGAAGATTAACACGCCAGTTAATACTCAATTCTGCCCCGCCGTTTTTTCAACGGTAAGGGTTTTGAATATTGAACAGTAACATACCAGTTATTGTTGCTTCGCATAGATTCGAATATTAACACACCAGTTAATACTCGATTCTGCCCCGCCGTTTTTTAACGGTAAGGGTTTTGATTATTGAACAGTAACAATACCAGTTATTGTCCCCTCAGGCTGCCAAGCCTGATGCTGTGTCTGCTCCTCCGGGCGAAAGCATGCCAGCTTCGCCCCGTCTCAGCATGGACTTGCAAGCCGTGTGCCAACGCGCTGCGTCCATGCTGGACATCCCCTGGCCTGAAGTAGCAAAGGAGACCACCAGATCTCGCTACGAAGGGAAGAATTTGCCCCAGGCTGCGAGGATGGCAAGACAACTTCTCCCAGTTTTTTCCGGAGCTGTTGGACAAGGTGTTTGTCTCGCGGAGAGACCACCCGTTCAGCAGTAAGTCCCCGATCCAAGGAGCTTCCTCTCTGGATTTTGAGGGCATGGAGAAACTCAGCTTGCTTTGCATGCCTCCCATGGAGCCGCTAGTTGCAGCCCACCTCCAACTGTCAGGGCGCTCAACGTCTCGTCAATGCTGACTGCTTACCATAGCAGAGCTGTGCGAATAAACCTGAGCCTGCTGTGTGGGACGAGATTACCGTGATCACGGACATTTGCCTCGGCGTGCAGCGCTGTGCGGTCCAAGCCACGGGTAAATCACTTGGGATGATGGTAGTGCAGGAGAGAGCCAGGTGGCTTAACCTGACGAACCTACCAGACAGGGGGTGTAGGAGCCGCATTTAAGTTTATTTTGTTTTGATTTATTTGGAACCTGTATTAATGAATGTTTCTGTTTCAGTGAGAGGTGTGCTTTGCTCAGGTGAAGGGGGCGGGGCTAAGGCTTTCAATTAGAGGTGCGGTGTGTGACGGGGGGGCAGCAGGCAGCAGCAATACCGTCATTGACACGCAGACGCAACCTTATACTTAGCCAAGACAGATTATTAGGATCTGCTGTTTAAGTTTATGTTAAATATTGTTTTCGTATTTTGTTTTATGTTTTGCTGGAAATAAACCACTTGAAAAGCAACGAAACGTCCAGTGGATTGTGTACTGCGAGTCTGACACTGCTTCCCAGGCCCAAGCTCTACATGTGGCCAAGAACAGCCTTCCCTCCTCTCCTCGGTGGAAGAGCTGGAAGTTCCCTGTTCTCCAGCTCCACCTGTTCTGCGCTGGACTGTGCTTCCGGAGGCCATCCATGCCCCGACTCCCCGTCGCCTCGTGTGATGTCCAAACGACATCCGGTTCGCGCCATGGGGAAGGTGGACTTTATGTTGGAGACAGCAGATTCTGCTACCCGTTTAAGTCACACAAGCACATGTCCACGTTCTTTAATAAAGCATTTTTCACTGTCGTTTCCTGGCTTGAAGCCAAGGGCGCAGTCAGAAATACTAACAAGAAAAATAATAAGCAGTCAGGTGACTGTGTCGCTTCTGAGGGGGGCTGTCGCCTCTCTCAACAAGCGGACGGTAACCGAGTCTGTCAGTGCACTATCACCTAGCGCATGCGCAGTGTCGGCCGGGGTTGTCAGTCAGGGGTACTATCGTGTTCAGACACTAGAGGGCCCCATAACACAACTAATAAAGGCACAGAGAGCTGACAGCAGAGCAGAGGCCACTTCTCCTCTCGCTCTCATGAGCGAGAGGTAGAAAGCGCTCACAAGCTCAGCTTGGGTGTTGAGGACGATATCACAGGGCTACAGACTCCAATTCGCTGTCACCCCCCCTCACTTGTGCATTCGCAAGCCCGGGGAGACTCGGCCCGTATTCTAGAGCAGGAGATTTTCTCGGCCATCAATATAGTGCCCCCCGAACAGAGTCAGAGCGGCTTTTATTCCAGGTATTTCCTCGTCCCCAAACGGGGAGGGAACGGAATTCGCCCTATCCTAGATTTGAGGGCTCTGAACAGATACCTCAGAAAATACAAGTTCAGGATGCTCACTCACGCATCTCTGCTGCGTCTCGTGTGTCAGGGCGATTGGTTCACATCAATCGACCTGAAAGACGCGTATTTTCACATCCCAATATATTATCCACACAGGAAATATCTGAGGTTCGCTTTTCAGGGTGTCTGTTACGAGTACAGAGTGCTTCCCTTCGGTCTGTCTCTCAGCCCACGGGTGCAGCAATAGCCCCGTTAAGGCAACAGGGCATTCGCCTGGCAACCTATTTAGACGACTGGCTCCTTATTGCACAGTCGGAGCAGGAGGCTATTACGCTGACGAAAATCCTCGTGAAACACCTGCTCGACCTGGGTTTCGTAATAAACACAGAAAAGAACATGTTGACCCCAGCCCAGACTGTACTCTTCCTGGGCTTACGTCTAAATTCGGTGCCCTTTACAGCCCGCCTGTCAGCAGAGAGAGTGAAAGCCTTCAGGGCTTGCCTCGCTCATTTCCAGCCACGCAAATATGTTCTCTTCAGATCATGTCTGCGGTTACTGGGGCTCATGGCGTCAGCCATCCTGGTGGTACGACTGGGCCGCTTACACATGAGGGAGTTTCAGCGCTGGGTAGCTGCCCTCAGACTGGACCCCGTGCGTCATGGCGCGCGGAGAGTGATGGTCACTGTGGAATGCGTAATGGCACTGCGCCACTGGCTGCACCCGACTTTTCTAGTACGGGGCGTACCTATGGGTGCTGTCCTATCGCGGAAATCGGTCACCACAGACGCATGTCTGACGGGCTGAGAGGGTATATACGAAGGTCGACCTGTGAGGGGTCTCTGGAGCAGAGATCTCCAACGGTCACACATAAATTATCTGGAGCTTTTAGCGGTGTTTCTCACCCTGAAACGCTTTCTGCCTTTTCTCAAAGGACATCATGTCCTTGTGAGGACAGACAACACGACCACAATATCGTATATAAACCGTCAAGGGGGTTTGCGTTCTCTCCAGTTACACATGCTGGCACGCAAACTGATTTTATGGAGCTGCGGACGTCTCCTCTCTCTGAGAGCAACGCACGTACCAGGAGTGATAAACCTCTGGGCAGATCTGCTGTCCAGAGGTGCACCACTATATGCAGACTGAACTCTACATCCAACAATTGTGAGACAGCTGTGGGTGCGTTACGGCCGGGCCACGGTAGATCTGTTCGCGTCAAAAGAAAATGCTCAATGTCAGCTGACTTTTCAATGCGCAATCTAAACGCACCGTTAGGCGTGGACGCGCTCGCACACGTTTGGCCTCCGGTCCTTCTGTGCGCGTTCCCACCCCTGGCTCTAATACCCCCAACTCTGGCCAGAGTGAGAAGACATCGCCACACACTGATCCTAATAGCTCCGCACTGGCCTGCAATGTACTGGCTGGCGGAGATATATCAGCTGCTGTGCGGGCAGCCGTGGCAGCTCCCGTTACGCAGGGACATACTATCTCAGGCGGGGGGGATGATTTTTCACCCACACCCAGAGCGCTTGGCACTATGGGCCTGGCCCGTGAGTGGTATAATCTGAGTACAGTGGGGCTTCCTCAGAAGGTGATAAACACTATTCAGAGTGCAAGGGCTTCCTCCACCAGGTCTCTCTATGACTGTAAGTGGAGGGTGTTTGAGGAGTGGTGCCTTCAAAAGGGACACATCTCTTTTCAATGTCCTGTCGGTGTGATTCTATCATTTCTACAGGACCTGATTGATAAACACAGAGCTTTCTCTACGATTAAAGTGTACCTGGCTGCTATTGCCGCATGCCATGTGGGCTTTGAGGGAAAGACGGCTAGCCAACATCCCTTGGTCTGCCGTTTTATGCAAGGGGCTCGCAGGCTCCTCCCTGTTTCCAGATCACTTGTGCCCTTATGGGACTTGGCAATGGTTTTAGATGGGCTCACTCGACCTCCATTTGAACCCCTGGAAGAAGCTGACATAAAACACCTGTCACTAAAGACAGTGTTGTTACTGGCTCTGGCATCTGCCAAGCGAGTCAGTGACATTCACACGCTCTCTGTCCATCCTTCATGCACTCAGTTTGCCCCGGGGCAAACGAGAGTGTTGCTGAAGCCCAACCCTGCCTTTGTGCCCAAGGTGGTTGGCTCTTGCACTCCCATTGACCTTGAGGCATTTCCTTCACCGCTATGTTCCTCTGAAGAACAGCGGCCGAATTTGCTGTGCCCAGTTCGTGCTTTGCGCACCTATATGGACAGGTCAAAAGAGTTTCGATGCAAGGACCAACTCTTTGTATCCTGGGCTAACCCTCATAAGGGCAAGCCCGTTACCAGGCAACGGCTCTCCCACTGGATTGTGGAAGCGATAGCTCTGGCTTATACGAGTCAGGGTTTGCAGGCACCAACGAGCCTGCGTGCTCATTCTACTCGTGGACTGGCTACATCCTGGGCTTTGTTCAAGGGTGTTTCCATCCAGGACATTTGTGCAGCAGCGAGCTGGTCTTCACCGCTCACTTTTGTCCGCTTTTACAGACTAGATGTCTCTGCTCCAAGTGTGGCCCGTGCAGTGCTGGGCCCCGTGTTGGGACAGGGTTCTACCTGTTAAGTACTGTTTTGTTTTGGTGATTTTCGAGATAAGCATGTCTAGCAATACGGGAGTCTCAATTTCCCATAGTGAGACATCGAACGGAGTGTTATGAATGAGAACTATAGGTTACTAACGTAACCCCAGTTCTCAGAGTAACATGAAGTGAGATGTCTCACCAGACGGCCCTTCTTGCTGAGGCGAAGCGAGAAGAGGTGCTTATTTTGAATGATGCTGCGACGTAGCGCAAGCTACTTAAAGGGTGGGTGGATTCCCTGATGTAGACGTCAAGATCACCAGCCAATCAGGATTGGCGTAATGAGATTGATGCTTCTGATGCTACGCGTTGAGGCGCATCCCATAGTGAGACATCTCACTTCATGTTACTGTCGTGGCAACTTTCAAATCAGCTGCGGTCTAGAGAGGATTATGAGTTAGGTAACAAACGTACAGCAACACAGTATTCGTATTAAAGGTATCAAAGATCTTTTATACTTGCAAGTATGACATCTCCTCCAAAGAGCACGTCCTGTTCTGAGTGAAACAGGCTCTCTTTATAGGAGGACATCGAAGCTTAGTTACATTACAAACAACCTTTGGTTAGGTCAGCTGAGACCCCCTGGCACTGTATGCAAAACTCCCTACACAGAGCAAAAGAGATACAGCTAACACCTTATCTACCTTCCTTCCTGGAGTGTCATAAAACCCCCTTGCAAAACATCTGTTGATCACTCACACACATTCAAAGTTTACTTCCAGGGGATTTAACCTAATCAATCAAACCACATGACATGACATGGCATTTTCAGAATACAGCTTACAGTGTTACATCATCTACTACCCCCAACAGCAAAACAGTAGTAATCAATCATCCATCATATGGCCACTGTAATGAGCACACACACCTTTGACCCTGTAGCAGCCAACACAATATGTCACATGTTCATCTCTTTGCTTGGATCCATCAGTTACATTTCATTAGGTTTATACTGTTTTAAGCTTTAGTACCATCATTTCCATCACATTCCCCCCTTGATTATTATTAATCATCAATCCGAAGTTGGTATTTAAAGTTAACATTGCTCAATCTTTTGTAGGACTAAATGTGAATATTTGAAAAGTTCCTTTCCATCCTGTGTGTCTGTTACACTTTCTTATGTCACCTCAATGCTCTGTCACTCTCCATCCTCACACATGCTTAGTTTAGCACCTTAGAGTTAAACTCCCATAGATTGTGAAAAATACAATACAAAGTATAAGAAGTACATCAGATTATACCTTATCAAATATCAAACATTTTGGAATAGTATAAACCCCCCTTAGGTCAAATTGTCATCTATCGAAGGAATAACACGACAACAAATGTCTTCAAGCTTTCTAAAGCTGTTTAACACATTAATCATTTTATGCAAATGTTTAGGTATTAGTGTTGAACTTGCTTAACCGCTCAGATTTAGACCTCCTAATTGTTCAGCGCTGCTTCAACATCTTAATGATTGGCCTGTGCCAATGTACAGACTAAAAGAAAACTCCAACATCTTCAGGTGAACTATATTGGTGAACTATATTTCAATAGCTCTGAATTTCTGATGGGCATCTGTGATTCCTAAACAGATTCTTAAAATCAAAATATAATAGTGAACAACAACTCATGTTTCTGTTAAGGATACACTAATGATGTGGCTACAATAAAAACAACTCAAACCATGATACAGAATGAATGCATTTCCTGGGTGTGTCTGTCCTGTAAGGAATGCCATGAAGGAGTACTTGTGAATCAGAGTCCATTTCCCAGGGCTTCCGTCTCTGCCAATCACATAACCTCTTACATCTCTGAGGCTTGTCCTTGCCTTTCGATGTATCAGTGATGCCTCTTATGAACATTGGTTCATCCATTTCTGTTGGTCCCTCATGTGACTCCGACCTCACCAATACATCACTATCAGGCAGCCACTTAGACAGCAACTGCTCTCTCTGTTGTGCCAGACCCCATCTGCCTGAATGGACTTCCTTCTTCAAGCTCCTTCTAGTCGAAGCTCCCTTAAATGTAGTGTTTTTCCTCTGAAGCAGTGTGTCCTTCCAACGGTGACGCCTTCCTGCAGTGTCTCCAGTGGTTTCCAAGTTGCCCTCTCAGACATCTTAGCAACCGAGTTGGTCAACAGCAAATCCTGGAACAGCCCAGCCCCCCTTGGCTTTCTCCATTTCAGTCTCTTTCAGTCCTTCATCACCACCCATTCTCAGCTTGGATCGTATGCAGAAGTCCCTCCAATGGCACCATGCTGCCAAAACTGCTTCTACCTGTCAGTGCTTGGATCTTAACAAGCATAAAAACGAATGCAGAAATCCAACATACTGTCATAAAATGTCTCACAGTAACACCTTGGCCACTGCTTCTGCATCTGCTTTACCTGTTATAATTCAATCAATATTTAGAAACATGTCAACAATCATCAAACAGTAAGTTATCCCCACACATGGAGCATGTGCATTTCAAATCCATCATCCAATGGTCAGTTCGAACCTAAATGAAAAATTTAAATTGCGAATTGTCAGTTATATGAGCTTATATGAGCAGCCATGTTGACATTATTGGCTACTCCCCCCTTTTACACATCAACATATGTGTAAAAACAAACAAACAAAAAAAACCCTGTGCAGGAAAAAAGATCATTATTATTTCCACAATAAACACTTCAGTGAGAAGGCGTGTTTTCTCTTCTTCAACCAGTCCTGAAAGAAAACAGAATCTTGAGATTTAGTTTGAGCCCCACACTTTTGAATTTCCACCTCCTGTGGAAATAAATGGCATATGTGCGGTTTCCCAGCTCGTGGACTTTGGGAATCCTCTTGTTCCCCACAAAGCCCCAAAATCATGTGTTAATCCAAAACATACCTGCTATCTGTGTAAATAGTCACCGTTTTCCCTTCTGCTAAAATGCAAGCTCTTGTTAACGCATATATTTCAGCTGCTTGTTCAGCTGCCCTGGCAGGCGGTTAGACTCCAGTATGTCTTGATCAGAGACTACTGCATATCCTACAAGATTCTCATGTGTCAATGGGTCTTTACTGCCTGAACCATCAACATATAATACAAGATCAGGATTGGACAATGGAACAGCTTTCAAATCCTGTCTTGGTGTACATTCTTCAGAAATGGCAGCCAGGCAATCATGTAGTTCACCATCTTCCTCTGTAGGAAGCAATGTAGCTGGATTCAGTACAGTGCATCTGCTGATGTGAACATTAGGTAGTGAAAGCAACACATTATGATAGTGCATCATTCTAGCTGGTGTAAGCTGACTTGTTATCTGCTCTAAAAGGATAGAGGAAACAGCATGTGGTACTAACAAATTTAACTCCTGATAGCCCACTAACCCTCTAGAGCAGGGGTTCTCAAACTTTTTGTTTATGCGGACCACTATTTATTATCAAGGATTTTCGCGGACCACCTCATATGCAAACCGTACAAATAAGTACATATATAAACGTAGTGTTAAAACGCCGATATTTTATAATAGTTAATTATAGACAATCAAAAGTAAATTGAAGCCTATCTGATACTTTTGTGACCGGTGTCTGTCTGCGTTGTGTATGTTTCTCAAAGAGGACGGCGGACGCTATTTTAATTAGGTCGTCCCAAACAATACCACAATGCAGTCATATCAATCAATGTTAACTTGGAAAGCCAAACATATTCATATTTTAACTGAATAACATTAGGTGACATTATTGTGGCACATCAGTAAAGCCTTAAATATAAATATATAAGATGGCAGACATAGCCTAATTGAATGCATTTTAACTGAACAATAACTGAATTAGTTGAACACTCTTAGACCAGTACCAAATCTATGCAGACTGCTCCAATAAGTACATAAATTAACTGTCTCATCGATGTTTGTCTGAATTAATATGTAATATTAACAATCATATTATTCCTATCAGCTGTCAATCACTGTTATGATGCGGCGATTACCATTCTGTTCAGCAAAACGCCTCACAAACTGAATAAGATCCAAAGCTGTAGTGCGTTTTGATTCAATGCTGAGTACAGCCAAACTTGACAGCCTCTTCTCTGTCATTGTAGACAGAGCAAATACCTCAAATACCTCGTTCCTTCCGTAAGTCCGGAAGCTTCTCGTTTTGCTCCGTCCCGTTCAAATGAAATCGCCGCAAAAAATATTTCCACACTCGCGCCAGGGCCGGGGGAGGGGTTACAAGGCTTGTGTCTAGTGGTGCATTCACTTGCACTTGGACATTAGAGATTTTCTCTCATAAATGTCCGATGAGCCCAACGACCACTACCCCACTGCCTGATATCATTAGAAAGCTAGGAATCTCCTCTTTCCAACAGTGTATACAACTTTATGTGTCTTCGGGTCAATGCGACTGATTTCGATAGAGCAAGTCACATATGAGGTGGTCCCCGAAAATCCTTGATAGTAAAAAGTGGACCACAGTTTGAGAACCGCTGCTCTAGAGGCTAGTACTGCTAAAGCAGCAGCTGCTACTGACTTCAAACAATATGGTAAACCGGCTGCAACTGGATCTAATCTTGATGAAAAGTATGCTACAGGCCTTAATTTACCTCCATGTTCCTGCAGCAATACTGAAGACATAAATCCACTCTTTTCACACACTGTCTGGGTAAAAGGTCGAGTTGAGTCTGGTCAACCCAGAGTTGGTGTCACTGTCAGTGCCTGTTTTAGTCCAGGTCAAAAAGTAATTTGGTCTAAGTCCATGGTAATGTGTCATGCCCTGCAGAGGCTGTGATATTTCAGCGTAATCAGGTATCCACTGCCTGCAGTAGCCTGTCATACCAAAAAATGTCATCATTTGTTTCTTTGTATTCGGCTTTGGAATTTTCAAAATGGCTTCAAATTCCTCTAAATTATCGTGCAATGCTGCAGAATAGACAGATGGAGATTCACAGTAACCCATAGACATTCGTGTGAATGTGTAGGACTTTCCATTAAATTTAAATGCAAACCAGAATTGTGAGTCTGGGTGTACCGGTACACTAAAAAAAACGTTTGCTAGATCAACAACAGAAAAATGTGTGCTGTTACTGGGAACTTGAGTCAAACTATTATGTGGATCAGGTACTACTGGCGCTCCAGCATGCACTGCCTCATTTACTGCTTTTAAATCTTGAACAAAACGCCAAGAGGTGGGTTGACCTTCTTGAGGAGCCTTTTTGACAGGGAATATAGGTGTGCGACAAGGTGAGTCTGGACATGGCACAATTACTCCTTCCTTCAATAAAGATTTGAAAACAGGAGTAATTCCATCTATGGCTTCCTGTTTAATCGGGTACTGGGTTTTGCACGGTCTGTAGTCGGATTTAGGAGTTACTACCAAAGCAGGCGTATTTTTGATTAATCCCACATCTTATTTGTTTTGTGCCCACAATTTGGATGGGACATCTTTTAGTTTTGGGTCGTCACTAGTTAAATGCACGCCCACTGGGAGATAGTGGTCCTTGTCTTTCTCTCTTGCAATTAAATGCACTGCATGCTTTCCAAGAAAGGTGCAGTTAAAAGATTTGCGAAACACCTGCAAGGTGGGCGATAATGTGACCCCTTCTCCCTGCTCAGGTGCTTGTCGCCAATCACACGCATTATTACAATGAGTTACCCAAGGTCCCACATCTTTCCACTCCCGACTACATGGTTTGGTTAACGACACATGTGGAATCCCTATCTGCCTGAAGTATTTTTCAATCTCTGCATTCCGACCCACAGACAGTGCACAATAATTATTTCCCCAGAAAACATGTGCTCCAACCAATAGCCCTGTATCTCGACCCTCCTTATACCAGTGTTTTTCAAAATCTGTATCTGCACATGAAGAAATGAATGCTGTACAATGTAGTTCAGTATTTTGCATAATGCTTGCTCTCTCATTTACATGTTGTGTGGCAAATGTCAACAAATCCTGTGCCACAGAATGTGGGCCGTCAGGTTTCAAATCCCATGAATATCTGTACTTTGGAGAGAGCGCGCTGTATAACACTCCCTGAAACTGCACATCTGTCTGTCGTACAACTTGTAAACCTTCTTCGGTGCAAATTAGAACAATGCCAAATGCACACATCAAATCACAGCCTAACAGATTTATAGGACAGCATGATGAGAAGATAAAAGAATGTTTTCTTCCCTGTCTTCCTGACTCCAAATCAATCACAGATTGAGGTGTAGTGAACCTTTCTCTCATGTGTTTTCCCCCTGCTCCTACAGTATCTACTGTGCGTCCACTCATTTTAGGTTTTGAATCCCATTCACTCTCCCTCAATACAGAATGAGTGGCACCTGAGTCTACCAACAATTCAATGTCTCTTTTCGCTACTTGGAATTTAACAATAGGTAGATTTTGGGGTGGAAAAACATTCTTTACAATCTCACAAGCTACTTCAGTTTCTACAAGTTTTTGCTCTAAATCTTTTGTGTTTGTGTCAGTGTTTTCATGTGCGATCTCACCCAGCTCCGGTTTCCTTCCTGTCTCCTCCAGTTGTCATAATCCCCTTTGTCCTCGACCTCCTGTTGCTCTTTGGCCTCGTGGGTGTGAAACTGTTACACCTTTTTCTGGACCATGTTGCCACTCGTCATCCATCTCCTCCTCCTCCTCCTCTTCTGGACAGTCTTTGATCCGATGTTCAAATGAACCACACCGAAAACATCCCCTTTGTTCTCTGTAACTTCTGCCTTTTCTTCTACTGGGTGCTCTTCCTCTGCCTCGATATCCACCTCTGCTTTTCCCTCTGCCCCTGTTAATCTGCTGCTCATAAGCTTGGAGTTGTGCCATCTGCAAACGCTCTCCCATCTTATTCTTAATCTTCGTTAATTCTTCAGTAGCATTGTTCATCACCTTTTCAGCATGGCGGGCATAGGTGAGGACAGGCTCCAATCTTCCTCTTTCTAGTTCAATGCAGTGTTTTTTGCTTCAGCTTGCCTATTAAAAGTCTCTCAAGTTCTCTCAGGGAAGGGCAGTGTTGCTGTATGAGTTCAAGCAGTTGAGCCCCAAACTCCACTCCTCCACTCTCCCCTGGATTTGGCAGGACGTTTAGAACATCCTTCATGTCCCCTGGAGAGCAGGGGCGGAAAACATACATGATCTGTGGATCATTTGCATCTCCCCTAGGATTTGGCACTT
Source organism: Gobionotothen gibberifrons (assembly GCA_943591055.1). NCBI lineage: Eukaryota > Metazoa > Chordata > Actinopteri > Perciformes > Nototheniidae > Gobionotothen > Gobionotothen gibberifrons. The sequence goes on along the minus strand of CALSBZ010042230.1, from coordinate 164,539 downwards.
CCACCATGGGCATCAAGATGCAACTGTCTTTCATGTCCTGTGCTGTTGCCCAACTTGGAGATGGTCCTTCTGGGTTTAGTTTATGCTCTGGTACTGAAGCTTGTGGCTCCAATGGAGCTTTGCACCCTTTTGCTGTGGGGCTGGTGACAAACAAATCCCTCTCCGCCTGTCGTCTGGTTCTGGACACCACCGGTTGTGCAGTGGGGGAAGGCAGGTCTGGATACAGCTTTGCAGTCGTCTGTTCCACTCTTTGTTCATCGTACGGCGGAGGAGAATGGAGAACTCGGTGAGGGCCTGCTGGTGCGTCCAGCTCAGGAAGGTCGGGGGCCTGGATTTGACAACCAGAGGGACAGTCCAGATCCCGATCGACTTTGCCTAAAGGGATTCTAGCACACTGAGTATTAATCACACCACCCCCCTGTTCTCCTTTCTTTTTCTGATTTTCCCTGATCACGGCCTCAGTTTTCCACATTTCAAATGCCTTTTGATTTAGACTTAAACTGCCATTGTCAGGAAAACCATTTTTCACCCACACATTTAAATATTCACATGTCCAAGCACCATGCTTGTCGCACATTACCTTTGCACACCCTTCATACTCCAAAATTACTTTTTTACTATCTGACTTTCCCATTTCTAATCTTTTGTATTTAGAAATATACAAATATATAACAAAAAATATCCCACTTCAAAATACGGGAAATCAGTACACAGCACCTCAAATGTGTCCACTTGTAAAAACATACATATATTGAAATTTACAAATGTTTTACTCAAGATTATCTTAATTTTCTTATATCTATTATTACTATGCGTGATCACTTATATATATTTTATAATAGGCCTTTCTCTTCTATATAGCGCTTTCTAAACAGTTTCCAAAACTGCCCCGGCCTGCTGACGGCAGCTTCTGGGCTGGCGATAGGAGTGATGCCTTCTGGTCCACGGATGGCTGCTTCCGAGTTGTCTGCTGAAAAGATGCCCACTGCGTTCTCGAAGTCCTCCTCCGCGAGGGCCACGTCCGTCCTGATGTGGTCTAGGGTCCCTCCAGGTGGCCTCCCCACCGCACACTGGCTCCAATGGCACCAGACGTCCCCCTTTCCTTCTAGGCGGACAGCGTGGGAGGTCCTCTGGGTCACTCTGTAGGGGCCGGAGAACCTGGGGCCGAGCCACCCGGGTCTGATGACCCCCAGCCAGACGAACTCCACTGTGTCGGCATCGCGTCACTCGGGTCCCCCTTTGGCCTCTGCAACCTAAGTGGAAAAGTCTGACCCCAATCCCTTAAGTTGCACTCATGCCCTCTACTTTCTTTCCTACACTCAGGGCTCCTGGGCTGTCATCAAAAGTCTTTCTATTATGAATTTAAATTAAATATACATCCCCTTAATGACCTAAACAATAAAGTCTATGGCTTTTATTTCTTTACCAGGCTAGTTACAAGATGTTGTCTAAATTAAATTCTGTCTCATTACATTACTATGTTTTAGCTTAACTGTAATATGTTCTTTCTATATTTCAAACCTCAGGTACTCCTAATATCTGTTGAAATATTACAAAATTGTTTCATCATCACAGGTCAACTTCTTCGGTATTCCATTCTGGAATTACATCTCTCACAGTAGCCCCTTGGCCACTGATTCTGCATCTGTGTTACCTGTTATAACTCAATCAATATTCAGAAACATGTCAACATTCATCAAACAGTATCTTCTGGATATGGAGCAGGTTAATTCTAAAACTGTCAATCAATGCTCAGATTGAACATCCAAGCTGGGGCGGCAGGTTTCTTTCAGTCCCTAAATGAAAAATGTAGGTTGTGAATTTGACAGCCATGTTGATACAATACATTACACACTCCCCCTTTTTACACATGAACTCATGTGTAACAAAATCCTGTAATGGGAAGAAAACGTTCATTGATTATAAGAAAATACCAAACATTATTCACAATTTTACATCCATTATTTTCCACAGCAAACACTTCAGTGAAAAGAAGTGTTTCTCTCCGTCTTTCAGTCCTAAAAAGAAACAGAATCTTCAGATTTTAGTTTGAGTTTCACATTTTGCAAACCGCCGCTGCCTGTGGGAGTACAATAGCATCAAGTAGATTAGAAACGGGTCACATGTAGGAAACCCCCTTTTGTGGAATTTTTAGGAAACCTTTTGTTTCCCCTGGAGCTCCAAACATAATATGTTAGTCCAAAAACATGCTTGATTAGTTATTGTTTTAGATTCATGCAGTTACACTGGTCACCTGCAGGCATTCATTCACACTCACACTGTCTGGTTGTCAGGTCAGGCTTGGTCAGGTATACCCCAGAGTCAGTCATTGACAGTGCTTTTGTCACACTGTCAGTCAGGGTCAAAGGTCATTTGGTCTCGGTCATTCTGGCCATGTGTGCTCTGCAGAGTCTTCACAAAAATGTGTCATATGCGGAGCGCCATTCCTTATTCATTCACAATTTTAACTATAATTGTCAAGATGGTTCTAACTCTTTATTGGGACTTCCGCCTCCCACATGAAACTTGGTACAAAACTCACTTCCTCAGAGTACTACTACGACAATTTATTTACACTTAATTAGTATTAAAATGTGTAATAGATCTATTTCAGGTTACTTGTGTACATAACTATTCTCTTGAGTCAAACCATTACTAGGATCTGTGTAGCTCTGCAATGCATTTCATAGCATTTATCTTCAATTCTGGTCCACTTAAAAAACAATGTTAACCTCTTCAGCAGTGTGTGGAACCCCGGGTGTCCGAACATGGAACAGCTACTCCCTACTTTATCAAGGATTTAAAACAGAAGTCATTTCGTATTTCCATCTCAAAGCCCTCCTATGGTAATAACTATGCCACAATGGCAAAATCAATTCTTTAGATTGGAATACCATATTTGGCTCGGACAAATAAAGATGTGTCTGAACTTATACAGTGGTTCCTAAAACTATCCTTTTAATGGTGATCAATATTGTAACAAATAAGATCACCACTTTATTCACACGTGAATACAAATCTCTTAAAGAATAATTTGTTAACATGATGAAAAGATTGAAGAATATTGTTCTACTCCTAACCCCAAAAACACCCACTTTGGTGTAGTGAATTGTTCCCTCAGTGTGTCCCCCTTTATCTCTCAGTATGTTTTTAGGATGATTTTCTCATTTTACTTTAATAGTTTCACTGCTATTTTTAATTTACCAATTTATTAATTCATGGGTAGTACATATTTGTATCTTTACTTAAACCAAGTCAATTCAATTACTTTAAATATGGTCTCTTTTATGTGCGTTTTGTGAATAAGTGTGTTTATGTGTAAACTCACTCATTCCCGTTCTCCTTTCCTCCTCCGCTGGTTCTCTCAAGCCGTGACCCCCACCTCCTGACATTCTGCTCGTCCAACTCCTGACTCTGACTCCTCCCCCTTTGTCCATCAGCTCTGGAAATCATCCGCTGTAACTCTTGAAAACAGGCATCTGTCCAGTTTCATCTGCAGCCCCCATCTTGCCACTGTGCTTGTACTGCTTTGCATTTCATGTCCCCCTTTTCAGTCTCTTTGCTGCTTTCATGGAGGGCGGATTCTGCTCTCATGTCTCACACTTTGCTCATGAGAGTATCTCTCTGTATGTCAGCATAAAGTTTGGTTTTGGATGTCTCAGTTGGAGATAGTTCTGGCTGCCGTTCTGGATGCAGTCTTGTTGTTGTTGTTTCAGCTCTGTGTTTGTTCGCTGGAGAAGGAGGAGTCTCCTGTTGGGTTAGGTTTTGTCTGCTTGGAGGGTCTGGGATCGCAGCCTTTCTGACTCAGAGGGGGAGTCCAGGTCTCGGGACGCATTGCTTATAGGAAGTCTAGCACACTGAGGTTAAATAAATCCAACCCTTTCCACTCTGTCTTTTCTAATCATAGTATCTGTCTCAGTTGTTAAATGCCATCTTATCACTATTAATTTATACTAATGATATTACACAAACCAACCATTGCTACATATTTACCCAACATAACTCTTTCAGGAAAACATTTTCTCCTATAAATTGGAATACCTACATGTTTCAAGCATCAAATATTTCACACACTACGAAAGAACCTCTCCATACTTTTCTCCAATATCTTAAATCCCACTGTTACTTAGAACAGTAGTAAACTTGCAGAGGACACTAATCAGAACACAGCAATGTAAATTGACTCAAGTGTAGGCTTATGTCTACTTTCCATTCTACTTTTTACCTTTGGTGAACATTTATTCATTTTATCTAAATTTCTTGTCCCTGATATGCAAACAGTTTGAGTGTAAAAATGTGTCTCTCAATGTATTTACACCCTGCGGATTCTTGAGTTTACTCATCTCCTGGTGCTGTCGTTCCTAAAAATGTTAGCAAACACCAAACTCCAACTACAACATTTATAGATAAATGTATCTAACCAAATGAACTATTTTCAAATTCACAATGTGACAAAAGAACAATGATTTCTCTTTCACAAGATGGTGGTCTAACAGAATGACTCTTGACCTCATGGGGTCAAATAAATTGGATGCTGATCATGTGGCCTGAAGAACAAAAGGACCTCTTAATATTAACACAACAGACTCTCTGAGATGAGATCTAGCCATGAGGTGGCTGACTTTAAAATGAACTGTGACAAAGAAACCACATGTGTGTGGATACATTATAGTTTAGAAATATAACTCCAAACAACACCACATTATAATAATAACAATTCAAATGACTTTTGGTGAAAATCATGATAAACAAAACAACTTATTCTGCTCTCAATGTTCATGTACACCATCACTGTGTATTTAATCAGTAGTTACCGGTTGTATCTTTATTCAAACTATATCACCCTCCTGTGTTGCCAACTGGCTAGCTAACCAGCTTAGCAGTACTCATTAACCTCATGTGAATGGGGGAAGGGGAGGGGTTTCACTCAACATGTGCAGATATGAACCACACCGCTTGGAGACTGAGTTCAATACAAATTAAACCATACGACTTGTAGTCTGGCTTCAATAAAAATGTAACCGGACAAGGCCAGTTCATAACACTTAGAGCTGAATCTAAATTCCCCAACATCTCATCGTCTATCATTTAATCATAGTTCCTTGTCTCCCCTTTTTTTATTCAACTCAGAATCAATCTCACAGCCTGTCCCCTGGTTATCGGAAACTGCCAGGAATTTGGACGTCTGAATCATCCTTTTCAAACTCTCCTTCCATATTGACTCCGCTTTTATTTATCCGACTAGTTTAATATGTGTTCACTTGTATCTATTAATATACTGGACAATTCCTGTCATTACTCTTCTTCATTTCTGCAATTTCCTCTCAATTTCTACACAGATATTACGTAAAAATGACACAGTAACATACCCCCTTACTCCCACAAACAAAGGATAAATGAGGTCCGCTCGCTTCAAATGGCTTTTTGAAGTTCGCGTCACCCTCCCTTGGATTTAATTACATATAATGCACTTCCCGCTCCTATGAGCGTCAGATCTGTTATTCAGTTTAGTCTTGGATGGAGAATGAACACTCCACTGGACTTCCCCAGCAAATCTGTCACAAATGGAATGAGCACCATAGATCCACAGTAGCTGCTTCACTTTTATTTTATATAACTTTCCTAACACAGTAAAATATGTATTGTATATTCTACCGTAAGTTTAAAACACTGTGAATTCCTTTGACAACTCAAAAATGTAGTGTAGCCAATCACAAACCTTCGGTAAAAAACAGGCGGCTGTCACCTCTTTTGTCGAATCACAAGGCCTTGCTTACAGTTGTCAAAGCCATTCGAAGTGTTTTCTCCTGGACCTATTCCGGTCCCTTGTGCTTCCTCCTTCAGCTTCTGTCTGCCAAAACGTCGGGGTCACCACTTGTTGGAGTCTTAGAAGAACTCCACGCGTTCCTGACAAAGCTCAATTAATTATAAAGGAAGAGTTGAACAGCACCATGATATCAAGATAAACAATAATCAGTTTTAATGGTAGAATATACAATACAACAATAAAACAATAAAGGGTATGGATACCCCTGCTCTCCTCCATCTGGGAGATCTCATCATCTTGCTGGTCAGTTGGAAAAGAGACAGAGCGCAGCATGTCACAGATACATATTGAGAACTCAGGCGGGGGGGCTATCCAGCCTTCCTCTAAGTTGGCCATCGATTGGTCCTTATCATTAGCCCAAATGCATTGATTGGCCCTGCCAAGGGGCTTAAGTACAATAGTCCCTTGGGTAATAAAACCAGACATCTGTTGGTGTTTGGTCACACCTCCCTTGAAAAACAACCAGAAGGAATTTGGCCCACATTCTCACCCCCTCTCTTTGGTTCCACAGCTCTCACACCAAGATCTGGTGTTCCTCCAGATATTCCCAAAATATCATTTTCATATGGATCAAACTTCATACATGCAGATCACATCACACCTTATCTACCTTCCTTCCTGTAGTGTCATAAAACCCCCTTGCAAAACATCTGTTGATCACTCACACACATTCAAAGTTTACTTCCAGGGGATTTAACCTAATCAATCAAACCACATGACATGACATGGCATTTTCAGAATACAGCTTACAGTGTTACATCATCTACTACCCCCAACAGCAAAACAGTAGCAATCAATCATCCATCATATGGCCACTGTAATGAGCACACACACCTTTGACCCTGTAGCAGCCAACACAACATGTCACATGTTCATCTCTTTGCTTGGATCCATCAGTTACATTTCATTAGGTTTATACTGTTTTAAGCTTTAGTACCATAATTTCCATCACATTACTCTGAGAACTGGGGTTACGTTAGTAACCTATAGATAACTGTTCACACTATGTATATTTTTCTACTTTTTGTAATGCTATTTTATTTCTATTTAAGATGTTTACATTTTCGATTGTTTAATTCTAGTCTTTTAACTGTCTAATGTACAATGCCTTGTCTTTTGCTGCTGCAGCGTAAACATTTCCCCAATTGGTATCAATAAAGTACTTCTTATTTTATCTTAATCCTCAAATATTATCAAATGTTACTTAAAAAAACCAAAACATATTGATGTAATTACATACACATATCGATATGTTGTATAAATATTGCAAATCAAAACCTTTATTGACCACTAATTACCAAAAATTGCATTTCTATCCTGGTATTAATGCATTCAAATCGTGATTCAAATGGCCCGCCACGAACTTCCGGGGAACTATTGAGTCTCCCTGAACCACGTGACGATCAAGCATTTTGGACTTCCGCTGTCGCAACTCTTCTATCTATATGGCGCTGGCTGTAAGTACGTGTGCCGCGAAAAGTGTGGTGTGTGAAGAGGAGATGAAAGAGCTGCAGTGACGCATCCTAAAACCCGGAAGTAAGCTGCGCATGGGTTCCCTCCACAAAAAAGCAATGAGATTTCTCCATAGGATTTTAGAAAATAGCTCAAAATAAGATCTGTGGGAAACGTACCTGTTAGATAAATGCACGTTTTGTTCAGCCGGATAATATCCACATGTCTACCCTACTTTTATAATTTTCGAATCATAAATCTATCGATTAGATTTATGATTCGACTTTTTAAACTACAAGAAGATAAGGAGGACTTTTACAAAAAAGTAATAGAGATTTTTGTCCAGAAGGATAGGCAAATGGACTTCATCTTCAAGTCAAGGTAAGACCTCCATTTTATTGAAAATGGGATCTTATGAAGAGAGAACAATTCAATATTTAAATGATAAAATTACATTTTTTGGGTATCCTTTTGTTGAACTGTCTGTTCAGACTAAAAAAGCTTTTGAAAATAATATTATATTTTGATTTAGGTCAAAATATAATATTTGTAAACCTGAAGAGTCAGTGCCAGTGCCTCAGCAGCCATGAACCTCACTGCAGAAGCTTATATATAGACATCTAAGTTTTTTGTGCCCCACCACTTTTGTACATATAAAAACGCCACTGAGCATGTGTTATTGTCTTGACTATATTACAACTATATTATAATACAAATAATATAGTATTTCTATTATTGAATCGATTATGATTATTTGTAGAAGTAGTTTATTTGCATTAATTATATTTTAATCTTTTTGAGGCTAGTATTTGGCAGGAAATGCAGACATATTCACCTGTAAACGCATACTGAACGACATACATGCACATTTACCATTTACCTCACTGTATACAAAAGTAACTGTGTTGATAATAATAATAAACAGGAATTATATTTGCAAAGTACTTTGTTTCCACAAAAAAAATTGTTCACTCCTGTTGGTTGGGGGGGGGGGGGGCTCATCTCACAATGTCGCTTGGGGCCCAAGTTGGCCAGGGACGGCCCTGATGCAGAGTGAGATGAGATCGCTGTCCCTTTAAGAGAGAGAGAGAGAGAGAGGGATGTGGTGTGTGCATGTGCATGTGTGTGTGTGGCATACTTGCCAACCCTCCCGATTTTCGCGGGAGACTCCCGATTTCATTACCCTCTCCCGGTTTCCTCCTGGGGTTATATTTCTCCCGGATTTCTCCCGATTTCTGACAAAATCAGATTTACTCACGACTGTTTCCACTCAGACTTTAATACAGCTACACCATTGTTTGGTTTCCATGGTAGTGCGTCTCTTTACTACAAACTGAAAGTCTGAGAGGGTGAGGAAGATAGTCACACTCGACCCTCTGCTCACTCCTTTCCAGCCCACACATATCCTCCATCAAGGATGGTGCTACAGGCCGCAAGGCAGTGCACACTACAATAAGCATGTTAATGTTAATCTAATACAGCTCCGGCGATCCACTAGCATATTTTTCTCTCATAAAACTCCTGCTACGTGCGCAAGCAGACCGCTGCACGCACTCTCTCTCCCCTCTAAACTAAATACACTACCCAGTATGAACACTTGTATAGCCCTTATTAAAAACATTCGTTCCTCAAGTTGTAAAAATTTGCTAATAACGTTATTCTGAGAGTTATTTCCCTCTGCATTATGAACGCGCATCTAACCCACGGGACCGCGCCGCCCGGCACGTTCATGTTACGTGTTCAGCATGGTCCCGACCAATCAGAGCACACTGTGCTCACAGGGAGGGTGGGGGCTGGAGCTATTGGAGCTACAACGAGCCGTTAAAGGCAGAGAGTCAAATTCAGTGAATACACGTAGTTTACAGAGATGCTGTATGAGAAACCAATGTGAGTTGCGTTTATCTTTACCCATGGATGCACAATAAGAACGGACCCATATCGTCTTACTGCCATCCCACGGAGCTGTAATAATGGATATATTGCTTGTATGTTTGCTGTAATTCATTATTATACGACATGGGCTGTATGATTAAAGGTGACATGTCATGCTTTTCCGGTTATTACCCGTCCCCTTGTGTTATGAAGGTTTTTCTGCATGTAAACGGTGTGCAGAGTCAAAACCCTTAAAGTACACCCTGTAGCGAGTAAAACTCTAACACAGAAAATACCTCCCCAAAACGCCTCGTTGGTGAAACGTCATCATGACGTCATCGTCATTTGATTCTTCCGGGTACGTGCTTACGAAAGCACGTACCCGGAACTAAATGGGCCAATCCGTGGAGCCGTTATGTTACGTCCGCGGAGCCGTTACATTAAGACCCCGCTGATTGGTCCAAATTGACTGCAGGCTGATAACAGACAGTTGGGATCGCGGCGAAATTCTCTCTGCAGACCCATTCTCACAGCGTTTATCAACTGATTTGTATAGAGGGATTAGCGCTGTAGGTGTGGCCCATTGTGGCCACATAACTCGAACCCTTGTTCACAGGTCTCACTGCTTTCACACCGATTTGCATACTGTAGAGTGAGCGATTAGTTTATTCCCTCAGACGCAATTCAGGGGGGGAGGGGGGGAGAGAGCTGTGGTTAATGGGCAAATACACAGCTGAGAGCTTATTTTTTAATATATGAAGCGTGAGCTGTATGCTTGAGTCTTCCTGCCTGTCGGCTGAACTCTGCTGCTCCGATGACGGTCTAGCTTCAGCAGCTCCACTACCTACGGTGCGTTCGTTAACAGTAACTGTGCGGTACGGAGTCACTGTGGCACAGACTGGACCGCTGGTGACAGCTGTTAGAACGGGCCGTTCAGGTGTTCAAAGCAGAGCTCCCTGTCGGAGTGGCAGAGCGTGATGTGAACTGAAAAGTGTTTCTGTCGCAACATTTCATAATAATATATATGATATGTTTTATAATGATTGATCATTAAAGTGTTCTCAAAGCTGGTAAAGGTGCAGCTAGTTTGAATGACTTTGTATACTGCAGGGTAGCTTGTGAATTTACTCCAGGTGGAACTAAAGTCTGATTTAAGACTTGGTTATATTTCACATCATTCATCCACATCTGTGAAGTAACTAAAGGTATTAAATACCATTTACCTCTGAACTGTAGAGGAGTACAATAACAAAGTAGCAAAACATTGAAATACTTAAAGTAAAGTCAAGAAATCTCTTTTTATCACTCCATAAATCAGAAAACACTGTCAACAGTATGATTTGCCTAATGTAACATGTGGGTTTAAAAGGGGAGTGATTAGTCGAATATGCATAAATAAAAAAGAAAGAATGCAGACTATGGTGCTGCTCACACGGGAACGTTTGCGTTTATGCACAGTATGCATTTTCAAAAAAGTCTTCCGTTCGCACCAGTTCACACGTATTCGTTTCATTTGACGTGTCTGTTCACACGAGAACGCTGGAAACGCTGTAGTAATATGCCGGGACTGTAAGTGGCGCTGTACTTCCACACAAGACCGCTCGAAAGCGCTGGACACGCTGTAGTACATATGCCGGGCCTGTAACTGGCGCTGTAACTTCCTCCACAAAAGCAGCGAAGAAGCATAGTTGTCATGGTTGCCCTTCTGTTTATTCTCCACGTTGGGGGCAGAGGGAACCGGGCAGAGTTTTTCGCCAGTCAACGTGTATTAAAGTGCCCGTCAAAGGTCTTCTTTGTTATTTATTGAGCTTTAAAACAAATGAATAACGACTATAGGCCTATAATATATAAAATACATGGAGCCTCTCTTTTTCCTCCCTCTCTTCGGGCAGCGTCAGTGTCTGTCTCATGCAGCAGCTGATCCAGTAATGAGTGACCCGGCCGACAGTACAAATAAACATATTTATAACTAGTTTAGGTAGTGAATATGCAACCCAGTCTCATAAAAAAACGTGTAATAACTACGTTGGTCCACAACGTAGGACGTAGTATTTCTACAAAAACGCCTCTGAAATTGTAAGATCCCTACGTTTTTTTTCACCATTCATTCCAATGGCTCGCGTCTATGTCATTTCATTTCATTTCAAGCCTTTATTTATACAGATTATCCCATTGAGATCATTGATCTCTTTTTCAAGGGAGACCTGCTCAAGTAGTTCCACATGAAACATAAAAACATAGACAGAACAACAAGGACATCAATACAGCATCATTTACATAATTATCCACATGAACAGGTACCAACAGCTTCCGATTGAGTAGCATCCAACCGAGCTTTAAAAACATTTAGTGGCATCAGATTGCTCAGCTTCCATTCCTTTTGCAGACTATTCCAAGACAGAGGAGCTGCGCATCTAAAAGCTGTCTTCCCTAGGACAGTCCTAGCAGTTGGCACATTTAATAAAACCACAGCATTTGATCTCAGGCAGTAGCCACTTACAATTTTCCGTGAGATCAGGGAGCAGATATAAGATGGAAGTTTCCCTAACATGGCTTTGTATATGAAAATGTACCAGTGACTGAGCCTCCGTACAGTTAATGAAAGCAAACCAGCCCTTGCATACAGGGTACAGTGATGGGTTAATGCTTTACAGTTTGTCACAAATCTCAGTGCACTGTGATACGCAGCATCTAACTTGACCAGGCAATTGGCAGGTGCATTCATATAAATCAAATCACCATAGTCCAGCACAGGTAAAAAGGTCACAGTGACTAGCCTTTTCCTGGCCTCAAGCGAGAAACAGGACTTGTTCCTGTAAAAGAAACCTAGCCTAACCCTCAGCTTTTTAAGCAGGTTATTTACATGAAGTTTAAAAGTGAGACAATCATCAAGCCAGATACCAAGGTATTTGTAACAGGTAACCACTTCAAGTTTTATTCCTTGCGTCGTTACAATATCTAAAACAGGCTCTGGTGTCTTTTTAGCTTTAGAAAAGAGCATTACCTTGGTTTTATCAACATTTAAAAGAAGCTTTAGTTCAGAGAGCTGAGTCTGAATAATGTTAAAAACAGCCTGTAATTTAACACCAGCCTCCTTGATGGAGGGACCTGCACAATACATCACGGTATCATCCGCATAAAAATGTAAAGTGGCTTCATCGACATTTTCACCTAAACTGTTGATGTAGATGGAGAATAAAAGTGGACCTAAAACAGAACCTTGGGGAACACCATTAGTGATGTTCAACCACTCAGAAGACAGCCCATCAAAATGAACACATTGGGACCTTTCAGAGAGGTAGTTCACAAACCACCCCACTGCATGGCTGGATATGCCTATACTGGCTAGCCTCTGCTTTAAGATGCGATGATCGACGGTGTCAAACGCTTTGGAAAGGTCAATAAATAGAGCTGCACAACTCTGCTTATTGTCTAAAATACTTGTAATGTCATTTACCACTTTCATTGTGGCAGTGATGGTGCTATGTTGCTTCCTGAAGCCTGACTGATGTTTAGACAGGATGTCATTGTTACATAAAAACACCTTTACCTGTTCACTCACTAAGCGTTCAAGAACCTTAGCCAGAACTGACAACTTAGAGATTGGCCTGTAGTTATTTAATAAGGTGGCCTCTCCTCCTTTTAGCAAAGGCAGGACATACGCTGACTTCCACAATTTTGGAATAGTGTTTGTGCTGAGGGAGAGGTTAAAAAGAGAAGTAAGAGGTGGAGCAATAAAATCTGCAGCTATCTTTAAAAAGAAAGGTTCTAAGTTGTCCGGGCCAGCCGGTTTCTTAGGATCTAACTTGGTTAAAACTTCACGAACAACATCAACAGTAAAAGGAGTAAAACTAAAAGGGTTTTTCAAAACACGTTTTTTCAGAGTCACAGACTGTGGTGTTCACAGAAGCAGAGTTAGTAACAGAATCAAATAGAGAGCCACAGGACACAAAATGCTCATTAAAGCAATTTAGCATAGTAGCCCTGTCCGATATAGAGCCAGATGCTGTGGTGAGGCACGGAGGTAGCTCATTACGGATATCACCGGTGAATAACGATTTAATGGCTTTCCAAAATTTTCCAGGATTATATGTCACGTGATCTTCACATTTCTCCCTGCAGAAAAAAAAAACATGGCCGAACTTGGTTTTTTTCTCGGTGTAAAATGCCTATTTTAAAGTTAGTTTGGCCATTAAAATGCGTTTTGTTGTCATTTGATGCGAGAAATATGAGTTGTTATTTCAGATTATATGTGCAGTGGATGTACATGATCTTTAGTTTGCTAGTTATTACGAAGATTACTTCAGGAAATTGTGTCTATACAACGTTTTCATTGTTACCAAGGTGGTTGCTAGGGACGCTGCTATCGATATTATTTCTGTTATGTTGTGTAACTGTTTAATGGTGTTATCTTTATTGCTACCCCCTTCCCTGTCAACAATAACACATAATTATCCTTGTGTTTATTTATTTGTTTGATTAATAAAGACAAGTTGGAGTCAGGACCGAGGGTGTTTCGCGCCTGCAGCAGCCTGGCAGCAGCACGTCTTTTTCTCAGGTCGGGTCGTGGAAGACCGGAAGCTGTGTGGTTCATAAAAACCATGATAAAAACATGTTCTTACTCAATATCAAGCCACAATTATTGCTTTCATTTTAAATCGTATAATTTCGGACGTTTGTTGCCGTCTGTGAGGAAAATAAATGGGGCTCAGAGCCTCAGGATACTGAAATCTGTATTTTTTAAATCTTTTTTTCCTTCTAATTTGTTATTCTTTTCAAAATAACACACTGTTATTTACTCACCAATAACACACAATTATCCTTGTTTTTATTTATTGGTTTATTTCCATAATCTCGTTTTTCATCAGATCAGTTAAATGCAACTAATGTCGTCTCAGTGTTATTGCATGATGTTAAAATTGGTTTGCCATGAATTTAGTGATGGATTGTAAACATTTGAAATGTAGCATTTAAATGTTTCTCAGTTACAATGTTGTTGTTTTAATAAATCAGACACTGATGGTGCAAGGCTGTACTGTACCTCTTTATATAGGCATTTTTTCCTTAACAAATTGTTTTGGCGCTGATCAGGGGGTACTTGGCTGAATTCTTTTTCAAAGGGGGTACATCAAGCGCATCGCCTGGGCTGGGTTTTTTCTTTAGCCCCGGACAATTCTCCCTCAATAATATAATACATTAACCGTGCTCTAGAGAGGACGGCAGGATTGTAATTTCCCGTGTTCAGTGAATGCAACAGAGGCAAGACACCAGACCAATCACCAGAGAGTTGCATGGAAATAAACGTGTCTTATTGGCTGACAGGTACCTATCCAGTGACAATGTTTAAACTGTCAGTCGGACTCTGAGTTTTTGAAGATGGACATAAGAAAAACATTTCTTAAAAAAGACAACAATTCTCAAGTGGTGGCTCACATAACAACCCCAGAGCCACCACTTGAGCCAGGTAAACAAGGTATGTCAATGTCAGTAAACTTCCAAGTTATGCGAACATGTAAGCAAAGCATAAATTACAGCTAAGTTGATGTTACTTTGACTCGCGAGGGTAAGCTAAACCGTTAACAAGTAGCTATACAATAGCTAGCCAGAGATATTAAATTAACACTTTGTCATACAATATAAATGTTATGTTTTTTAGCGTTACCTGGGGCCTGTACTACGAAGCTGGTTCAACCTAACCTGGATATGTTTGAGTTAGCCGGTTGGCCTAATCCAAAACATACGCGCTCTCACTAAATGGTACTACGACACGGGTTGTCAAGTGGATCGCTCAAGCCAGCCGTGCCCTATCTAGTTAGGTGCGCGTTCACATGAAAGGGGTGGTATTTGGAGCATTCGACCAATCACAAACATGGAGAAGCGTACTGACAGCGCAGCGCGTCATACTTCCTGAAGCAAAAGTCAACTATATAATTAGACAAATATGAAGACGTTAAACTTTAAACATCCATGACTTAAACACTTTATCCAGGATAAAAGCCACATAGTTCCACCTGCAAGGTGAATACAGCTGGTACAAGAAAAAGTGTTTGAATGCGTACATTAACAGGTTTATGATATGCCCCGTCTCAGACACGATCTGACTTTAATTACATTTGACTCGGGTGTTTCGTAATGTGTTGCTTAAAATAATACTTCTGCATACAGTATGTGACACTGTAAGTGTTGCGCGGCCAGATACGACTCAAGAAGCTGACTCAGATAAGGAAATATATGATACATTATGATGTGATATGCCACGGACTGTACTGTTACTTTGATCCGGTTACTTATGTTGTGGCAGATATTTAATTAAGCTTTCTTAACGTTAATGTTATAATAGTCAGATTGCGCTGAAGATGGGAGGTGATATTCTATTCGATTTCACGTTCACACAGTCTGTGATTTTTGCCGGCCGTCTTTCCTGCAACGGCAGTTTTTCTGTATTTCCTTTCTCCTGTAATGTGACTTGATCACTTTAAACTCCGCACACGGAGCTCTGATTGGTCAGCAGGCGGTGCTTTCACTGAATTGATCTCTTAGCCTGCAACCTAACCTGGTCCCGACCAGGTTAGCCGCTAAGCATAAGTTACCATGAAAATCTAGCCTGCTAAAAAGAGAACCAGCTTCGTAGGACCGGAAAGCCGGAGTTTTCCCTGAATTTAGCCGGCTAAGTGAAAATCCTTCTTCGTAGTATACCCCCCTGGTGATTTCAAAGAAAGCTCTCTGGTTGTTGTTGACTTACTGTCAGTGTTCGACATGAAGCTAGAAGCTACCTCACAGTGATTTGTAAAATATCCATAAAGAAAAAGAAAATCTGTTTACAGTTCTGTTTCATATCGGTGTTGAAAGATGTATGCATATCTCTTCATTTTGCTCTCAAAGTGCACCAGATTGATGCTTTTAACTTCAACATTTAACACCCTGTGGGTGTTTCTCAATGTCGAGTACGCTTGCTTGGTAGCACATCTTCCGAGTCACTTGCTTCAGAAGCGAGGCAAGAATACTTCCTGGCATTCGGAAAACGAAGAGTGGTACAGGCTAGCAAGTGTGCAGGTGTGCGTCATATGAGAGGCCCCGCCTTACATTTTCCGCCACAGATTTGGGGAAATTGGTCCGTGAGCAAAGCATTGTGGGGATTTTAAGACCGCGGAGTCTACACATGTGCAGCCTCGAAATTTCTCCAAACGAAGTATGCCGGGCTCGGTAGAATTCCAAATCAAATCTAATCAAGTTTTATTTATATAGCACATTTATAAACGATTTTTGATCGAGCCAAAGTGCTGTACATATAATAAAAATAGCCTACAGTAGGGACACTTTACAGCAAATACAACAGCACAGATTGTTCAGAATATCAATATGAGAAAAACTACACCCTCTGTCCTTAGACCCTCACATCGTACAAGGAAAAACTTCCAGGCAAAACCCACAGTTTTAAAGGGGAACAAATGGGAGAAACCTCAGGGAGAGCAACAGAGGAGGGATCCCTCTCCCAGGACGGACAGACGTGCAAGAAATGCGGTGTGTAAATCGAAGAGATAATACATTTTACAGCCTATAGACCGAATGTTAGGAAATGCATGTGTCTGTAATAAGAAGATGAATCCACGAAGATGTCAGCTACAAACCTGTGGAAGCCATCAGGGAAGCAGCATGACAAGACCCAGGCAGGACCGCAGAGATAGGTTCAGCCACAACCCGAAGTCCACAACTTAATCCAGAGCTCAGGATAGAGGATCAAGGACACAGGACTACAGCAAGACGATCAGCCTCGACTCCGGAACCCGGCATAGATATAGATAAGAAAAAACAAGAAAAAGAGATTTGGCTGGGTTAATCGGAACAAGAGAATACACAGACACAGACAGAGAGGGAAAAGGTCATTGCATAAACGTTATTCTTGATAACCCTCAAGAAAGATCTCCTGAACCTCCCCACGCAATCTATCAATTCTGACCCCTCAAGTGTACAAGAGAATTTAGAATAGTTTTTCTTCTCTTATATGAGAAACAAGGGTATGAAAAGAAAAGCCAGAAACAGAGGAAGAGAGGCACAACGTGGCTACGTACATGCACTCTCCTAAATGTTAAACGAGTAAGAGGTGAAGAAATACAAAGCCAGAAACTGTAATGAAAAGGCACCACAATGCTTCCCCTTAGAATAGGGTTGGAAAAAAATATGAAAAAAGGGGACAGGGGATACTAGTGAAGAGGGACAACAGTGAATAGGCAGTAGGAGAGGCCTAAATGCACTCTCCTGGATTAAGATTAAAGGAAAGTACTGGGGAACAAAAAAGTACAGGAGGAAAGGCCCAACGAGTCAACGTAAACACACTCTCCTAGAATAGTTCAAAGTAAACGGGGTAGGAAGAATATAGTAGGAAACAGAGCTGAAAAGGCGTCCAAGAACGCTTTCCAGCTAGTCCAGGGTGAAAATGTAGGATAAGAAACAGAGATAGGGAGCACTATCTCTTCGTCAGATGCACTCCCCCGCCTGTCTAAGCGACTCTGTACCCCATCCCCCTCTACCAGACCTTAGATCGGCAGAGGGAGACGGGGACTAACAAGCCCCAAGGGGGGGGGTTTAGGGTTTAAA
>CALSBZ010042230.1:119932-133923 GCA_943591055.1 Gobionotothen gibberifrons | reverse complement strand
ACTCCCGAGGCAGTTGCAAGGTACCGACAGGCCCGAAGGGCAGCAGTGGCCGAGGCAAAGCAGCGGGTGTGGGAGAAGTTCGGAGAAGACATGGAAAAGGACTTTCGGGCGGCACCAAAGTTGTTCTGGAAAACTGTCCGACACCTCAGGAGGGGGAAGCAGGGAACCATCCAAGCTGTGTACAGTAAGGATGGGACGTTGTTGACCTCAACTGACGGAGTGTTGGGCCGTTGGAAGGAACACTTTGAGGAACTCCTGAACCCGACAACTCCGCCCTCTATGTTAGAGGCAGAGCTGGAGTATGACGGGGGATCAACACCAATCTCCCGGGGGGAGGTCGCTGAGGTAGTCAAACAACTCCACAGTGGCAAAGCCCCGGGGGTGGATGAGATCCGCCCAGAAATGCTGAAGGCTCTGGGTGTTGAGGGACTGTCATGGTTGACACGTCTCATCAACGTTGCGTGGAAGTCGGAAACAGTACCGAAGGAGTGGCAGACCGGGGTGGTGGTTCCCCTTTTCAAAAAGGGGGACCAGAGGGTGTGTGCCAATTACAGAGGCATCACACTACTCAGCCTCCCCGGGAAAGTTTACTCTAAGGTACTCGGAAGGAGGGTCAGGCCGATTGTCGAACCTCAGATTGAGGAGGAACAATGCGGATTCCGTCCTGGTCGTGGAACAACGGATCAGCTTTTTACTCTCGCAAGAATCCTGGAGGGGGCCTGGGAGTACGCTTATCCGGTCTACATGTGTTTTTGTAGACTTGGAGAAGGTGTATGACCGGGTTCCCAGGGAGATACTGTGGGAGGTGCTGCAGGAGTATGGGGTGAGGGGGTCTTTACTCAGGGCCATCCAATCTCTGTACTCCCAAAGCGAGAGCTGTGTCTGGATCCTCGGCAGTAAGTCGGACCTATTTCCGGTGAGGGTTGGCCTCCGCCAGGGCTGCGCTTTGTCACCAATCCTGTTTGTAATATACATGGATCGGATTTCGAGGCGTAGTCGGGGGGGAGGGGGTCTGCAGTTCGGTGGACTAAGGATTGCACCACTGCTTTTTGCAGATGATGTGGTTCTGATGGCTTCATCGGTCTGCGACCTTCAGCACTCACTGGATCGGTTCGCAACCGAGTGTGAAGCGGCTGGGATGAGGATCAGCACCTCCAAATCTGAGGCCATGGTTCTCAGCAGGAAACCGATGGACTGTCCACTCCAAGTAGGGAATGAGTCCTTACCCCAAGTGAAGGAGTTCAAGTATCTCGGGGTCTTGTTCTCGAGTGGGGGAACAATGGAGCGTGAGATGGGCCGGAGAATCGGAGCAGCGGGAGCGGTACTGCAGTCGCTTTACCGCACCGTTGTGACGAAAAGAGAGCTGAGCCAGAAGGCAAAGCTCTCTGTCTACCGGGCCATTTTCGTTCCTACCCTCACCTATGGTCATGAAGGATGGGTCATGACCGAACGAACGAGATCGCGGATACAAGCGGCCGAGATGGGTTTTCTCCACAGGGTGGCTGGCGTCTCCCTTAGGGATAAGGTGAGAAGTTCAGTCATCCGGGAGGGACTCGGAGTTGAACCGCTCCTCCTTCGCGTCGAAAGGAGCCAGTTGAGGTGGTTCGGGCACCTAGTTAGGATGCCACCTGGGCGCCTCCCTAGGGAGGTGTTCCAGGCACGTCCAGCTGGGAAGAGACCAAGGGGTAGACCTAGGACCAGGTGGAGGGATTATATCTCTTCGCTGGCCTGGGAGCGCCTTGGGATCCCCCAGTCAGAGCTGGTTGATGTGGCCAGGGAAAGGAACGTTTGGGGCTCTCTGCTGGAACTGCTACCTCCGCGACCGACCACGGATAAGCGGGAGAAGATGGATGGATGGATGGATGTAACTACCGGTAATGCTTTTCTACTTTTACTTGAGTAACATTTTGATTGCAGTGCTTTTATTGTAACAGAGTATTCCTACACTCTGGTACTTCTACTTTTGCTTGAGTACAAGATCGCAGTACTTCTTCCTCCTCTGCTCCTAAGCCAAGCAGGCTGTTGCTCTATGCCAACAGCTTTAGGGACAGCTATTTGTCCTCTAGCAGCAACACCAGGCCAACATTGTACTTTTCAGTAAAGCATATACACTTACTAGATTACCCAGACATACATGTATTAAATTGTTTGTGCTTTTCAGATGATGACTCCTAATGACATTGATGATTTCCTGAGTCTTTTTGATGATTGACACGAAAAGTGGCTCAGCCCACCCATCTCAGGATCAATTATAATAACTGTGGTGTTCTCTGGCTTTTCATCTCAGGTCAACATTTCAGTTATTACTGTACCCTGCATCCTGAAACTCAAGGAAAAAATAAGCTATATTCCAATTGCTGTCTCTCTTTTTCCTCATTAGATAGCTAGATAAAAGCAAGGTCAGAGACAGTATAACGATTGCATATTTGATTTATTAAAGACTTTGTTGTAAAACCTGTCAATAATTCTGGTTAATGGACTCTATTATAAAACCTGATATCATATCATGTTTCCCCAGCAACAACTTGTAAACCTGTAGTAATTAAACCTTCAGAAGCTTTGCACCTATTGTTTTGGTAGGCTTTCAATAATGCAGTCATGTGAGTTCAACTTTAAAACAATGACCATATCTCTATCACTACACTCTTAGCTTTATAGCACATTTCCACATTTCTTCAAAATCGTACAAAATGCTGCACATGTCAGTACATGTATTTTATTGCTCCTGAAAAGAACAATGAACTTGTGTCGACCCTAGCGTGTTCCCTGTCGCTACAACAAAAGCCATATAATATCTGGGGCTTTGACTTTTACAACGCTGTCAAGGTAAAGGAAGTAGACAATCTGTTACTCCATATAAGGAACATGAAGAGGTCAAACAACTACAGGGAGTCAAACGTGACTTTTTGCAAACACTTTGGAATTAACAAACAAAATAAAGCTGTTTATAAGAAATTGTAATAGTTAAATAAGTGTGATAAGTGGTGTAAACCATACTCCACCATTACTATTATATTTAAGCTGTTAATATAGGTTAGCAATAATGCACAAAAAGGTGTCTCGATACAGAAGGAAAGTGTGTGCGAGGCTGCCTTTATTTTCTATACCGGGACACAAAGACTATATTATCATGCTTATATCACTGTAACTGTACTGTACAAAAGTAAGAGAAGTGGTGTAAGAGAAGTTGAGCACTGGTTTACAACAATAATTAATACATACTTTAATAATAATGCTGAATGGCTCCCTGTAGAGAAATGCAGGTGTTTTACAGCGACAAGGATGAAACACAGGATAGGACAGATATGAATTCACACCAAGGTGTGAGAATTCACTCCTGACATTTCCCTGTGTGTTATTTTGTATTTGTGCTGTTGTATTTGTTGTAAAGTGTTGTTATTGTAAAGCACTTTTATTGTATGTACAGTACTTTGGCTCGACCAAAAATCGTTTTAAAAATGTGCTTTATAAATAAAACCTGATTTGATTTGATTTGAAGGTAATAATAATTAAAATAATAGTGAAGTGAAAAAGTGTAAAAAAAACAAATATGTAAAGAAGGTGTTTACATATATACAGTGTATAGGTGTGGATATGTGAATATCTAGTTAAGAATAGTCTGAAGGTCTTACCTGCAAACTAACGGGGGTTCATCTAATTAAACAAAGTAATATGAAGTTCCATTTTTCTCATTTCCACAATGTTTTACTGTTATGCCAAATGTTAGTCTGCATACAATCTTTTTTCAACTCATTATTTTGCCAATTGGTGGAAGTGGAACAGGTCTCAATCACATCAATGACCTTTCATAGCTCATAAAGTGGATTTGGTGAACATGTTGGCAAACAGTTTTCTCTTTATAGCAGACACAGAGCATGGCAAGGATTGAGTGTTGCACAATTCTCCATTAACTCCTGAGGACACTATTTGTCTCTTTAGCCACCTTAAGTTCCCCCGCTTGTTTTTTATGCTGTGTACTTGCTGTTTGGCAGGAGAACCAAAACATTGAGCTGAAAGAGACGACAAAGCTTAATCGAGCTGACGGGCAGAGCAGATCCTTCTCTGGGACTTTGTTGTTACTATTGCCGCTTTCTCATTTCAGAAAGTAACTTCATCCATTCTTATCTATTAATCTTTTTCTGTATGAATGTACTGAATGATGAAACACGTTTTGATGGAATGCATACTATACAACAGGCACATGGGGAGAGTGTGTCTTCTTTTCAGGAGAACTGTGGTGGTTGTTGAGTAAACCCAACAGCCATATGATGGGTGTAAAGAGACATAAACGGATATCTGATGAAGGCAGGGCAAATCATCATCATAACTTTAAACTGTAAAAGTGTCATCTTAAACTTTGGACTTAATATAGCAACTCTTTATCAAGTCAGATTTTGACATTTGAAGGCAGTTATAAATATAAGTCGATTACGCTCTATTTTCAGGCCTTATATGCGCTCAGAGATAGAGATCTGCAGTAACCGGAAAGGCTAAGGGCTGCAAATGGATGTCATCTTTCACAACTGTTCATAAGGACTGAGTTTACAGCTTTATGACCATGAAATGGCATTCATAAAATGGTAGGATTATGGAAAACTGCCTCTAAAGTCTAACTGGAACACGGGATATATTACTTGAAGATTACGGAAAATAAAGGGAACGACAATATCATTATGATCATTTACCTCAAAAGCATTTAAATTAAATTAGGAAAAGGTTTTTAAAAGGTGGATACTGAACTGTTTTAAAAAATGTTTTAATGGATATTTTTTTTTATCTTAAAATTAAAATAACTGATACATCATTTAATAAAAGCAACAGTTTTCTTTCAAGCGTCTGAGTCTGATAAACGCTGAACATCTCAGTGTGCTTTTTGGATGCAATGGCAGAACTTCCTCAAAACTGAATATTTTAGAAAACTAGAACTTCCTCTGATGAACTTTTCCAAACCTTGATTTTATTTCTTTCACGTTCAAAAAGTGAAATTATTGTAAAAAAAAAGGTAGTTTTCAGTGTGAAGACTCCTGACGGAGCCAGCGCTTCACCTGGTGAGGTCGGCATTTACAATGGCACTGTTAATGTATCACCTGCTGGACGAATGGGAGGGGAGATGCTTGGCCACATAAAGACGTTCACCTTCCAGCCTCCATGCACTGTCTGACTGTGGGGCTCCAACACAGGCACACAACATGGGGAAAGGTTTCTTTCTAAGTAAACCTCTTGGGGTAGGGTGTATGATCCTCGGGGCAGGAGCCGTGGCCACCATCATAGCTCTGTCTGTTGTCTACTCACAAGAAAAGGCAAAGAATGTCTTGCCAGGAACAACAACTAAACCCCCTGCCACGACTGCTGCCCCGTCCAATGAGCCTTGGGACAAGTATCGGCTGCCCAAGAGCCTGTTGCCGCAGCAGTACAACGTCACCCTGTGGCCACGGCTGCTGCCTGACCCCACTGGACTCTACATCTTCACTGGTGAGGCTCTCTGCAGCACATGACACACAATGCCTTTTACTATTTAAGAATTTGGTCTGTAAATTGTTTGATAATTCTACGCTTTAAGGTCTTTTCAAAGATAACAAAACATTTATATTGGGGGATCATTTTAGAACATTAAAAATGAAAACATATTTAAATAATCAATCATTTTAAGTAGGGGTGTCCAAACATGTTTCACTGAGGGCCACAAACAGAAAAAAACTCTAATCATTGGGCTTCATAAGTTAAGTTATAAGTTAGCTAAATTATTCAAATGTTGGTTCATTATTTTTGATAATTGAAAATGCTTTAAGAAAAAAAAAAACCTACATCACAGCTCTCCATTCACAGAGTTTCATTTATTTTCTCGCAAAAAGTGTTGCAGCTCGTCCCTTAAAACAGAAGCCTCAGAGTGATTATAATAAGGGGAGATATGAAGGGTATATTTCAAGCTGGTTACGTCAATAAGTTATTGGGCTTTTTTTTATCAAGTAAGATTTGTTTGAAAGAGTTTTTTACTTTAATTAACTGAATTTATTTTAAAATGTGGCTTATTAACACATACATATGTGTAATATATGTTTACATATATTTAAGAAGTACAATATAAGACAAGCACAAGTTTCATGTGTGGGCCATATTCCACTATACTTTTAGAATTTGCTGAGGGCCAATTCAAAATGGACCGCAGGCCTCAGTATGGCCCCTGTCCGCAGCTTGGACACCCCTGATTTAAAGCTCGGATGCAGATTTGTATCTGCCACAATCTGTCAGAAAACCTTCATTTTTGAGCTGTTGGTTTGGAAAGTGCTGATCACAGTTTAAAGGGGACCTATCATGCACAATGCACTTTTTGATGTCTTTTATACATAAATACGTGTCCCCAGTGTGTAAGGAGACTCACAATGTGTCCGAAAATACAACCCTCTCTCTTTTCCTCCGTACCCACATCTCTAAAAACGGGAGAACAATGGAGCTGATCCAGATTTGCGTCCAATATGACGTAATATCGGAAATGTGGGCTGGCTTTACGCTCACGGCCCTATCAGAAGCGTCAGTGTATCGGAAACAATGCACGACGTGTTTTGGACGTAATATGGTTTACATTAGCAAGCATCGCTAACACTCAGAGCTAACCTGTACTGGAGAGAGTATGTGTAAAAAAGCAGGAAATAAAAAAAAGAACTCACCTTGAGGTAAACCTGTGAGAGAAAAAGCATTTGAGCTCCATACTGTTTCAGAAATAATCCCTGATGTGGTTTGGAACATGATGGCATTTCATCACGGCAGCATTTAGCTGTATCTCGTAGAATTCTAAGCAGGCATTAGCTCCCCCTCCTCTTTTTTTTTTTCTTCAAGCAAAGGACCCCGAACCTGCAGTTCTCTAACAGGGCTGAAACAGAGGGATATGTGGAATGTCTAAAATGCATGATCTGTTTGGTATTTTGAGCAAAACACATCATAGACATGTTTTTTATATATTTGTATATATCTGAGACCCATAATATATGCCTAAAAATGGCATGATAGGAGACCTTTAAGTTACTTCATGTTGTTTCAGGTGAGACCACAGTGGAGTTCAAATGCGTTGAGGACACAGACCTGATTCTTATCCACTCCAATAAGCTGAACTACACCGACTCAGCGAGCCTCACCTCAGTCGACAGCGGGGTCAAAGCCCCCTCCATCAAGTCTTCCTTCCTCCAGATTGAGACTCAGTACCTGGTCCTTCAGCTCGATGGTAAACTGGTTAAGGACCACATGTACCAACTCAACACTAAATTTACCGGAGAGCTGGCTGACGACCTGGGGGGCTTCTACAGGAGCGAGTACTACGAGGGCGGAGAGAAAAAGTACGTCTATGTAGTGTCAGATGACGTGCTTTGAGACAATACCTAACTAAAGTTTGGGAACATTAACAAGCCTGCAATGACAAACATTGAATGTTACAAATACGTTTTCATGCAATACATTTGTTTGCCTTACACACACATAAAAAAACGGAAATGTTGACTTTAATTAAATGTATTATGTCAACAGATTTCTCATACTGTATTAGGTTAGTTGAAAGAAATAATATTAAGTTTAAATAAAAAATGTTAGGTTCAACTTAATACTATTGCTAATAACTAACCTAATAATTTGTCTGCAGGGTTGTTGCCACAACTCAGATGCAGCCCACAGACGCCAGGAAGGCTTTCCCCTGTTTTGACGAGCCAGCTATGAAAGCTGTGTTCCACATCACGCTGATCCACGACATCGGAACAGTCGCCTTGTCTAATGGCGAGCAAAAAGGTAAGTTGCTCTTCACTGAGAATTCGATTTTCACAAAAAGTGGAATATATGAGGAGGACACTGCTGGTCGAACAAGTGAATGTTTAGTGTGATATAAAGCTCCTTCCATCACATGGTTTGGATCTACTCAACTTCACTCAGCCTGCCTCAGAGTTTCATTTCCCACGGATGAAAGTGTAGGCGGGATGATCAGCTGTTAGCTGGAAACCATTTCGTTTTACAACTGGTTCTCTGAAGGTGGGTGAATGCGCTCACTGTTGCCAGTAGTTTGCTACTTAAAGGAATACTGGCTTTGTGCAGGATGTCCCTGTGGAGTGACATAACACACATCATTTAATAACCACAAAATATATCATTCAAAAGCATTAAGAGACAATGCAATAAACATTCTATTCAATATTATTGATCTTTTACAGAAACAAGCAGTGTCGTTATTGAGGGTCAAAATGTGCAGAAGACAGCTTTCGGTCCAACTGAGAAAATGTCCACGTACCTGCTGGCCTTCATTGTCAGTGACTTTGCTCAGATCAATAACACCATTGATGATGTGCTGGTAAGTGTATAATAACTCGATAATAATATGTCGTGTGTCTTTAGTGATTGCAGCTTCCAGCTCCATGATAGCTGTAAGAGTGCACGCCACCATGGGGTCTTTTTGATGAAACTAGTGGAGGGCACTGAAGTCATAGGAATCTTTAAATGATACACGTTATGAAATGGCTTTGTTCACTTTTGTGCCTAAATATATGTAGAAGAGCCACTTTCATCAATCAGGACACGTGCTAATTGATAAATGATACGGTGTTATCTTCTAGATATAACTAGAAGATATATTGTGCATATTTTTACTAAAATAAGCTATCCTTTCTCATGCTAGCATTGCTTTGGAGGCAACAGTTACAGAAAAACAGTTTGGAGGGAGACACATACATAGATAGATAGATAGAGAGATAGAGAGATAGAGAGATAGATAGATTGATAGAGAGAGAAAGATAGAGAGAGAGAGGGATAGATAGATAGAGAGAGAGAGGGATAGATAGAGAGAGAGAGAGAGAGAGAGAGAGAGATAGATAGATAGATGGAGAGAGATAGATAGATAGATAGAGAGAGAGAGATAGAGAGAGAGAGAGAGAGAGAGAGAGATAGAGAGAGAGAGAGAGAAAGAGAGATAGATAGAGAGAGACAGATAGATAGAGAGAGAGAGAGAGATAGATATATAGATAGATATATAGATAGATAGATAGATAGATAGATAGATAGATAGATAGATAGATAGATAGATAGATAGATAGATAGATAGATATCAAAAAGGGTTTCATGTGTTTTATGTGTCTTATTTAATGTTTAAGATAAGATGTGCTTTTTGTTTAGATCCGCATCTTTGCCAGAAAGCCTGCTATTGATGCTGGGCAAGGACAGTATGCCCTCAACAAGACTGGACCCATCCTTAAATTCTTTGAGGGCTATTACAGTTCCAAATACCCTCTACCAAAGTCTGGTGAGTCCACCACACATGATGTTCTGAGGCAATGCTTCATTTCAATACCCTCCTTTTGGCATGTATCTGTTGTCATATGTTAAATGTATTCTTGTTGCATACAGTAAGTACTTCCCTTTTTTTTGCTCAACATGTAATAAGTACGTACAATACAGCTACATTAAACAGCTGTTTCACTCCCCTTCATGGTAAGTAGGTCTTGCCATCATGTTTACTGCCATCCTGTGTGCTTTTATGATCAACCCCAAACATATCTCTTTTTAGTGTTACACATTGACCTCCACCTTAAGTGAAACAGCTGTGTGAGTCGTTCTGAACCCATATAAAACATGCTCGTCCTTCATCTCTCCTCTTGTCTATTGATGGAACACTTATCTGTTCATCACGGGGATGTGCGTGCTATCTGTGTTTATGACATGGCTTTGGGAGTGGCATCTGAGAAGATCACAACAGAATCAATTATTAACTTTAATTGTTATAGAGTGTTTCATGAGAGTTGTAACCCATCATCACCTCTTCGTTGGCCCGCTCAATCTGTCCAACCCTGGTTTTGTTAAATGGTTTTAATTTCTATTTCTAGGCCACCCTCTCTCCAGATTACATATTTTAACAAAGGTGCAGTTAGAAACGACGTTGCCAACTTATACAAAAATAGTAACTCCACATGTAATGGACCACAAATCATTTATTTTCCAATGCAGATCAGATAGCTCTACCAGACTTCAATGCTGGAGCCATGGAGAACTGGGGTCTGATCACCTACAGAGAGACGGCTCTGCTCTACGACGAGTCTTTCTCCTCCAACTCCAACAAGGAGAGGATTGCTACCATCATCGCTCATGAGCTGGCCCACATGGTTAGGTTTCAATACTACAATTTAACACTGTAATACTAAATGTAGTATTTGTACAATTTAAAATGCTGTATGAGCAGCAAAGCTTTAACCGGCGGTGAAAGAAGTATTCAGATGCTTTACTTGAGTAAAAGTACCAACACATTATTGTCAAAATACTTAATTACAAGTAAAAGTCCTGCATTATAAATCTTACGAAAGCAAAAGTACTTAAATAAGTATAAAAGGTCAAATAAATAATTGGAAGTAAAATTGCCTTTATGTGTGTATATAATTATATTTATATATGAGACATTTCTAGAACATATTGTTGCATCAAGTAGCATTTCACTAAGTTCTAATTTACTTTTTGTCAAATATTTAAATAATTTGACTTTTTGTATGTTAATAATAAATGTATCTGGTTCTCTGTGCACCATGCCTGTCTAAATGTATGTTCAAAGTCATTAGAGTAATCACTTGTTTTACTTCTGCTTGTCGCGTGATTCGCTTTACAGTGGTTACATTTACTCAAGTTTGATACTTAAGTACAACTTTGAGGTACTTGTACATGTACTATACCTGAGTATTCTCACTTAATTTGACTTCATACTTCTTCACTACATTTCAGAAGACAATATTGTATTTTGTATTGATCTGAAATGGACCATTACGCATATTGAATACTTTTGGAACTTTTATAATAATTTGATGCCAATACTTTTGTTCTTACTTAAGTAACATTTTGAATGAATGACTTTTACTTGTAACATAAGTACTTTTAAATGTATTGTTGCTACTGTTATTTAAGTCCAAAATCTCAGCACTTCTTCCACCGCTGACGCTTTATTCAGTTTGGGAACTAATTTAATAATAACAAATATATTTAGAAAGATTGTGCATGACCTCGAAAGAGAAGCTTAGTGGTACTCTCAGGGCTGCAGATCTGAAGCGCTGCTGTCTGGGTTATTGGTTGTATTTCACTTTTGGTACTGTGCTCTGTGCTCTCCCTTCAGTGGTTTGGTAATCTGGTGACCCTGAGGTGGTGGAATGACTTGTGGCTGAATGAAGGGTTTGCATCCTATGTTGAGTACCTGGGAGCTGACAACGCTGAACCCAAGTGGAACATAGTAAGGATTTCCCCCTCACGGCCTCAGCAATAAGAGCAGTGTAGGATGAGGGTGACATTGATCGAAGGAGTCTGTTTTTTCTTATTTGTCTCATAATAGAAAGACCTCATCGTGCTCAATGACGTCCACAGGGTGTTTGCTGTTGATGCCCTGGCCTCTTCTCACCCTCTGTCCTCTAAAGAAGAGGACATTCAGAAACCAGCCCAGATCAGTGAGCTGTTTGATGCCATCTCATACAGCAAGGTGACCTCACACTGTCAGGCCTTAAGAGAAGCAGGACACTTTGCCATCTCTGATCCTAAAATCAATACTCCCAATTACTTTTCTCCCATAATCAGTTTTCTCACAAATATGCCATATAATTTGCTACAAAGTCGCTCAAAGTCTGGTCTTAATAAAGTTTTAAAAGTGTTTGCACATCCCCAGGGAGCATCTGTTCTGCGGATGTTGTCGGATTTCCTAACTGAAGGAGTCTTTACACAGGGACTCACGGTAAGAACTTTATAAAGATCTTATAGTCTCCATTTATTTGGCAAAGTTAAGAATGTGGCAATGAAAAACTGAAACGTTGACTTAAATAAATGTATTATAAAAAACACTTACACATTAAAGCTGCAAGCAGCGATAAACAGGCCTTCGCAAGTCAACGCACGTTGGGGTATTTCAAGGATCCCTGCATGGCAGCACTGAATCGCCATCGTCACTAACCAACCCATGTTAACATCAACCCACATTTTTCTGTACATGTGCACAAATAAGCTACTTCCTGACCACAGCAAAGCACAACAACCCTATCGGTTAGCTAAGATCGTCACTGTTAACCAGGGACCGACTGGGACTAGAAATCAGCCCGGGACTATCGACCGGCCCACTTCGGTACCGCCGGCCCACCTTGGTTGTTAATTGTCAACGGGGGGGGTGCTAGTGACTTATCCGACCGGCCCACATCGTCCGACCGGCCCACTTCAGTACCGGCCCATCGGGAAACGTCCCGATGGCCAATCCGCCCCTGCTGTTAATGCGTGTGCCGCATTTCGTAGGAGTAGCCTACATGCCGCTAAACCCCAAAGAAGTATCTTGAAGTATTTTAGGGGGCGCTATAGAGCCACCTTGCCACACGAAAACACAACAGCCATATAAGTTAACTAAGATCATCGCTGTTAATGTGTTTGCCAAGTTTCATGCTTGTACATGCATCACTTAGCCCAAAATAAGTACTGTTGATCCTGTTGATGGCGAACAATGCGTAGCCATGGCATTCTACGACACCGCATAAGCCTCAGCGTCTGGAAAGGTGAATGTCTTGATATTAAGCTGGCCAAATATGAAGGTGATCTGATTAATCTGCTGACAGCTGTAAGCCAAAGTCTAGCAACAGTAACTTCCTGTGGTCACAAGGGGGCGCTATGACTATGATTGAAGATTGGCCTATAGATATCTTCAGGACGGGGCTTTTATCAAACGTGTGAACTTTTGAAAGGTTTTGACCATATAGAGGCGAGTTACAGCATTTCTTTGCTCATGGCGAAGGATCGTAATTTGCTGCACTGCCACAGCCAAGCCGTTACACCCAGACACACCACTTCCACTTTGGAGCTTCCCCCACCTCTAAAGGCTTATCTGATCACGTTTCAGAGGGATCTGAAGAATCTGGGAGGAGGACATTTTAGTCCAAAAGTTGTTACTTCCTGGTCCCAGCAGGGGGCGCTATGTAGATGAGTGACTTTGGTCATGCAGCTGTCTTCAGGGCGGGACTCTGATCATCCATGAGATATATGGTAATGTTAGGAGTATACAGTTGAGATGTTTTCCACCACAACGCCACGGCAAGATCGTTTGATATCGACAAAAAACAAATGATAAATTGTGATTCTCCAAGTCTCCTTGGAGAATCATGGTACTGGCCGCATTTGGAGTCGATCGGATTAAAACTGTAGGAGGAGATTTTGACACAGGCCCTGAAAAGGGCAAAAATGGCAAAAGTTGAAAATAAAAAAAAGATGTCTGACTTCCTGTTGGGTTTACGATATGCCTCCCATTCACTTTTTTTTGCGTCCCATCATGCTACATATGTATAGAAAAATTCAGACTTGTCGGTGAAAGCACAACAAAACACTGCTTGTTAGGGGGCGCTATAGAGACATTTTGAGTCCACCAATTATGAAACCCCCAAAATATAAAAATGTTCATCAATGAAACCCCCAAAATATCAACATTTTCAACAGACCTTACAAGTGTGTGAAAAAATCTCCGTCTTTTGAGCATGCTAAGGCCCTCAAAAAGTCAATTAATTTGGTAGAAAAAAATAAATAAAAAGAAAATAATCACAAGTATTTCAATAGGTCTTTGCTCCGACTCTGTCAAGCTCAGGCCCTAATAACTGTATTAGGTTAGTTGAAAGCAATAATATTAAGCTGAGCCTAATATTTTGTATTTAAACTTAATTTCATTGATTTCACCTAACTTAATACAGTTATGTATTACCCTGTAGGGTTCATAGAGAGAAAAATTAATAAAACAAGGCCACGTTTTATTAATTTGTGCGCACGAGATGTCATTCGTGGCCTCAATTTAAATAAAACGAGGCCACGCTTTATTAATTTGTGCGCACGATATACTTTCTCGTTCGCACGAGATACTTTCTTATGGTTAGACACAATATAGACCATATTATTAGTTTTATGAAGAAGATGTCCGGTCGCCAGGGCGCGCGCGCGCGCGTGTGTGTGTGTGTGTGTGTGTGTGTGTGTGTGTGTGTGTG
>CALSBZ010042230.1:83149-119832 GCA_943591055.1 Gobionotothen gibberifrons | reverse complement strand
TTTGCCTTTGGGAATGCAGTCTACACAGACCTGTGGGAACATCTGCAGATGGCATGTTATTTTATATAGATTCTTAAGATTGTAATGTTTAATGTTAATCATGATCTCCAGTACATACCATACTGTTGGCTGTTACATCATTTGTTTTCTTGTTTTTCTGCTTCCAAAGGCTGTTGCTAATAATACTGGCACCCAACTTCCTGACTCTGTCAATAACATCATGAACACCTGGGTGCTGCAGATGGGCTTCCCTGTGGTTACCATAGATACCCAGACTGGGGGCATATCCCAGAAGCACTTCCTCTTGGACCCAGACTCTACGGTCACTGTTGAATCTCCCTTCAAGTGAGTATACTTCCTTTCTTAAATCCGCTCCGTAAACTCCCAAATTAGTTACCAAAACTTTAAACCCTTTCACATTTAACACACTGCAGTTCATTAAAAAAACTAGAGAATGCAATTCCTGAAGAAATTGCTAGTGGGAATGCTTTATGCTGAAAAGCTGACGCTAAACTGCTATGCTGAAATGAAATGTGTAAGAAGAAAGTGAAGAATTTAGATTGAAATGATACATGAACACTGGGGGCTTGAATGTGTGATGAGAGAAGAAAAGAAAGTAAAAAAGCTTGGAAAAGCAGCAGAATATTTGAACTGCAAACGTTTGAACTAACTTGATGGTGAATGATCTGTCGCCATGCCAACGGCATTTGATGACATCCCATAATACGCTTAGATGCGTTGATGGCTGCATCGTTACCAAACCTGTGAAGTTTTGGGCCGTTTGGAGCATTTTCACTGAATTTATGAGAAAACCGTGTTTCATGGTGAGCATTGAGTTGCCATGGCAACGGCATTTGAAGAAATCTCAAAACTGTCCCGTAGATGTCTTCACGGCTAGACTGTTAGCACACATGTGAAGTTTGAGCACTTTTTGAACATTTTCATAGGAGTTATAGCGACATCGTCTTTTATGGCGAGGGATATGCCGTTTCCATGGAAATGGCATATGATGACACCCCATAATTGACGTAGAGCTGTTGAGGGCTGGACCGTTAACCATTATCTGAAGTCTGCTGCTCTGAGCATGTCATTTGGAGTTATGACATTATCGTGTTCCATGACACAAGTGGGTACCACTTTACAATAAGACTAACCTTATAAAGGATTCATAAAGGGTTTATAGTTAGGTTATTAATTAGGTTGTAAACACTTTATTAATCATTAAGAACCATTTATAAACCAGTTCTAACATAGTTTGCATACATCAACACAGGCTCACTATTTGACAAGATTTCGTCTTCTTCATCAGCCAGCATCCTTGGTATCTGTTGTTCACCCCTTCCATCTTGATGTTTCTTGGCATTTCTTTATGACCATTTATTTACGAGTTACTAACATTTATAACTTCCAAAAGGGAGCCTTATGTGTAAAATACATTCCCATTTATTAATGAGTTACTAGCATTTATAATAAGGCTTAGCAGTACAGATAAATATGGGCTCACTATTTGGCAAGCAACCGGTCACAGTTGCCCTGTTTATCTCATGTCTTATATAAAAGCTTATTAATGATTTATAAAGTGTTCACAACCTAATTAATAAATGAATTACAAACTATTCGTAAACCCTTTATAAGGGTAGTCTTATGGTAAAGTGGTACCCACAAGTGTTTATATTTGAGCTAACAACGTGTCCAGAGATCGAAGGTTTCCATGGTGATATAATAATAATAAAGAATTTTGTGCGTAGCATAACGGATAGTTGGAATGCTGTATCAGCGTTCCAACTAAATAACCTACAGTACAGTGAACATACTAGAACCAAAACCAGGGATTGACATTACATATTTAGAAATTCACATATTTTCTTGCCCCATTATGTAGGAATTATATAAATAATTCAAATAAATGTGGCAAATGCTCAAATGTGTTGAACACATTTGTAACAGGTTTGTTAATTGACCAACAAATTGGAAGATTGAAAATGGGATTATTATTAGGATTATTTGTAGGTCATTGAAAAGTAGAATCATTTAGAAAGATGTGAACATTGAAGTTTCTATTTTAGAAAAGCTAACACTGTAGTGCATCAATGGTTTTAAAAGTGATTTATAAGAGTCATGTTTAAAGATGTGCAATACTTAAAACGTGTATAAAGATCCTCTGAGTGTGTGTCATTAGTTAGCTGATCAAATGTTAGGGATAAATACCTTGACATATTGACTACAAGAGCTTGAATCAAACAAGCAACCTTGTATTTGAAAGATTAACTCACATAGCAACAGTCGCACGTGGTGGTGTGGCTGAGTACTTTAAAGGGTTCATGAATAGAGGGGACTTGAATGTGAAATATAAGAACAAGAAAATAAAAGTCTAAATGCCTGAAAAAGCAGCAGAATATTTGAACTGAAAACTTTAGAACTAAAAGCATACGTCACCAATAATGTCTAAAATATGTGGAACATGTTGAAGTCAGTATGAAGTCTCCATCAGACGGAAAATAATAGGCTGAGACAGTCTGTTAAACTCCAGTGACCACGTCATTAGTCTGCTGCTCTAATTATGTCAATTGGAGTTATGACATCATCGTGTTCCATGACACAGGTGTTTATATTTCAGCTAACGACGTGTCCAGAGATCAAAGGTTTCCATCGTGATCAGTGAGAGGAGAGCATTTTCATTGTTCTGAATGAGAGATAAACCTGTTACATGTGAACGTTTTGTTGAAGAACCGTAACAGATATCGGTGAAATTTCAAAGCGTGAAGCATGTCAAGGAACTTGAGCATCTGAAGTGTAATTTTTGTGTACTTTCGGGTTAATAATGTGGCCTTTTTGGCAGTAAAGGTGTGTGGCTGCTGTGGTGGGGAAAGGTGAGGCTGAACTTACAATGGGTTTTAATGGAGACATGTTGAAAGTTTTTGTCACTTCATGCCCTCAAGAGGCATTTTCTTTAATTATTTTGCTTGATTTTTTTTCAAGCTACGGGATGTTTTCCTACGTTTCTCATGAAAAACGATGTCTCAGGAATGTAGGGTTTGGGAATTATGGCAGGTTTAAAAGAAAATATGAAGGCAAAATGAAATCTGTCCTCCACTCTAGCTGTGAAATCACGCACTCTAAAATCTGAAGAAGGCTTCTTTACCAAGGTCTGAACAATGTTTAATATCTGTAAAAGTAAGAATCAGATTTAAAAGTTGTGTTACACGAATAATGTCCGAAAGATGTGTGAAATTTTTAAGTTGGAATGAGGTTTCTGAGTGAAAGTATGAAGGAGCAGTTAGCAGTTGAAGAAGGAGAAGTTAGCAGTTGAAGTTGCATGAAGATTGTTGAAGTCTGAAGAGTTTCTCCATTGACTTCCATGTTAAAAATGTGATGTATTATGGGATGTATCTCTGGAATTATGAAAGCTATGAATGATAAAAGTAAAAGCCATCGATTCCCGACCAAGCTGAACGTTTTGATGTTTGAACTGAGTTTCTGCAATGTTCAATGTTGGAGAAGAGGCAGCGCAAAAGAACCCGGCGGAATAATAAAGAATTGCGTGCGTAGCATAACAGATAGTGTTAAATAAATAAATAGAAATAGGCAATTTGTATTTTTTACTCAAATTACTAATGACCAACAACCATCTGTCCAAAATCAAATATACACTGATATTTGATTTAGCCCAAACTAACACTAACAACCCATCTAAACGTGTCATATTGATATTTATTGAATTATATATGAATTCCTGCTTAAAATACTTCTACCTTGTGCCACTGCTTTCACATTACTTCAAATTTCAGTATTTTAATAAAAAGCAACTAAACAACTCATTAATCTATACCAGGGATGGGCAAATAGCGGCTCCTCTTTTTGCGGCCCTCAGATTAATTTATAAACAACTTAATTAATTAAAAATATATATATATATATATATATATATTTTGAATTCTTTTTTTTACCTGTAGTACTGATACTGTCCACTAGACTCCTAGTTACGTCGCGAGCTGCGTACATGATTTCAAATACCGGCACTGAGGAACAGCTGAGTGCGGGTTGACAGGTGTCTGTGTTGACCTTCCCCTTATTGTGCATCAGCAGAGACAGGCTACAAGTGTCTTAAGTTCAAGTTAGACAACTAATGTCTGGGTTAGTGTTCATGACTTCATGTTTATGTCATCTTAATGGTTAATCTTAATGCACACACATTTTCCGTGCTTTCCAATAGTTTAAAATAGTTTTATTCCACTGTTAAATAACCTGTTCAATACAAACATGCCACTTGTAAAAATTAAATAACATTTCTGTGAACTGATATTTGTTCAGTGAGCCTATTAGAGGATGTTCCCTGAAATATTGTAAAATGGCAATGAAGATGTCAGACTTAGTATATTTGTTAATAATTACATACAATACATGGAATTTGTGTGTGTGTTCCAAGTGAATCTGCAGCCCCCTGGTGGCCAGTACATACATTATGTGGCCCCCACCACCATCAAAGTTGCCCATCCCTGATCTATACATTTCCTGGCAGGTCATGGCAGGCAATCAAAGAAAGCAACAAAGAATAAACTGTGTGTAGATGTAATATTAAAGTTGTTTTTATCCTACAGCTATGAATGGATTGTTCCAATCAAGTGGATGAAGACTGGAGTCATCAATTCAACCATCCTATGGCTGAAGGCCAAATCAGGTAGGAATGCACAGATACACACAATAACATGGAGATTATTTTCTGACCGATGAAATTAGTTCTTACTGACAGTTCGAGGAGATAACATATTTAATATAAACATTAAACGAAGCACCAGACCAATCATAGGGGGTTAAAAACACTGCACCCTAACAAGAATAACAACACACACAGAAGCTAGAAGACTATTGGTCATTCATGAGCTTAACGTATTAAGCAATAATACTTTATCGTCAGATCAAGTCTGACATTTTTCTTGCATCACAGCAGCTCCATTTGCAACATCAAACAAGGACAAATATTAAGACATGCTGGGATTCAGTTCTGTATTTCATTTGAGCATTGACTGGTCACAATGTTTATATATATGTTTTTTTGTTCCCCCTCCAGACTCAAGTCACTGAAGTGAGGCAGGCCAATTGAGTTGATATTAAAATAAATTCCGTATTCCGTCAAAAAAACCTAATTTGAGTCCCTTTCTATTTCCCTCTTAGATCTGAATGTATGGGGTGAGGTCTCACTAGTTCAGGACAAGGCAGATATTGTATATTTTAGGCATTTGACCAAACAATTATTGCCATACTTCTGGTGAGATGGCTTCATCATTGCATGGTTCTGCCTCAGAAAGCATAGATTGACCTTCAAAGTATTGCATCTTTTGTTAGAAAGCTCCAACATCAGACACTGCAAGCTTCATTGACCGAGTTTGCAGAAAACACAAACATTGACAAAGTTATAAGAACATATTGATGAATTAGTGTATATTTTTGGTCTTGTGTATAACTATAATGAAAAACTCTGACGTTCGTCTTCTTCTGTAGACACAGTAAATGAAATGAACACATCAAGGACATCAGATTGGGTGCTGGCCAACCTCAATGTGCTGGGCTACTACAGAGTCAACTATGACCAAGGCAACTGGGACCGCCTCCTCGAGGCTCTGACGACCAATCACAGTGTATGTTTGAGCAACTTGGAGTAATGGATCTCTGCTCCTCTAATCCTGATGATGAGGCTGTTTGATCTGAGTGGTTGTGGTATAGTGACACGGTTGTTGCTCTTTTTCTTAAAGAGTATTCCAGGGATCAACAGAGCTCAGTTGGTGGATGATGCCTTCAACCTGGCCAGGTAAGTCCTGCTAATACTGTGTCATATGACAACAGGATCATCTGGATTACTGAAATGTGGAAAACAAAGAAGTGAAGCCAAAATACTTTTAAAGATTGTCCAGACATTATAACATCCATCAAGAGTGTTTAACCCTTGTGTCGTCTTCCTATCAACGTCTGTCCTCCGGTTTGACCATTTATAAAGACGTTTTACTCTTCTGTTTGAAATGTATAGTCAATAGACCTCATTTACATAAATCAAACAACATTTCTGTTAAAAGGGAAGAAAGGTTGGATAATTTTACCAAATTAAACCCAGAAGACCACAGATGCTATACTAAACCCAAACCCTAATGAAAGTGATCAAGATTGTTTTCTCATGGAAAAACGTGTATACAAACAAATATGTAATTTTTCTGGCAGAAACATAAAATAAACCTGATTTTAAAACATTTTGGAACGGGTCAGATTTGACCCGATGGACAACAGGAAAAAGCGTTCTGCAATTATATTACTATTACAGTAGCATGACAAACATATTCCGACTCACTACCTCATATTTTTAAACACTTTTCCTTTTTATCTCGTAACCCCAAAGAGCAAAGATAATCCCTACAGTACTGGCCCTCAAAACCACCAAGTACCTGACACTGGAGAGGGACTATGTGCCCTGGAAGTCGGCCCTGAACAACCTGGACTTCTTCTACCTCATGTTTGACCGCAGCGAGGTTTATGGGCCCATGCAGGTGAGCCAAAACTAACTAAAAGAGACGAAACAAATATAAATTCCATGATTGTGGTCTTCATGGAATCTTCCTAAATGTGTTTTGCTTGA
Source organism: Gobionotothen gibberifrons (assembly GCA_943591055.1). Lineage (NCBI taxonomy): Eukaryota > Metazoa > Chordata > Actinopteri > Perciformes > Nototheniidae > Gobionotothen > Gobionotothen gibberifrons. Next base: position 113,210 of record CALSBZ010042230.1, on the reverse strand, counting down.
TTTTAGAATTACCTCATGAAACAGATCACCCCTCTGTTTACTTACTATAAGAACATGACTGGCAACTGGAGCATAATACCTGATGGACACATGGACCAGTGAGTACACACACTTTTTGCTTTTCCAAGATCATATTTTTTATGGGAGCCAATAACAACATATGAGTTAAACATTGAAGAACAGTATTACACTTTACTGACCAGTTATCTACTTTAACTAGGGATGGGTATCGAGAACCGGTACCAAGACAGTACCGGTACCTGATTGGACGGTATTGGTATACCGTTAAGCCGCTGGCAAACGGTGCTGCTATCGGTATAGGAATTAGGCTACTTCCTTACTTTAAACAATTCTGGTTGGTTGGGAACCCTCATCCTGTGTGACGTATCCGGTTTGAGTACCACTCTGATTGGCCACTGTGAATGCCACTCTTCATCTCTCCTAACAGCGCTCTTATTATTGTGAGACTCCCGGGGGCAGACCATAGGGGCAGACGCAACATCTTGCTAGAAACAGCGTCTCAAGGCTTCTTAACATTTAACAACCTATTAATGATGCATACCCACTTAACGGGAAGAAACTCAGCTAACAGACGATATGAACCATTTTACCTACACGGAACAGAAGTCCAACATCAAGAGCCTAAATCAACACTTAGCAAAACGGGCAAACGGGGCTAACGGCTACTTTAGCACATAACTGGCAAAAGCGATATTTTCTACGTTATTTTATCACACAATCAGCACAAACAACATTTCACATGAAAGCTGAGATTCCACAGATTCCATTGGTATAAGTCTCATCATTGTACGACCAAAACTCGCTGAACTAGCAGCCAGGAAAGAGCAAGAAAACAACTTCACTTTATGTAGCCATGATGATAATTATGTCTTACCGTTGCTGTTTAGTGATCAAAAGTTGTGTTCAAGGGCATAACAACGGTTAATCCAATGTCTCTGTGTAACTTTAAAATGATTACTGATAATCCATCATTACAATTATAAATAAAAAACGCAATAAACGGATTGTTTAGCCGACCGGAGCTTCCGGTTTAGGAGGTGCCTATCAGCGTCTCGTTTTCACTGAATAATGGTCATGTTTACATGGATTTGTGAACTGCCCCTAATTACCGCCCCCCTTCCAGAGACACACTGTCAAACACACTCATACCTGCTTGGCATGATGAAATAATAAATACAAATAAATTACAATAAAATGACTGTTGTTTAATCTTCACATCTTGTAATCATGTCTATAATTTTGAGCACCAAATTATTGAAAAGTATCGATAAGAGTATCGAAAAATACCGGTATCGATAAGCAGTATCGGTATCGATAAAATCACCAAGGCAGCTGAATGTGCAGATTCTTTTTTACCCTTTTTGGGAACTTTAAGGTGTGGCACAGGTTACCTAATGGTACAGTCTACACTTGAGATCATCGACAGGACCTTTTTACTCTGTAAAAGCAAATGGTGCTAGTAGTAATTGCTTTACTTTGAAAAAGTATTTTCTCCTTTAAATGTTTCATCAGAATGATTTTGATTCTGCGATTAGACATAATTTAACTAAATATTACATTTGAGAAACCACATGTTTTCCTTTCAATTTTTGTAGAAACATTTTTATGTAACGTATTTTTTGTGTGAGATTTGTAAAATCAGTGCACGTAGAGGTGTGCTTTGGCCAGTCACTGCTCAGCTGTAAACTTTAACTTGCTAGCATTACCACTGTCTAGTGTTTGCTTTCAATAGTCAATGATAATATGAATTAAAAAAAAATCAATCCAAAACTATTCCTACAGAGGTGAACACTAATAATAATAATAATAAATGATAATAATACATGTATTTTATATAAGACACTTTTGTCACACTTAACAAAAAACAGTCACACAAAGAAGAGACAGTTCTATGGGAAAAGCAAGTGTGAAGAGGTTGGTTTTGAGGGCTTGTTTGAAAGATGATGGGGCACTGGACTATCTGATGGGGGCATCAGGGTGCAGCAGAGAAGACCCTGTCCAGGTCCTGCTGGATTTGAAGGGGATTTCTGTTTTTTAATGAGCAATGTAGCTCAAATTATGTCAACTGAATTAGAGCCATGCCAAACAGGCAGTTCTAGGGTGCAACAGGGGCCAGTGCCCCCGTAACGCTGACCTGAGACCCCCCTCCATAAGAAAAGTTTATAATATTCCATTTATTGGCTAAAGCGCTGGCGTGATAGGCGGAACTAATGTAACTCATCATTCTTGTCGGACCTCTTAGAGCGGTACACCGCCACTGGCCGGCTGAAGCGCACAGGGAAAACAACAACAACACGTGTCATCTCCGACCAGAGGCTGCTCACTTTTTACTTGAAGTTAGACTCAAGACTAGAAACCAGAGAAACAGCAGGATGTTGTTACTGTCATGTGGAAGAAGATAAACCTCAGCCTGGCTACAGAGACCCTCAGAGACCCTGGGCTGCAGAGACCCTGGGCTGCAGAGACCCTCAGAGACCCCGGGCTGCAGAGACCCTGGGCTGCAGAGACCGTGGGCTGCAGAGACCCTCAGAGACCCTCAGAGACCCTGCAGAGACCCCGGGCCGTAGAGACCCTCAGAGACCCTCAGAGACCCTCAGAGACCCAGGGCTGCAGAGACCCTCAGAAACCCCTGGATGCAGAGACCCCGGGCTGCAGAGACCCCAGGCTGCAGGGACCCTCAGAGACCCCTGGATGCAGAGACCCCGGGCTGGGCTTGGTCTAGGTGCACAGATGCTTCTCAGGTTATCCTTCCCAAGATAAAACCGTTTTGGATCCATATCGAACAAAGCACGAATAATAGAGACCACCAGAGCTACGGTTAATTTGGTTCTCTCTGGGAGCTGCACCTGGTTCATCCTCCTTCCTTTGTCCGCATGCGTACTGTTCATGTATTACCTTCCCTTCTATCCTTTCTCCAGGTATAATCAGGTGAATGCTATCAGCATGGCCTGTAGAACAGGCATAGAGGAATGCACAACTCTGACCAAGACATGGTTCAAACAATGGATGGACACTAAGAAAAACCAGTGAGTAAATAAAGTGTAACCTGTCATTTTTCCACTCTCTCTATTCCTAAGTGCCTAAAGTGCAACCATCTGTCTTTCATCTATGGTATTGGACTGAATTCAAAAATGTTATCTTTCTTAAGGATCCACCCCAACCTGCGGTCCACTGTGTACTGCAATGCCATTGCAGCAGGTGGCGCTAAAGAGTGGGAGTTTGCCTGGTCAGAGTTTCAGAATGCCACCATCGCTAGTGAAGCTGAAAAACTGCGCTCAGCTCTGTCCTGCAGCAAGCAGCCCTGGCTGCTCAACAGGTCTGTAACTGGGATAACAACCATAGGGGGGGGGGGGGGGGGGTAGGGGCAACTACGTATATTTACTTAAGTGCTGTAGTTAAGTACAATTTTGAGATACTTGTACTTTACTTGAGTATTTCCATTTGATGCTACTTTTTGCTACCCCACCACAGTTCAGAGGTAAATGGTGTTCTTCTACTCCACTACATGTATTTAATAGTTACTTTACAGCTGTGGATGAATGATGTGAAATATAATCAAGTGTTAAATCAGACTTTAGTTCCACCTGGAGTAAATCCACAAGCTACCCTGCAGTATACAAAGTCATTCAAACTAGCTGCACCTTTACCAGCTTTGAGAACACTTTCATGATCAATCATTATAAAACATATCATATATATTATTCTGAAATGGACCAAACTGCACAATGACTACTTTACATTTTGGTACTTTAACTATATCTTGATGATAATACTTTTGTAACATTTTGATTGCAGGACTTTTACTTGTAACACTCTGGTACTTGTACAATATCTGAGTACTTCTCCCACCTCTGAATACACCTGCAGATAACTGACATTCAGCCTACTGACCACACAGTGTTCTCATTGGTCTGCTTGTATCCTTTCAGATACCTGGAGTACACTCTGAATTCTACACTGATCAGAAAGCAGGATGCCACCTCCACCATTGTCTACATCGCCAGCAATGTGGCGGGTCAGAGTCTGGCGTGGGACTTTGTCCGAGCTCGATGGACATACATCTTCAATGAGTGAGGACAACACAACACTCTCAGTTACTGACACCCAGGGTTACTTTAAAAATGTAATCCGTTACAACCACTAGTTACGTGTCAAAAATATCCAAATATTAAATCTGATTACTTTCAGTTACCTTTGGATTACCTCAATATCAAATGCAATGCAAATAAAAACGAAATAAAATAAATAACAACAAGATGTTTTTACTGAAGTCTATGTATCAATGTAACCTTAGAAAAGAAGAAACCAAGAAACTTCATATAAAAAATGCAGAAACAGTTATAGCTTACAAATACTGTTTAAGCTTCATACATTAATCAAAAGGATAGACTGTGTTTTTATTTAACAAATCAGGTGTCCACCTACTGCATACGAATCATTAAAGCAGCCTAAATATAAACCATAAAGAAAATTCATGAGGACGTCTAAATATAATATATCCATCTTTTTTCCAAAAGGTATTGTAACTGTGTCATACTGCTAGTAATATGCAGTATGTAAATGTAACAGTGATCAGATAACTTTTTTTATTTTTATAATTGTAATCAAACACTGTTACCTTGTTTTTTTATCCTGATAACGTCATCTCGTGTTAGAAAGATATCACTCGACACCGGCTTAAGAATCAATAATCAGGTTCTAATTTATTCTTGCAAGAAGGAGCAGAGTTAAATCACATACAGAAATATGGTTCAACTCCCACACATGAGGTATGCTGCTCAAAGGAAAAGAAAATCACATCAAGATTATAAAGTCCCAGTATAGTCCCATACATAGTCGTAAATCGGTTTGGCGTCAGATGGAAATAGACGGCAGTTGAACCTGCGCATGCAGGTTTTGTCTTTATGATACTCGGATGTTGCTCTTTGCCCCCCAGAGGGTGAGAAGACAAGTGTGAGTGTCTTCTTTTCTGTGGGTAAAGATAATAGTGGCACTCAGTATTAAGCCGTATTTTTCCCGAGAGATTTTTTTGTAACATCTCGTTACATGTAATCAGTAACTCCCCAAGTCTGCTGACACCACTGCATCATAAGAAAAGGTGTGAGGCTATTCTATAACTCCGTTTCTCAAACTGAATCAAGTCTGTGAAAAAGGTTTGTCATAGTGCAGATACATGGCGTGTTAGGAAAACTTCTCCTGGCCTATGATTTGATCACATGTCAAACTAAAGCACAGTCACATAAAGAACACTAATGTTCACATTGTCACATAGAGGCAGTTTTACGTCATGTTTGTTATCATGACATATTTTATTGTCTGAGCTTTTCCGAGTTACTCAAACTGCTTCAGAAGACCTTTGGTCCTCATAAACCCGGCAGGCTTCAGAGCCCACAAGGTGCTGAGTTGAGTCTCACTGAACAAAGCTCATAATTTGATGTTTTCTAGGTAGAAGAACACGTGCAAACAACAATACATTTTGGTTGTTGAAAATGCATTATCAGATGTTTCAAAGAGCCTCACAGTCAGTCTTCTAGCATCTGTAAATAAAACATATTTACAGGCATGAGATACATTTATTTAGTCTTTTTTATTATTCTCAGGCAGCTGTTTGGGTCTGACCCAGTGGCGTAACTATCGACGATGCAGCCGGTGCAACGCACCGGAGCCCAGAGCCGGCCAGGGGCCCATGTAAAAAAAAAAGAAAGTATATATATATATATATATTTTTTTTTTTGGGGCCCCAATGGCATTGACCGGTTCACGCAGTCTTCAAAGTAACCAACCAACCTAAATCAATTAGTAATATATCTGTCCAATGACCTTGCTCCCTTTCATGTCATGTACCGCGAACCGTTTAATCAACCTGAACTGTACTGTAGCTAGCAGCAGCAAGTTCTGCAGCATTATAAAAATGTAATAGCTTGCATTTATAATGTACAGCAAACCAAAGCACAAGAGCGGCACTCAAAAGAGAAAGGACAAGAGAGAATAAGGAGATGTAACAGCTAAACTGACGTCATACATCGTCCTCGAAATCGAGCACTAACGTTAGCAATGTTGACGTGCAGCGGCAGCCGGAGGCTAACTATAGCTCACCTGCCTCACCACCATCATTGCCATCTAGCTCCACAAGTGAAGCTGTATCCGTGTCCGTGGCTGTGCAACCTTCTTCTCCAGCCAGCCAGGAGGAGAGGGTGGATTTGGCTGTGCCCGGCGGTGGTCCAACAGTTCCCCCAAGGGCCCCAACCGATAGGGGACTCTATGACACTAGCGAGAGCCCCGACGCCAAGATCAAAAGCTATATTATAGCAACCGGTCTATGTAGGCCTACCGGCCCATTCCCCAGAGACAAACATCAAGGAAACAGGTGTAATCCTCTTCTTAGTTCGCTGTTCGCCGTTGTCAGGCTGTGGTGGTCTGAGGCCAGGGCAGGCTGTGGTTGATAGCCTACATGTGACGCTTCTGAGTGGTTGTGTATGTCCGTCATAGGCAGCGCCAGGGGGGCGCTAGGGAGTGCTGAAGCTCCCCCTAGGATAGCCAAGCACCCCCAAGGAATGTATGTGTCTTTTTTTTTTTATGCGTGAAATTCATAATTTGAAAAATTATTGATTAGAAAATAATATGCCACTGTACAGAACAAGTACTTCTGGGTCTCTGTGTTTCATTCAAGCTCGGCTCTGTGTGTGTGTGTGGCAGGCGCGCATTTAGTGTGATTAAGCGAGAGAGAGAGCGCACTGGTGCCAGAGACCGTGTTGTTAGCATCTGTTTAGCTAGCTGCACTAACGGATATAAGGAGCTGTTTCTACAACAAGGTGAAGGGAATGTCCTCTCCTGTCAGACTGAGGGACTCAGGTGAGCTAAAGCAGGGGTTCCCAACCCCCGGTCCGCGGACCGGTATCGGGCCGCGGAGGTGTTACTGCCGGGCCGCGAAATAGCTGTGAGTTTATTGTAATATTTGCAGAATTAGAAATATTTTATTTAATATATTTAATTTTTTATTTAATTTTTTTTTTTCTCGCACCTATACCACTCATATTATTTCATCCAAAACATACAAAATAAATCTAAATTGGTTAGCATAAGGTCTCAGCCTCTCGTGCACAGAGAACGTTACCGGTGCGCCAATAGGAAGTGGAGCACACAGGAGACAACCGTTTAATCGCAGACTGTTATGTTTGTGGGGAAATGGCAGTGCATACATTATTTGAGATATATTTCGAACTCGGACTTCATTTTAAGGACATTGCGGCCAGGGGTGTAGAGCTATTTTGTATTCACTTCATGAAATGGCTGCAGCATCAGGAGGCAGCCTCTGAGAAGTGCAGCACCAGCGCACACTGCCTTCACTGTGTTCCCCACTGCAGGCTGCTACGTTTCAACCACACACCTCTACACACACACACACACACACACACACACACACACACACACACACACATTACTCGTTGTATGAAGGAAATGTCTGGTCACAAAGGCGCATGATGTGTGTGTGTGTGTATGTGCTCTGCTCAGCTCCGCTGTGTGTGTGTGTGTGTGTGTGTGTGTGTGTGTGTGTGTGTGTGTTCCGTGTGTTTGTGTGTGTCCAACAACGGCATTTGTTTTCAAATGACCATGAACAGTAATGTACACACATCTGGCCAACTCCATAGGTATGTGGGTGTTCCCAAAAGAAGTTAATTTAATCTTAATCTCGATGTAGTGCTAAATGCTGTCGGAGAGCACCGGAACGAACGCCCCGGTATGACGTTATTATGGCTGGCAAACAAGCCCAGGGGTCTCACTGACATTTCAGTTATATCAATATGTGTACAGTGGTCCTAATTTGTTTTACTGTTGCCACCTATATTAGTCTATATTATAATAATATTTGTAAAGAGGTCCTAATTTTTTGTTTTAATTGTATCCTGGTTTTAAACGTTGTTAATATGTTTTGGATGCATATTGGTATTTCTTCAGGCTGTTAAATACAATTAGCCTCTGTTGCCACCTGCTGGTGAGTAAATATTAAAATCAGTTAAAACTGACAACCGGTCCGCGATTTTCTTTTAATGTATCTGCCGGTCCTTGGCACAATAAAGGTTGGGAACCCCTGAGCTAAAGGACTCTCTTGAGTGTTTAGATAGTTATCTTTAGTCTAAGTTATCTCAGTGGGTTTCAAACGGTTTGGTCACCATTTATGTATACAATTATTTCCGAGGCACACCTTCATATGATCATTATAGTTATAAAACAATAAGAGAATAAATGAAAAACTGTTATGAAATACTGTATGACAGTAAAACAAGAATACAGTTTAAAAGGGGAGTGATTTGTAAAATATCCATAAAGGAAAGAAATAATCTTAAAATAAGATAAGATAAGATGAACCTTTATTAATCCCAGAGGGGAAATTCAGTTGTACAAAGCAGCAACAGGGTAAGCGTGAAAAAAAATAGTACAGCAAAGATTCACACAGATCAATCCCTGGGGAGCATGCCCCTGGACCCCCCTAGAGGATATTAGGTCCACCCCCCACTTATAAAAATAGCACTTTACCCCTGCTTACACCTATATGCCGTGAGCTGATTATCGAGCCTTCATTGTAACAAGTGTATGTATATGCTGTGTATGTGCGTGTGGGGAGTGTTGCATTAGCACATTCCACTGTAGCGCCCGGGACATTAATGGGAAAACCCTAAATGTTTAAGCACCCTCTGTGAAACGTCAATCTTCCCCACAGCACCCCCAAAATAAAATCTCTGGCGCCGCCAGTGTGCGCTTATGTTTGGGGCGATGGGGGGGCCCAAAACAATATTTGCACCGGGGCCAATCACAACCTTGTTACGCCACTGGTCTGACCTGTAGAAATATGAACATTTTATTATTCACTGGAAATACTTAAGTTTCATTTTGTGCTCTTCAGTACATAAAAACTACTAAATTCAAGTCTATCTTGGGAGTAGCCCACAGGTTCATCACGGACTGGAAGGGAGCAAACTGAACTCTGAACAGTTTAGAAATGTGAACCTGTAGCAAATTTGCTCTACCAACTGTGTGCAATTTACATCAAAACGGAGCTGATAGGTCTTGCCTTTGTTTTCATTCACAGGTATGGAGGTGGATCATTCTCCTTCTCTAACCTGATCAATGGAGTCACCAAGCGTTTCTCTACTGAATACGAGCTGCAACAGGTTAGATATTCTAGAACATTGTGTGTACATTGTAGACAATTGTTTAAATGTCCAAACTTAACAGGGCTGCGTTCACAAAATTAAAACACAAATTGTCTAGAAATTGTAAACTAAATTCATGTGTTGGAAACGTAATTTGATTATTTGCCACACAGTCAGCTGCTCAACGCGATGATGTGCTGTGGATGAAGCAAAATGGTTACATTTGACTTATTTAGCATTTAACCAGTTAGCTAGCTAGCTTGCTTTTTCATTGTGTGTTCATGCTACATTACATGAAACAAGCCCAACAGCTGGTAGCCAAATGCAGCGATGCGTCTAAACTCTAACTACATTGTCTAGTCTTAAGGGACCTGTATCCAATGCTTAAGTGAAATGACTTTACTTTATGGGTTGTTTAATGCAAGTCCAAGTCAGTTTCATTCAAACCCATATTTGAATTTCTCGTGATAAAATGATGTGCATAGAGCTTGAGATTTGAGGGGGTTTTCTTTGCCGAGCCATTCCAAAGCTAAAAAGTATTTACAGCCAAGGGAATAGATTAAACGTAATGTCCTTATTTTCCTATCAGTTGCAATGTTTTAACTCAGTGGTTCCCAAACTTTTTCAGTCAGGTAATTGGAAATATCTTCGAGTCCCGCGAACCCGGTTCCCAACTAGATTGGTTGCATTCATTGTATTTAGCTGTACAGACATTACCTTTTCTCTGCTAATAGTAACACACAATTATGTAACTATACTTTTACATGTTATCGAAAACTGAGCATTTCTCCATCTAAATATAATGGCTTTTGGCCAGGTGTTTGGACCGATTGCTTGTGTTACGCGAAAAACACTAATGGCAGGATGGATTAGGGACTTCTAACACCCGATTTTTGATGAGCCCTGTGCTGTTATCCATGGCTTTCACCTCTCCAAACAACACACTCACTCACTATGTTTCTTTTCATTGTTTCAGCTAAAGCAGTTCAAGGCAGATAACTCTGAGGTGGGTTTCGGCTCTGGGACGCTGGCATTGGATCAGTCCATTGAGAGAACCATCAGCAACATAAAATGGATCACAGAGAACAAGCAGAATGTTATGAATTGGTTCGAGGCTGAATCAAAGCTTTATGAGGCCTCGTCCTAGCTCTTTACTTCAGTACTTCATTAAAGTTAAACATGCTCTTGGTCCAGCCAAATAAAACTTGCATGGAAGAGAAAGAGATCTCACACAATTTCAATTTAAAGTATTTTAGTCTGACGAGTACGTTTGGTTCAGAATTATTTTTATTTACATGATATGATGATCTTTAAAATGAATGGAATGGAAAATATTATTAATTTGGAAAAAAACATTTGTTATCCTTAGAAAGTAGAACTTCTTAAGTACTTTAAGTTAGATAGAGGGCCAAAGAGCACCTTTTTACAGCAGTTTTAATAATAATATACTGAAAGAACAATATTAAGAGTTTATGTAATTATTTTGTTCATGCTTTCAAAGCCTTTTATTGTGATTAAAGATTATTTTATTTAACTTGAGATGTCAAAATATGTGTTTGGTTTTCATGACATAGTATTAATCATTTTTGATATACGATTAACAAAATCAATATGTTGTATATCTACATTAAACATGATTAAAACATGGCTCTTTAGTCTGCATCATATTTTTTTAACTCTTTGTCACGCTCACAGGTACAGATTTGAACCGAGTAGCATGACACAGATACAACCAGTTTTCATAAGGTTTGTTTTTTTCAGGTCAGGGACAGGCAGGGTCAAAACCAGGAAATCCAGCAGTCAGGCAAACAAATCCAATAAAGGGTGTTAGCAGATTTAGACTTATACCTTTTGTCTCTCTGCAGCAGAAAGGTGAATATTCCAACCCAGTCTCATGGCATTTCATGTTATAGTCACGACATTTAATCTATTGACTCGTGTTCACCAACACGATTATCCCCTTTTTTCGTGTCACACAATTTTAAAAGCAATGTATTTCTACTGGTAATGTGTTTCGTGCCTGCAACACGTCTTTTTCTCCGGTCGGGTCATGGAAGACCGGAAGCTGTGTGGTTCATAAAAACCATGATAAAAACATGTTCTTACTCAATATCAAGCCGATTATTGTTTTTATTTTAAATCGTATAATTTCGGACTTTTTTTGTCGTCTGTGAGGAAAATAAATGGGGCTCAGAGCCTCAGGATACTGAAATCTGTATTTTTAAATCTTTTTTTCCTTCTGATTTGTTATTCTTTTCAAAATAACACACTGTTATTTACTCACCAATAACACACAATTATCCTTGTTTTCATTTATTTGTTTAATTCCATAATCTCTGGCTTTTTTGGCGTAAAAATAACCGGAAACAGACGTAGGCATTTCGAGCGATTACCCAAGATCCTCAGCTATGGTTTAAGCTCGCTGATTGGATGTTTTAGCCGCAATGCATGTTGGGATTTGGTGTTTATATGATATGAAATCGGAAAAACATTTTAAAAAAAAAAAGATAATACTTCATTCCGAGTGTTCTTGCTTTTCTCTTTGGAAGTCATCACATAACGGTATTGTAACAGGCGTGTGGCGTAGTGGGTTGTTCATAGGTGTTCGGATCAGGGGGTCACAGGTTCAAACCCCACTGCAGTCAGCATGTCGTTGTGTCCCTGGGCAAGACACTTCACCCCAAATTGCTCCTGTGGGGATTGTCCACAGTATTCAGTATTGAGTATGTAAGTCGCTTTGGATAAAAGCATCTAACATGTAATGTAATGTAATACACGGTTCGGCTGCATTACATATTACAGATCTCCCGTAGTTCTTTATTTATAGAGCCCTGATGAGAAGACCTTTGGAAAAACTGGAAGAAATGCAGCCATAACTGAATACTTGATGTGGATCATAAATATATCAACAATTAAACAACATTTCTCTTCACACAATACGTCTCCTTGCAGTATCAACACTAATTCGGCTGACTTTTACATTTGATCTAATTCGTAGATAGATTATATTTACACCATAACGGTGCAAAGCTGATATAAAAGGACTTGTAGTTTTTAAAGATATTACTGATTTTCTTTGAATATAAGAATGTAAATACTGAGTCTGAAATAATATAGCAATATGCTGTAAAATTATGTGAAAACATGAATAAAACTACACATCTTCAGATGTTGTACATACATAAGTGTCCTACTCTAATAATACAAAGTTATTATGGCTGTGTGTACCTTGTGTGCACCGCCTAGTGGTTAAAGCACGTTATTGAATTATTGTTTTTATGTGTTATATTTGATGAAAAAAATATTAAGAGTACATACTTTCATAGGGGGAAAGTAGAAGGTCAATGATAGAAATATAGAATATAAAAAATCAAGAAGATACTATAAGTGATCTCTACAATAAAACAGTTGCAGGATGTACAAAGATATTAATAGGAGGAGGTGCAAAACAGAAAAACGAATGAACCTTTATTTAAACATTACATAATACTTTAGATTAAGGTCTTCTTTTAAATAAGAAAAAAACTTTGGGGGTATCTATCTACAGATAAATATTAAGCCTGACAAAGTACTTAACGTCTAATATATTGCTTTCCTGCAATGTTAACTATGTTGAAGCACTTATTTTAACTGATATTATACATATGAATTATACTCTTATGTATGTAGATAGTATAAGAAAGGTGCAGAATATGGCAGTTTAATGGTGGAGGTAGACACACATATTGATAGATGTCTTGTAATGCGCTGTTGAGGAACCTGTGACCCAAGTTTTTCATTCATTGCATAACTACACTGTAGTTGTGTATATGATATGTCAATAAACCTTAGAAAATCTTGGTATCTTGAAAGGGATGTGCAAAATAGCCATAATATATAGTGTTAGAGCCAGTATTTTGATTTGATAAGAAAGGCCACCTAATTGTGACGTCTGTAGTCAACGCACTATAAAAGGACTACAATTCCCACGGCGCCTGTGCAAATAGTAGCTGATCGCAGGGGAGAGCAGAAGCCGCCTGCAGAGAAGTGATCACAGACTTGCTCGGTACGACATTTTCCAAGGGAATAATTTTTAAAAAATTCAAAAAGAGGAGAAAAGGTGAGAACACAATATTTGTATTGAAAGGAAAAAAATAGAAGTTAACTCGCTGAGGGCTGACGAGCTAATTAATGTTTGGTACATTAATCGAGTGTAACTCAAAACTGTTTTGGTAACTGTTTAGAGAAAACAGTTATTGTTGAAATTCTTGATCCTAGAGGGGATGTAAATGATGCAGGAATCACGTATGTTTTCCATCCCTGGTCTCCAAGGGATTTGAGAGAAGCTATAAACAACCTGCATAACCCAGTTGAGGTTTGGGAAGGACATTTGAAACCTGTCCTCACCTATGACCGCCCTGCTGGAAAAGTAATGAACAATGCTACTGAAGAATTAACGAAAATAATTAACTAAAAGAAAAGATAAGACTGGAAAGCGTTTGCAGACGGCACAGCTCCAGGCTTTTGAACAGCAGACTCAAAGGGGCAGAAGAACATCGAGTAGAGGAAGAGGCAGAGGGTCCAAAAGACAGAGAGGATGTTTCCGCTGTGGTTCATTGGAACATCGAATTAAAGATTGTATGGAACTGAAGGGAGGAGTAGCAATATGAGGAAGAAAAGGTGGGACTGTTTTCAAGCCTGCAAGGTCACAGAGTGAGAGGAGGTCGGGAGCGCTGGGGCTTGAGATAACCAGAGGAGTCAAGGAAGGGAACTGGAAATGAGTGAGTTTTGCACATAAACACACTTACTCACTAATGCACACAACAAGGGACCACATTAAAGAACTTGAACTGGCTTGTTAAATATCAAAAATGGTTTTATTCCGCAAGCATTGAGCAATCAAGCAAGTCAATTACAAATAGCAGAAAAGACGATATTATTCAAGTAAAATGAGAAAATAAACTTAAAACACACTGTAGGCACTGTAGGAGTACAGGGTAGAACACTTTCTTTGATCTTTTCATCATATTGACCAATTATTCTTTTAGAGCTTTTATTCATGTGTGAACTTGGAAGTGTTTTCATTTGTAAAAATATTGATCTACAGTTTAAAGGGAGAGTTTATACCACGTGTAGATGCATATTCGGATTAGCAGTGGTTTGAGCATAGATATTTCTAAGAGAGAAATAACTGTTGTCTGTAGTTCGAAATGCAGAGTTTTTAAAAAGACACTTTGGGCAAATAGGAATGACAAATGAAGCTCAGCGTAAATTCTTTCAGGAAGACTGGTTCCCACGCTCTCATTCACAATTCTCCCTCACTCACTCGCCCCCTTTTTCTCATTAGCAAAGGCGCAACTCACCCCAGCTAAACCAATCGGCTGCGTTTCATTTCCCACAGCCAATCCCAGCACACCTGGCAAAACGTCAATCTGCTCTTCTCTCCCCCGTCAGCATCGTTCAGGAGAATTGATGCAACCCTCCTCCACCTCCTTCACCTCCAACTGTTCAGATCCAAGGCAGGACAGCCCAGAAGAACCCTCATCACTCCAGATTTTATTTCCCTAGTATTCACCACCACCAGTGTCTAGACCCCGGGGGGTTTTTCTTTCTAGTCGGCTTTCCCTCCCCCTAATTCATCACAGTATGATGGGGTCTAATCTCCAAATACACTATTGTGCATACTGCAATACAAAATGTTATCAACTCAACTAAGTCTCTCCTGATTGAAATGTAATTCAGAAGAAGCAATATAACTGGGAGCAAACACGTGGATCACTCATTGTAATGGTGCATATTCTTGGCAACCAACATCTGTGTGGAGAAGGGGTCACTTTGCCCACCCTTCAGTTGTTTTCAAAAATCTTATCTGCACCCTCCTAGGGAAGCATGCAAAGCACCAGTTTATGAGTTTAAAAAGACTAGCGCCACCACCTTCCAGTGGACATCCACTTAATTAGTGATGACCTGAAATTAGAAGATGTTACGCCCAAATTGTGGGCTGATCTCAAATATGGTATTTTTTAAAACATACCTGCCATAGTGATCAACTCCTTCATTCGACTACAGACCATGTCAAATATAATTAGTCACACGAACAGGAAACCATATAAGGAAAGGAGTCATTGTGACATGCTCCCATAGTTCCACACATTACTCCGCGGTTAAAGGGATGAAATGTTTCTTTAAGTAGACCAGAATTGAAAATAAATAAATATAATGAATTATGAAATACATTGCAGAGTTACACGGATCCTAATAGTGTTTTGATTAAAGATAATGCTTATGTGCACAAGTTTCTGAAATAGATCTATTAGATATTTTAATATAGATTAGGTGTTAATAAACTGCAGTAGTAGTACTATAAGGAAATGAGGGAAGCAGCTGTCCCAATGAAAAGTTAGATCCATCTTGAAAATTATAGTTGTAATTCTGAAGAAATAAATGATGGCACTCAGCATATGTCAGGCTTTTGTAGACAAAGGATACTGGCCTATGCTGAGATATTCAAAGTCTCTGCAGGGCATGACAAATGACGAAAAGACTGAGACCAAATGACCTTTGACCCCGACTGACAGTGCTACTTGACAAAAGCACTGTCAATGACTGACTGTGGGCCGTGTACCTGACCAAACTTGACTTGACAACCAGACAGTATGAGTGCGAATGTATGTCTGCATGTGATCAGTGTAACTGCATGATTCTAAAACAATAACTAACCAAGCATGTTTTGGGGCTTTGTGGGAAACGAGAGGATTCCTAAAGTCCACGAGCTGGAAAACCGCACATATGCCATTTACTTCCACAGGAGGTGGAAATTCAAAAGTGTGGGGCTCAAACAAAATCTCAAGATTCTGTTTTCTTTTAGGACAGGTTGAAGGAGAGAAACATGCCTTCTCACTGAAGTGTTTATTGTGGAAATAATAATGATTTATTTTCCTGCACAGGTTTTTTTTTTTTTTTTTTTGGTTTTACACATATGTTGATGTAATAATGTCAACATGGCTGTTCATATAAGATCATATAACTGACAATTCACAATTTAAATGTTTCATTTAGGTTCAAACTGACCATTGGATGATGGATTTGAAATGAACGTGCTCCGTGTGTGGGGATAAGATACTGTTTGACGATTGTTGACATGTTTCTAAATATTGATTGAATTATAACAGGTAACGCAGATGCAGAAGCAGTGGCCAAGGTGTTACTGTGAGACATTTGATGACAGTATGTTGGATTTCTGCATTCGTTTTTATGCTTGTTAAGATCCAAGCACTGACAGGTAGAAGCAGTTTTGGCAGCATGGTGCCATTGGAGGGACTTCTGCATACGATCCAAGCTGAGAATGGGTGGTGATGAAGGACTGAAAGAGACTGAATTGGAGAAAGCCAAGGGGGGCTGGGCTGTTCCAGGATTTGCTGTTGACCAACTCGGCTGCTAAGATGTCTGAGAGGGCAACTTGGAAACCACTGGAGACACTGCAGGAAGGCGTCACCGTTGGAAGGACACACTGCTTCAGAGGATCCACACTGCATTTAAGGGAGCTTCGACCAGAAGGAGCTTGAAGAAGGAAGCCCATTCAGGCAGATGGGGTCTGGCACAACAGAGAGAGCAGTTGCTGTCTACTCCTCAGTGGCTGCCTGATAGTGATGTCTTGGTGAGGTCGGAGTCACATGAGGGACCAACAGAAATGGATGAACCAATGTTCATAAGAGGCATCACTGATACATCGAAAGGCAAGGACAAGCCTCAGAGATGTAAGAGGTTATGTGATTGGCAGAGATGGAAGCCCTGGGAAATGGACTCTGATTCACAAGTACTCCTTCATGGCATTCCTTACAGGACAGACACACCCAGGAAATGCATTCATTCTGTATCATGGTTTGAGTTGTTTTTATTGTAGCCACATCATTAGTGTGTCCTTAACAGAAACATGAGTTGTTGTTCACTATTATATTTTGATTTTAAGAATTTGTTTAGGAATAACAGATGCCCATCAGAAATTCAGAGCTATTGCAATATAGTTCACCAATATAGTTCACCTGAAGATGTTAGAGTTTTATTTTAGTCTGTACATTGGCACAGGCCAATCATTAAGGTGTTGAAGCAGCGCTGAACAATTAGGAGGTCTATAATTAATTTAGAAAACATTAATAATAGAAATTATCAGCACACTATTTATAATGTAATGTTTTGAAACAACATACAGGTGGTTGAAACAGAAAGTGAAGATGGGTTGAGTAAGTGGAGAAAGTCAAAGTAATGTTCATAATGTAACTGAATGAGGTATTCCGAATGTTAACTTTATGAAAACTAATTTGGAGAAAAGAAAGCTTGCAGTTACAATGTTGGTTAAGAGAATGTGTTATTTCTTCTAAAACAGGAATTTTAAGATGAATATGAAAAGAAGGGGAAGAGAATGTGAGATTTAAAGAGAAAAGTACAAATGAAAGAGGATGTGTCTGCTATGTGGAAGTATGAAATTGTATTACTGTAGATGATCTAATGAAAAATAATTGGGCGATAACTCAATCTAAATCTGAGTGGTTAAGCAAGTTCGACACTAATACCTAAACATTTGCATACAATGATTAATATGTTAAACAGCTTTAGAAAGCTTGAAGACATTTTTTGTCGTGTTATTGCTTCGATACAGGACAATTTGACCTAAGGGGGGTTTATACTATTCCAAAATGTTTGATATTTGATAAGGTAGTATCTGATGTACTTCTTATTCTTTGTATTGTATTTTTAACAATGTATGAGAGTTTAACTCTAAGATGCTAAACTAAGCATGTGTGAGGATGGAGAGTGACAGAGTATTTAGGTAACATAAGAAAGTGTAACAGACACACAGGATGGAAAGGAACTTTTCAAATATTCACATTTAGTCCTACAAAAAGATTGAGCAATGTTAACTTTAAATACCAACTTCGGATTGATGATTAATAATAATCAAGGGGGGAATGTGATGGAAATGATGGTACTAAATCTTAATACAGTGCAAACCTAATGAAATGTAAACTGCTGTATTCTGAAAATGTCATGTCAACGGTTTGACTGATTGGGTCAAACCCAAGCGGCAAACTCTGGGGAAGAGCCGGGACGCCAATACGGAAGTGCCACACACTGCAGTTCATATATTGGCCGATAGAGACTGACTGCAGAAAGGAGCAATTTCCATAGACCCCCATGTTAAAATGCCCAATTTTACAGCAGAAAAAAACATGTTTCTACCCATGGATGCAATACATTTTATTATGAATATAGGTAGATTCCACCTTCATGATTATGAATCTGTGAGTGAATTGTTTTCTAACACGACCCTTTTATTTATATTAGGTCTTAACGTTTTTGCATAAATTAGGGCGTGGTCACATTGAGTGATGGCTCTGTCAAGTGACTGCTGCTGTTAGCTTCCTGTCTCTCTGCTAGCTGCTCCGTGATGCTACAGGGACTCTGCCTGCTCTGTTCATCCGGGGAACACAACTTGACCCCGGCCGTGTTTGTTTGTTCTTCATGCTTATATATCGGACTATTGTGACTCGCGCTGCGGTTGAAACAGACAGTGCATGAATGCGGTTCTGCGGTAAGTAAAATTCGAGTACTTATTTATGTAGGGATGTCCCGATCACCTTTTTTTGCTCCCGATCCGATTCCGATCATTTGATTTTGACAATTTGCCGATACCGATTTTTCCCGATCCGATCTTTATGCAATGCATTGAGAAAAAAAAGGAAAAAAGCATTCAAGTTGTCCCTTAAGGTTATTTTTTTATTTAAATGACAGTACCCAACTACCCATTCTATCCAACATGGATATAGAATGGATATAGTTGTGCAGCATTGGATCAAAACAAAATAAAGCTTATCAGTACTCGTTAGCTTACTGCTACACTGCGCCCACTCTGTTGCCAGATTTGAGAGAAATAAGCAACCAGGTCTATGAAAGCAAGCCCCAAAGAAGCAACACATACATGATGTTGTGTAATTTGAAACCAAAACTAAGGCCTCAGGATGACTTTAAGACTTGAACATGGTCATTTTTGTTTTGTAACTTTACATTTAAAAAAAAAAAAGTAAAAAAAAGAAAAATAAAATAAAGATTCCGATCCCCGATTTTTTTCTCCCGATTCCGATCTTTTGAAAATCACGTGATCGGCGCCGATCCCCGATCACGTGATCGGATCGGGACATCTCTATATTTATGTGTTAATGATTTTAATCAGCTACGTAATTGATGTTAAGGCTTGGGTTAGCGTGTCGAGTGGTAGCTACGTCGGTGCTAACGATGCTAATCGTAGCCTCCAAGTTAAAATCATAGACTGTATATATAAAGGTTAAAACGAAATAGACAAGTGTTAAGCGTTAAGTGGGATAATACTGTAGAACAAACGGCTTCTGTTTGAGCTTGATAAAATAAGGTCATCCTTGTAACTTAGAGAGATATTTTATTATGTAGTATGCAACTGTATGCATCGCAAAGGTTAATTTAAATTGGCTATGCTCAAGTATGTAGACAAGCTAATGTTGAAGTAGTGTATGTGAAATCAACCTCACAATAAGATGTGTCTATATTACAATTATTGATGTCATATTTCAAGATGATTACGTTAACGTCACAGTCATCTGAAGAACTAACCGAAACCTTGTTGTTTTTATTAATTGCATTACCAAATTGGTATCAAATAAACAGCATTGGTAACACAACTTCCAAAGTTACAGTAAAATAAAAAGGACCCTGACTCGGACAATACACAATCCAACATGTTCAACAGAAGAGAATCAGTTATATTGTTTGTACACATGGTACTTTACATATATACAGTGGCGACTGGTCATTAGGGGCACACAGCCCCACCTAGTGTCAGCAGAAAGTATTACAAATAATCATTACAAAAAAATTCTAAATAAATAAATTAAAAAATATATAAAATATATTTTAAGATCATGTTTAATCATCTGATTCGTCTGTACATTGCTGTTTTAGTCTGTGTTCTTCTAATTCGTGTCTACAGTGTGCCTATTGAGCCGTTTTGAACAATGTGGGACAAAACCTGATCTTGCCCTCCCTATCACTGTCAAAGTGAACGGTGACTGTAAAAACTACACTGCGCATGCTCAGAGTATTTTCCTATTTAGTGTTTGTGGCAAAAAAATAATGACCATAGGGGCATAGAGCTGCCATCCCCACCATACGTCATCTCACATAATTCAGAGCTGATTGGCTGTAAGCACGTGTGCCGCGAAAAGTGTAGTGTGTGAAGAGGAGACGAGAGAGAGCAGCGGAAACCCGGAAGTAAGCTGCGCACGGGTTCCCTCGACAAAAACAATCATATTTCTCCATAGGATTTTAGAAAATAGCTCGAGATAAGAACTGTGGGAAACGGTGAGATAAATGCACGTTTTGTTCAGCCGGATAATATCCACATGTCTACCCTACTTTTATGATTTTCGAATCATAAATCTATCGATCATAAATCTATCGATTAGATTTAAGATTTGACTTTTGAAACTACAAGAAGATAAGGAGGACTTTTAGAAAAAAGTAATAGAGATTTTTGTCCAGAGGGATAGCATGGACTTCATCTTCAAGTCAAGGTAAGGTAAGACCACAATTTGATTGGAAATGGGATCTCATCTTACTAAGAGAGAACAATCCAATATTTAAATGATAAAATTACATTTTTGAACTGTATGTTTAAAATTAATCGAAGCATCAGACTCAAATAATAGAATATTTTGATTTAGGTCAAAATATAATATTTGTAAACCTCAGTGCCAGTGCCTCACCATCCATGAACCTCACTGTATTTCACTGCAGAAGTTTATATATAAACATCTACGTTTTTTGTGCCCCAGCACTTTTGTACATATAGAAACGCCACTGCATATATATCTGTTTGTTTAAGGTGTCCAGGTGATGCAGACAGGCTGGACCACAGAGTGAGAGACAGAACTGGACTCCTCACAGCAGTGAACTTCAGCACAGGTACTAAAGACTCTTTTTTTCATACTGTACAAAGAATCAAGAAAGATATTGGTTTAAATAAATGAAGTATTGACTTTAATACACTGATATACATTCCATTAAACAATACTAAATACTAGATCACCTACACATCAGTTAAGTTGAGGGTTTTTTCCATGCAAAAAGTTACATTTAGATGTTAACAAGCAATATGACTTTGTCAGCTTTCTAATTTAATGTATTGAAGGCAAAGATATTTAACACATAGTGAGAACTGCTACTATTTATCTCTCAATATTGTCTGTAAAAAACGTGGTAAAAGTTATTCTTTCAGTGAGACAACAGAGCAAGCTTCTACAGTTGCACTACATTTTGATAACAGTTAAATATTATTTTGATAATAACATATATTTCAATGTTGATGAACTTCATACTTTTCATTCATAATCTGATTGTCTTTGTAGCTCACTGTTGAAATAAAAACATTACAATTACAAAATAATTATTTCTACAGCCCCTGAAAACACACCGCTTTCATAAATAACACACTTGTTCTGCAATAATATGTTTTATGTTTCCTGTCATTTCTGTTAGGAAGGACATTCACTAAGAAACTGCTTTTATTGTGAAAACACAGTCAGCTGATCGAATGCAGCTATTTCCACATCTACACTCCATCAGCTGATTATTTCTATTTGCCTCACTTTATGAGCTTCACATCACTTGTGCCTTGTACCGCAGAGTTTGCAACGTCACAAATAAATGGGGCCAATCTTCAGTCAGATGTGAATGTGTAATCTAACATTTTCAGTAAGAATAATGGACGAAAGGAGTGCAAATACAAATACAATTTATTGAAATGTGAACCAAAAGTTAATAAGCACATATGGACAGAAGGTGTAAACCTTTTAAATGTATAAGTAAACACATTTAGTCAAATAAAGTGACAGACTAGGCCTGTGCAGTTGGTATCAGCTATGCCCAGCATGGGCTCCTCCATCAGGCCTGGTCCTCCTCGCAGAGGAAAGACCCTCAGTCCTCTCCAAACCAACAGACAGGACGTCCATCACACGGAGGTTTCTCCCTGAAGTCTCTGCAGCTCTCTGGACACCACGCTGTCTCAATCCGTCCACACTGAATATGAGAGGGGAAAAATGAAAATAATAAATGCTTTAGTTTAGACAATAAGAAATATAAAGTTGATTGTTGAGTTGCTCCGTTTTTTTAGATTGTCAATACTATTACTGTATAACTAATATATCAGGTTAAGAGGCACATTCAAATAAAGATTGGTCTTTAAATACATTTTGTCTTTTTAATTGTTTGTCTAAAGTCAAGGATCTATAACTAGTACTTAGTTTTAATGATACAGTCTGGTTATTATGCTGTTTGGAGGAGGCCTCACAGGTAAGAGCACTAACTAGCTACCATCACATGTACCTTAGCTTGACTTACATGTATAGTTAAGTGATATCAAAATATAAATAACTAATGTCATGCAAACATATTAATATTTGCTTGATTCCAGTGTTGAATTTAGCACAATTGCATACAAACGTTAAGGGATTTTAAGATTCTGAAGTATTATGCTAAAAACTCAATAATTTAGATTATTATTTATAGTTTTGCTGAATAGTTTCATTGAAGTATTATGCTAAAAACTCAATAATTTAGATTATTATTTATAGTTTTGCTGAATAGTTTCATGTCCGCTTACCTTAGAAACGTAAAATGTGACGGCAGTGTGTAGATGGGGAGCATGTTAGCTTAGCTTGGTAGCTTCAGCTAGCTCTGGAACTTTCAGCTCGGTGGCAGGAGGTTGAACTCTGACGTCGCTGTCGAGCCGTTAGTGGCCGACTCCGCCTACTAAGGGCTTCTCGGCAACTCTGCAGAATCCTATGGGTGACGTCCCGGACCCTACGTCCATTTATATATACAGTCTATGGTCAAACCCCTGGAGTGACCTTTGAATATGTGTGAGTGATCAACAGATGTTTTTGCAAGGGGGTTTATGACACTACAGGAAGGATGAGGGGAAGGAAGTTAGGATAAGGTGTTATCTGTATCCCTTTTGCTCTGTATTGAGTGAAGGTTTTGCATACTGTGTCTGAGGGGTATCTGTATATCCCATTGTCTTGTATGGAGTGATGGTTTTGCATACATTACCAGAGGGGGTATCAGCTGGCCTCCCAGAATGTTGTTGTAATGTAAATCTGCTTTGATGTCCTCCTATAAAGAGAGCTTGTTTCACTCTGAACAGTACGTGCTCTTTGGAGGAGACGTCATACTTGCAAGTATAAAAGATCCTTATTGCTTTTAATACAAATATTGTGTTGCTGTACGTTTGTTACCTTACTGATTATTCTCTCTAGACCACAGCTGATTTTAAAGCTGCGACGACAGATGCCATGCATGGTTAAAAAAGACTGCAGCTGGGCGTAGACTACTCGCTCCAGGGCTTTAGATAAAAAACGTAGCTGGGAGATGGGCCTAAAATTTGCGAAAATGGCCACTACTTTTTAAGTAGTGGCTTAACCACGGCATGTTGGAAGGCAGCTGGGACACATCCTGAGCTAAGAGAGGTGTTTATAAGTCATAAAATACTTGCTCCAACTGATTCAAAAACATCTCTAAGGAAGCGAGAGGGAATGCTGTCTGAGGTGCAGTTTGTCGGCCGCAGGTGCTTGACTACATCCGAGGGAGAAGAGAGGGATACAGGCTCAAAGTGGTCTAGGACAGCAGGGCACAGAAAGGGAGCAGGATCTCGGGTAGCACTAGTATAGGCTAGCCTAAGAGCAGATACTTTTTCAATAACAAATGTAAGAAACTTATCACAGAGAGTAGTCGATGGCACAATAGAAGAAACATCACAAGGATTAATGATCGAGTTGAGGACATTAAAAAGAACCTGAGGTCTTTGGCTGTTTTTGGAGATTAACAGAGAAATGTGCTCTGTTTTGTCTGCTTTGACTGCCGTCTGGTAGTCGGAAAGGCAAGCACGAAGAATTTCTAAGGAGACATGGAGTTGATCCTTTTTCCATTTTCTCTCTGCACGCCTGCAAGCGTGTCTAAGAGCACGAGTACAGTCATTAAGCCACGGCTCTGAGAGAACTTTGGTGCGTCTAAGCGTAAAAGGAGCAACGGAATCCAGTATTAGTGTGCATGTCGAGTCAAACATGGAGATAAGCTCATCCGCACTAAGAGCACAGTTCAACTCTAATTTACAGATCGGAGAAGCATTAAAAATATCAGAGAACTGTGAGGCAGTCAAGGGGTTAACCGAACGCAGACGACGCGCAGGGGCACGTGATTCGACTCCTGCGGAAGGGATCGAGGTTGTAAACAGAACCGGTAAATGGTCTGAGATACGCATTGCTGCACAGATTTCATCCACAGAGACAGACAGTCTCTGTGGATTCACCAATATGGAGAGAGAGGAGCGAAGGGGGGGAGAGAGAGATGTAATGCGGTTTCCTGATAAACGTTTTGTTTGATAGGCTTCAGCTGTGGAGAGTATGTGCTGCAGGGAGGTGGATGCACCTCGCACAACGCACCCAGGAACGAAAGCTAGCTCCGGTCCTTTTCCTGTTAGGGAAACTGTGGACTCGATGTCCTGACTCTGACAGGCTTGAGTTTGTGCAACCTGCACAAACTCAAGCTCACCATGATTACAAATGGTGAAATGCAATGTAAAATTACCGAAAAAATACCAGCTCACTAAATCACAACCGCTCAAACCAACTACAAACTACTTCCGCGGATTGGGCAGAGAAGGAGTCCGAGAAAGTTGCTCCCCCATGTGACGTAATATGACGCGTTTGACGTATGACGTTACAACAAAGCAGTATTTAGTAGCAGAGCTCAAAACGTCTTATTTCCCTCTGAATTCTTGCCCTTATGTCTTGTAAAACATATCAAATCCTGCATTAACTTGTTTAATTGTAATTCTCAGGCAAGGTTAAGCATAAATCTAGTAAAAAAAAAACCCTGCAAGTTGCTCTTTAAGGACAGAGAGAGAAGGGGAGTGACTCCAACGGTCTTATACCCCAGGTAGTGACATCACAATCATGTGCTACAGCGCTAACCAATGAACACAGTAGTAGTCGCAGCTACTTACACAAACAATATGTGGTACACAGTATTACATGGAGTCATACACTATACATGTCTGTATGTTATACCTCAACACTCCCACTTATGAATTATGTGCTTACTGTATACCTGTTCATATGTCATTAACAAAGCAAAAACATGGTACAAATGATTCAAATGTGGGCAAGTCACGTGGCTGACTCTTCAACACATTTTACATATTCAAATGTGGGCTTCTTCAACACATTTTACACACCAAACATGGTCCCTTCAAATTTCCTCAGCTTCAGTTTGGATACAGGCTTGGTCATCACATCTGCAACCATTTAGTCTGTAGGACAATAAACCAGTGTCATCTTTCTCTGCCTTATGGTGGACCTTATGAAGTGGTACTTAATATCCACGTGTTTATACCTTTGTCAACACACAGGATTTTTAGCAAGGGCTATTGTCCCCTGATTGTCCTCGTTTACGACTGTTTTCTTATACACGTATATGTGTCTATCCCTTCCAGTAGCTGCTCCAAGTAAATACACTCCTGTATTGTTAGAGCTAGAGCAATATGTGACCCGCTCTATCGAAATCAGTCGGAAGTCGCAACGGCTCATTTCAAAATAAACGTGGATTTGCGTAAAAAACTATTTTTTCGGGGTTCGGGTGTTTTGTTTGATTTTAAATAAACAAAGTCTTGGCTTTCAGAATATGAAACTTTTATTTCCAAAATCACACGATAAATACATTTTTGAAGCTTGTAAAGGGAAGAAGACAGCTCCCCCTCGCCACTCTGCTCTTCCGCAGCGCCGCCCCCCTCCCTCCGGCTGAAATTATGAATGTAAGGTGGATAGTAATCATAGATAACACGGCAGGGTCCGTTAAAGTTTGTTTTCATCTGATTTCAATTAAACAAAGGCTTGGCTTTCAGAATATTAAACTTGTTTCGGCAAATTCAGATGATAAATACAACTTTGAAAGCTTGTAACGGCATAATTACAAGCGGAGAACGGAGTAACTTAACGTCACAGCAGGCATAACAACAGCCGGTGTTTCTCGTGAGTGTTTCCCCGGGAAACAAACCCAATACACACGAATGCAACATTACACAACCACACACACACGTATACACACACACACACTCGCGAGCCTCCCCCAGACCAGTAATCCAAACGAAAATATCTTCCCTCCGTAGTATTTTTATCATTTGCTCCGCTAATAATCAGTCAGATCGATGGATTCCAGAGAAGAGGAAACTTTAAAGGCTTTTTTCTCAAAATGATGACTCGTGACAGTCATTATATAATGTGGCATATTTCATTTAATATTTGGAGTACAAAAACAATCCTGATATCATTAAACAGCTAGGAATCTCCTCTTTCCAGCAGTGTATACAACTCAAAATGTGTCTTCGGGTCAATGCGACTGATTTCGATGGAGCAGGTCACATATACTCAGCTTCACATGTGGAAAGCGCTACAGTAGGCTGTTTCTTGGTTTTCCAAGAGACTAGTGAGCTGTCCTTACTCATGCTCACACAATACCCTGTCATACTGCGTCTATCTGTTTTATCTGCCGCCCAATCAGCGTCACTATAAGCCCGTAGGCCTAGTTTCTTGCTACTTTTTCTGAAACAAAGCTGTTTGTCTGCAGTACCCCTGAGATAAGGCAAAACATGTTTTACTGTAACCCAATGCTCATCTGTGGGTTGAGAATCAATAATCAGGTTCTAGTATATTCTTGCAAGAAGGAGCAGAGTTAAATCACATACAAAGGATATGGGTTAACTCACACACATGGGGTATGTTGCTCAACGGAGCAGAAAAAAACATCAGGCTTATATAGTCCAAAACACAGGAGATAACAACAAAGTCGTAAATCGAGGTGGCGCTAATATCAGCCGCGGGTGTCGGAAAGTCGGGTCATCTGCGATGGGTCATCTGCGATGGGTCATCTGTGATGTCTTCTGGACTTCCAGCAGTTGGGCAGATAATGTAGGAGACAACAAGTATGTGCCTGTCTCCTCATAAAGATCAACAACCTGAAATGCCCTGCCTCCTCCCATCATAAAGAGGCAGCTGCAAGGTCGTACACAGTTCAGAGCCACACATGATATCAGTGCATTAAAACAAACCCAAAGAGTGGAGAAAACAGTATTTCTCCAACAGTCAGCAACAATACTTAAATGATTGTACTCAAAAAGCGTCAGCTAAATGTAATGTAATGTTTTCATGTGGTTTAAGCCAAATTCGAATGTTCCAGCAGAAATCGAGACTCATCAGACTAGGCAACATTTTTCCAATCTCTATTGTCCAGTTTCGGTGAGCCTGCGAAAATAGTAGCTTCAGTTTCCTGTTCTTATCTGGAGGGGCACCCGGTGGGGTCTTCTGCTGCTGTAGCCCATCTGCTTGAAGGTTCCATGTGTTGTGCACTCAGAGATGGTCTTCTGCATGGTAGAGATGGTTGTGTGTGAAAATCCCAGTAATCAGCAGTTTCTGAAATACTCAGACCAGCCTGTCTGGCACCAAAAGACAAAAATAATCTTAACATCCTGTGGGAATTCTGAGTAGACATGCCTTGTTTTTTTACTGATATGTACCATCCAGTAAAACTTTATTGTAGATAGTTAATTATCATCATCACTCTTTTAACAGTCACTTCTGAGCAAATGGTTATCAACTGTTTCCTCTTGCATCTTATCCATGAGAGCTGTTATGACCTAATATATCATCCATTGGTGTCCAATACTAAGAGGACCCCATAAAAAGAGAGAGAGGTGGTGGGGGGGGGGGGGGGGGGAGTTGTGAGGACTTACATCCTGGTGTAACTTGTGCTTGTCATTCTGCATGCAATCTGAGACTCAGTGAATGCATTGTTCTTCTTTTGTTTTAATCAGAACTTTTATCACTTGCATTATAGCAGTCATTTTGGTGACACTAAACCGTGAATTAGCAGTTTTAGTCAACTGATTTCCTCGCAGTAATTCCATTCAAATCTATCCGTGGAACTCCTGTGCTGTTTGTTTGGACATGGGGAAAAGCTGCAGAGTTAACAAGCTCTGCATTCTGTGTGTGTTCTTAGCCCTGGTCTCAATAGCAACCATCATCACGTTGTGGACTATTGCCCTGACAGGAGGAGACAATGGTGACGGGACAGCTCCTTGGGACAGGTAGGACATCCGATCCAACAAAAATGTTTGACGAAGCTGTCTCATCAAAGGATGTTAAAAAGTAATAAACAATTTGCTGAAAGTTAAGTGCATGTAGATAGACAGATCAAATTGGCTTCACATGGTGCCAAACAACATGAATGAGAATTTTTTTTTAAACAATCTTGGTTTATATTGATCCCTGTTGGAGCAAGACTGACTCTTATTTAAATAAAAGCTAAAATTCAAGAGAAACATTGTGTAATAAGTATCAGTGTTTCTCTATCAATGTAAGTAAAAAAACACATCAAGTGAAAAAGTAGCTGTCTCTTCTTCTCCATCTTCTATATCCCCGAGAACAACATTACTTTACTGTGCTCACAGCTCATTGCCTCTGAAATGAATGCGGTGTAATCTTATGTTCTTACTGACATTTTTTAATGTTTTGTGTATCTAATAGTGAGGGCACTATAAATAAAATGTATATGGTTTATAGTGTGTCTATTGGTAACAGAGGATACAGTATGTAGAGTGCAGTTGTGGCGCATCCCCCCCTTCGGTGGAAAGCATATTTAATTTTTCAGATCGAGATTATTTTAATAAAACGTCACTAAGTGTGTTTAAATATACAATAATGTTTAACATATAAAATTAGAACCATTATTACAGTATGTTCATTTCCCCTCTCTCGTCTGGGGTACTCAGAAAAGCACCCCAGTAACTAAGTGCAGCAGCCAACCAATCGCTGACCGTTGCTACCTAAAACTATGCAAGCAAAACATACATTCAGCCAATCAGCGCCCTCACATCTGATGGCCAAGGGGCGGCAAATTCAGAACCCAAGGCAGTCGGTGCGTGGGAATACTTTGACTTCTGCAGCCTCTGGACTTCAGTCCCAGTTTATACTGAATAAACTATGTCCAGGACAAAGTGTTTGGAAGTTTTGATTCATAGTTTAATTAAGCGCTTTGAGCACCAGGAAAAACGCTATAAAATGTATTATTTTTATTATAGTTAACCACACTGAAGATTATGGAGGTATACCACACTACACATCTAATTACATCTAATTAAATAACTACATCGAGCCAATGTTGATGATTTTTGGAGGAGTTGTTTGTAAGGTCAGTTCTAGTCAGTCAGCAGCCTTTGTAAGCCTATCTAGTCAGTGAATCTCCCTGCAGAGCCAGTCAGATACTTTGAATCTGTTGATTAGGCTTCTCATATTTTTAAGCCTTAATTTGTCCCCCCCCCCCCAACATCACTAGAAGTAATCCTTTAAGGGGTTATTTTTCTAAATGTTCTTTCGGGGAGCATACCCCAATTTGTGGCCTTCATATCTTTCATTATGAGATGTGTTATTCTTCACTTCATTAACATGGTTTAGTTACATTTTGAATAACATTTCACTGGGTTATTAGTGTTTAATGCACCCTTGGACAAAGGAACAATCTACTAACACTACACCTTAACTTTAGTTGGGTTAATGAACACTAAAATACATCATTAACTGTAGTGAAATTGTGTTTGTTGTATGTCAGTTTGTGTATATTGCATGACTTTGTTATTGCTCAAAGCATATGATTTGGATTTCTGATGTGTTCTGTTGGGACACCAAATACAGGAGTCAGTCCAATGCAATGTGAGACTCTCCAGATGTGTGATGATGATGATGATGATGATGATGATGATGATGATGATGATGATG
>CALSBZ010042230.1:69335-83139 GCA_943591055.1 Gobionotothen gibberifrons | reverse complement strand
GATGATGATGATGATGATGATGATGATGATGATGATGATGATGATGAGGAGGAGGAGGAGGAGGAGGAGGAGGAGGAGGAGGAGGAGGAGGAGGATGATGATGATGATGATGATGATGATGATGATAATGATGATGAAAAATTATGTTATAAGTAATCTTATTGTTTCCCCCTCAGCTATCGTCTCCCCACTGCTTTGGTCCCTGCCTACTACAACGTCACCCTTTGGCCTCGGTTCATCTGTGACCCGATAACTGGCCTCTACATCTTTACAGGTGATGAACATTACTAAAACCAATTATTGTGCTTGTGTAGCTGAGGTTTCTGTTTTCTTCTTTTACAATGACTTTTAAAATAAAGCAGCCATTTAGAAGCCAGTGGTTGGTGTTGGCCCACTGCAGGTTACAGGTCAGTGGTTATCCATTGTTGTAGCACCCCATTGTTCTGACATCCTGTTATACACAAAACAAACACACATAGCCCAAAAGGCCTTTTGCTCTTGAGATACACAATTTACAGAGGTGGGAATAGTACTTAGATCTTGTACTTGAAAAATACGGTGCTGTGGATTGGCTGCCGTGTCACAAGCTCCTCTTATTTGTATTAGGGTTCTTTCAATGTTTACTTTAACCAGTTGAGCCCCGAGCCTGTTTTTCAGGTCTCAGGCTCGAAAATGACATGCCCAGAACAAATGACCATATCTTCACTTCTAAAAGGGGTAAATTAATAATCTTTTTTCTCAAAGCAATGATAAACCTGTGAGTTGGATGTAGGAAAGTCAGAATCAATTTAGATTTTATTTTAAAGTAAATTCAGATTGAACATAGTAAGAAAATGTAAATTATAGTTTCCGTCAAAGAAAACCATGACTTATAGTGAAAACCACCCTTGAATGATGGAATAATAGATTAAAAGCTTTAGGAATCCAAACTATAACATATAAAAGTACCCTGTATCAAGATTGATGCAAAAAAGGTGACATTTGACCTTTTTAGAGAGATTTAAAAAACAAAAAATTGGGAGCATTTTCCATATCTCTGGAACCCCTATCGGTTAATAAACTGCAGAGCTCGCTAACTAAGCCAGCTGTCACTAACCTGTCGGTTAGCAGGGCTCGCTGCAGAAGCCTGCTGTTTTTAAACTATCGGTTAATAAACTGCAGAGCTCGCGGCATTCCTCTGTCCGAGATACCCCTCCTACACACGGTCATAATAAACCTGCCGTTATAACCAGAGGTGCACATAACTTGCAAATGCGCCTTTTTTCAAATGATCCGGTGCTCTTTTTTGGCGGGGGGTGCACCTCATGATGAGAGCCGGAGTGAAACGCAGCGTGTGGAGGCTCCCTCGCAGCCCTTTCGCCACACGGGCAGCGGCGTATCCATGGGATACAAGAAACACTCCTGTCATCCCAGGAACAGTGTCTTGCGCTCCATTCAGCGCTGCAGGAACTCCTGTTGAAAAATGAATTGCCAGGGTTCCTCAAAGGGAGGAAAATCAGGGGTGTTTTACTCCCGTTATTTTCTAAATCCCAAAAAAGACCGGGGGAATGAGACCCATCCTTGATCTGTCAGTATTCCACATCCTGACGATCAAACAGGTGGTGGAATGTGTTCACCAGGACGACTGGTTCATTTCCATAGACCTAAAGGATGCGTATACTTCCATGAACCCATCATCCCGAAACACAGGAAATTCCTGCGTTTCTCATTTCAGGGAATATCAGACCAGACAATCGTCTGCCGTTCAGATATTCCCTGGCTCCTCCAACCCAGTCTCACAAAAAAACGTGTAATAACTACGTTGGTCCACAACTTGGGACGTAGTATTTCTACAAAAACGGCTCTGAAATTGTAAGATCCCTACGTTATTTTCACCATTCATTCCAATGGCTGGCGTCTATGTCACGTGATCTTCAAATTTCTCCCTGCAGAAAAAAAAAACATGGCCGACCTTCGTTTTATTCTCGGTGTAAAATGCCTATTTTAAGGTTAGTTTGGTCATTAAAATGCGTTTTGATGTCATTTGATGCGAGAAATATGAGTTGTTATTTCAGATTATGTGTGCAGTGGAGGTACATGATCTTTAGTTTGCTAGTTATTATGAAGATTACTTCAGGAAATGGTGTCTATACAACGTTTTCATTGTTACCAAGGTGACCAAAGTGTTGGTCCACAGCGCAAACTTATTAGTTTAACAAAATCCGCATCTAAAATTGTGGCATAGACACGTTATTTTCCCCTGTGCAATTATCCAACCCAGTCTCACATCTCACATCACATTGTCATAAACGGAAACAGACCGAAAACATTTTTTTAAAATAAAATAATACTTTATTCCGAGTGTGCTTGCTTTTCTCTTTGGAAGTCATCACATAACGGCATTGTAATACACGGTTCGGCTGCATTAAATATTACATATCTGCCGTAGTTCTCTATTCATAGAGCCCTGATGAGAAGACTTCTAGACAAACATGAGGAACTGCCGCCAACACTGAAAACGTGACGTGGATCATAAAATATATCAGCAATTAAACAACATCTTACATTTCTTTTCACACAATACGTCTCCTTGCAGTATCAACACTAATTCGGCTGACTTTTATATTTGATCCAATTGGTAGATAGGCTGTATTTACACCATAACGGTGCACAGCTGATATAAAGGGACACCTAGTGGTTAAAGCATGTTATTGAATTTCATTATTTTTATTATATTAATAGGATCCCTATAAAGTATATTCATTACTCGTTATTCTCTACTAATAGTTCATTCAAGACTGTATATGTGACCCGCTCTATCGAAATCAGTCGGAAGTCGCAACGGCTCATTTCAAAATAAACGTGGATTTGCGTAAAAAACTATTTTTTCGGGGTTCGGGTGTTTTGTTTGATTTTAAATAAACAAAGTCTTGGCTTTCAGAATATGAAACTTTTATTTCCAAAATCACACCATAAATACATTTTTGAAGCTTGTAAAGGGAAGAAGTCAGCTCTCCCTCGCCACTCTGCTCCTCCGCAGCGCCGCCCCCCCCTCCCTCCGACTGAAATTATGAATGTAAGGTGTATAGTAATCATAGATAACACGGCAGGGTCCGTTAAAGTTTGTTTTCATCTGATTTCAATTAAACAAAGGCTTGGCTTTCAGAATATTAAACTTGTTTCGGCAAATTCAGATGATAAATACAACTTTGAAAGCTTGTAACGGCATAATTACAAGCGGAGAACGGAGTAACTTAACGTCACAGCAGGCAAAACAACAGCCGGTGTTTCTCGTGAGTGTTTCCCCGGGAAACAAACACAATACACACGAATGCAAAATTACACAACCACACACACACGTATATACACACACACACTCGCGAGCCTCCCCCAGACCAGTAATCCAAACTAAATAATAGTATTTTTATCATTTGCTCCGCTAATAATCAGTCAGATCGATGGATTCCAGAGAAGAGGAAACTTTAAAGGCTTTTTTCTCTAAATGATGACTCGGTGACAGTCATTATATAATGTGACATATTTTGCTTAATATTTGGAGTACAAAAACAATCCTGATATCATTAGAAAGCTAGGAATCTCCTCTTTCCAGCAGTGTATACAACTCAAAATGTGTCTTCGGGTCAATGCGACTGATTTCGATGGAGCAGGTCACATATAATGACTATTTTGCACATCCCTTTCAAGATTTCACGCGCAGTGCACTCACAGAACTGACAGACAGGTCTACAAAAAACTACCGCTATGCTTAGTCCTACTTTAATTACTGTACTCACTGCAACTAAGCAACTATCTCCACTTTCAAAATCTATTTAAATCTCAAAACAAACAAACAAAATTCCCAAAGTTGTCCTGAAATTAACTTATTAAATAAACGAAACGAAAAATATAGCCTACTCAGGGGTGGATCTAGGGTGGCAGGAGATTTTGAGGGGTGGCATCCCCTGGCAGAAGTATATGCTGATTTAATCGCAGTCATATCAATCAATGTTAACTTGGAAAGCCACAATATTGATATTTTAACTGAATAACAGGTGACATTATTGTCACATCAGTAAATAGAAATATATAAGATGGCAGACATAATTGAATGCATTTTAACTGAACAATAACTGAACCAAATCTATGCAGACTGCTGCAATAAGTACATTAATTAACTGTCTCATCGATGTTTGTCTGAATTAATATGATAATATTAACAATCATATTATTCCTATCAGCTGTCAATCACTGTTATGATGCGGCGGTTCTGTTCAGCAAAACGCCTTACAAACTGATTAACATCCAAACCTTTAGTGCGTTTTGATTCAATGCTGGGTACAGCCAAACTTGACAGTCTCTTCTCTGTCATTGTAGACTTCAAATACCTCATTCCTTCCGTCTACTTGGGTCCGGATGCTTCTCATTTTGCTCCGTCCCGTTCAAATGAAATCAACGCCAATCATATTTCCACGCTCGCGCCAGGGAGGGGTTACAAGGCTCACGTCTTGTGGTGCATTCACTTGCACTCGGACATTAGAGATTTTCTCTCATAAATGTCCGATGAGCCCAACGACCACTACCCCACTGCCTGATATCATTAGAAAGCTAGGAATCTCGTCTGTCCAACTCAAAATGTGTTGGTCAATGCGACTGATTTCGATAGAGCAAGTCACATATGAGGTGGTCCCCGAAAATCCTTGATAATAAAAAGTGGATTTTATTTAGCTTTTGTGGTCCGCGGACCACAGTTTGAGAACCGCTGCTCTAAAGCAAATGAGCTGCTCCGACCCTCGGTCCTGACGGACTCCAACTTGTGTTTATTAATCAAACAAATACATAAACACTTATTGTTGAGTAAATGGAGAATTGCACAGGGGAAAATAACGTATCTATGCCACAATTTTAGATGCAGATTTTGTTGAACTAATACGTTTGCGCTGTGGACCAACACTATACATTGACGGGGAGGGGGGTAGCAATAAAGATAACACCATTAAACAGTTACACAACATAACATAAATAATATCGATAGCAGCGTCCTTAGCAACCACCTTGGTAACAATGAAAAAGTTGTATAGACACAATTTCCTGAAGTAATCTTCGTAATAACTAGCAAACTAAAGATCATGTACATCCACTGCATACATAATCTGAAATAACAACTCATATTTCTCGCATCAAATGACATCAAAACGCAATTTAATGGCCAAACTAACCTTAAAATAGGCATTTTACACCGAGAATAAAACGAAGGTCGGCCATGTTTTTTTTTTCTGCAGGGAGAAATTTGAAGATCACGTGACATAGACGCCAGCCATTGGAATGAATGGTGAAAGAAAACGTAGGGTTCTTACAATTTCAGAGGCGTTTTTGTAGAAATACTACGTCCCAAGTTGTGGACCAACGTAGTTATTACACGTTTTTTTGTGAGAATGGGTTGGCTCCTTGCACATTTTCAAAGTGTGTAGAGAAGGCTGGAGCCACTACACAGAGGAGGGATGAGAGTATGGTTTTATCTGGACGACTTGCTCCAGGGAGGAAGTCGCTTTACAGACGGTACATCTCGTATCGCATCATTCAAGCCTGCGTTTTCATAAATTGGAAGAAGATCTGTCCTCTTCCCTCCCAGACAATCATTTATCTGGGAGTGGAATTAAACTCTGCCAGCATGAGATCGCGGCTCTTGCGGCAGAGAGTGGAGAAACTGACAGCTCTCCTCCGGCGTGGTGACAGCCCTCTCCGTGATGCAGCTGCTCAGCATGACGTCAGCTGGTCACGTGGTGATCCCCCTGGGTCTCCCCCACAGGAGGAGACTCCAGAGGTGGTTCATTCGCCTGCGCATCGACCCCGTGCATCAGAGGTACATGTGCTGGAGCTGCTCTCTGTTTTGGAAAGTATTCCAGAACTTCGCCCCGTTGCTGTACAATCAAACATGTGTTGATTCACACAGACAACAGGCCACGGAAGCCTACCTCAATCGCCAGGGGGGACGCACACTCCCAGGCGGAGGGAGCGATCAGCAGCCACCCAGCCGTTTTCTGCGAGGAGTAGACTCAGACCTGTGTCACGCACACTGGCGCCTCAGTGGGATTTGGCTTTGGTGTTACGCACACAAAGCTAAGCCCCATTGTATGGTGTTATATTTGTGCCTATATCCTGAGCACGCAATGAAACATGCTGAGCATATAAAATAAGATTGAGCGCGCACTTGAAAATTTTTTAGCACAGAGAAATATATTTTCTCTCATAAAACTCCTGCTCCGTACGCAAGCAGACCGCTGCACGCGCTCTCTCTCCCCCGCTTGCTCGACCTCTCCACCCTGTGCGCGCTCAGCTTTGCCTGCGCTCGCTCAAGTTGTCACAGCGTTACAAATGTGCCACAAAACCAACCAATCGGAGAACTCGAGAGGGTCAATTCTCCAGCTGGTCGTCTCCAATCATATCTTCTATCTGAGATGAGAGAGGGATTTTCGGTTGCCATCAGGCTGTTGACGTTCTTATTACACATCCATCGTTGGCATACAGGACATGACAGACTCGAATGAAGAGAATAGTACGCCACAGTGTCAGGTGAGTTATACATTTCTAGTTTTCTGATATCACGTTATTGTCAATGCCTGAGTTTGCTAGCCGGAAACATAGCTATCGGGGTAGTTTAAGCAAACAGCTAACAAACCGTAGCCTACATTACATGAACCCTTCTGAGGTATTGATTACTTGCTGTAAGCATTAGAGGTGGCAGAATGACAAAACATGTTTCTCTCTCTATCACAATTTGGCGTTGACCAGAACCTGGACCAACTTCTGTTTCCTGTTCTACAATGGGCATAGAGCTTACGTTAATTTTCAACCGGACAACTAAACAGATTAGGCTAGGATACCGGATAAAGTTAGCAACACACGTTAACCATGAACACAGCCTATTAATCCGTTCTCCTAATGTTATTTCTTCCAACGTTGTGGAATTAGAGAAAGGGGGCTTCTTAACATGCTTTTTTCCGGGGTGGAGGGAGTTACATATTAGTTAAATATAACATTGGGGCGTGTGATTGTAGTGGGTGGAGGTGGTGAAATGAGGATATCCATTTTGGAGTTCAAGCTAGTATATTATAGTTAACGTTACACAATAATAAGGAAGAGAGCTATTTTTGTGATACATCGCTATTGATATGGATTTAGAGTGGATATTTGAGACTTCCAAACAGTAAACAAAAACGTTACTTATGGGTGAGTGTTTTTAGCAGAGCCATATAATGTCCTTGTGATTCTGTTGATTATTACCTGTCTGTATTATGTTGAAGCTCAGCTGATTTTGGATTGATGGCAAAGGGAGAGGGACTTAAGTGAGAGTGAAAACTCAAGGTAAGTTTCAAATAGGTCAGCAATTTCCCATCCTATAGGTTGCTAGATGTATCTAACCCTTTCTCCTGTCTCCCTCTCTCAGCACAAGAACCCCAGGGGGATTCAATGGAGCCTGAAGACCTGCAATGAGACCCTCACCCTGCACCTGAGTCTCACCTCCCAGAGTTTTGCAAGCCTCTCCCTGTTCCTTATTTTTGATTAAACAGACGTTAAGCTTCCCAATGGTGTGGTCTTCATTTTGTGAAAAATATGATTACCTCACATATTTTGTTGCTGTTGTTGTCTTTTGTGATAGTTAAATTGCTCCTGCTGACTTGAGCCAGCCATTCTTTCCTCCTCTCTGTGTCAGTGGGGAAACTTTACATGTGTACTCCTTTCTCTGTGCGCTTGGAGCATCCCCAGGCAGCACAGCAAACCATGGGGAGACGACAGGACAACACGGAAGAAAAGGCACAGACAAACTGCATGACATGCTATTCAATGTTTATTGAATTCCATTTATTTACATGGATGTTCCTAAAACAACACATTTAACATCATCATCATCATCATGCTGCTGCTGCTAGTCCTTTGACTCATTGTGCTGTCAGTTGACAATCATTGATAGGCACCTGTGGGTCTCCTGTCCTTTCTGAAAGTCATACAGATTACATTAGTACTTTAGATTACTTAGGTCTTCAATTAACATGGGATTACTGAAACCACCATGAATTAAAGAAATGGTAGAAATTATTCTAATCTGAATTTTGAAACATTCCTTCCCTCCCTCTAAATATATCAATAAACATTAGGATGTGATGTTCTTGACTATCATACAAGTTTAAGAAGATAATATTTGTTTTAAAGAATTTAAAGCAATAAGCAACAGGCTCTGTAACCAAGGCAACGTTAGCCTAACATGTATATGTTAACAGGTAAGATATCTGTTCACACTATCTCTGTATATTTTCTACTTTTTGTAATGCTATTTTATTTATATTTAAGATGTTTACATTTTCGATTGTTTAATTCTAGTCTTTTAACTGTCTAATGTACAATTCCTTGTCTTTTGCTGATGCAGTGTAAACATTTCCCCAATTGGTATCAATAAAGTACTTCTTATTTTATCTTAATCCTCAAATATTAGCACAGGAGTTTTATGAGAGAAAATATATTTCTCTGTGCTCAAAAATGTTCAAGTGCGCGCTCAATAGCATGTTCTATGCTCAACATGTTTCATTGCGTGCTCAGGATAGAGGCACTAATATAACGCCATACATTTGAACCTTTAGATCAGGTTCCCCTTAAACTGTTATCAGCCAAAGTAGTAGGCTATTACTTTGGTTCTAACATCAGCTAAAAGGGTGAGTGATTTGTCTGCTCTCCCTGTGGCTCCGTCATGTCTCCGGATCCAAGGAGATGGCAGTTCAGCGGTGTTACGCCCTAACCCGGCTTTTATGCCTAAACTCATCACGAGCTCTTTTAGGTCAAGAGTGATCACCTTGGATGGCTTCTTTCCTCCTCCTCACAGGTCGGAGGAAGCCACGTCTCATCTCCTCTGTCCTGTGCGCGCGCTGTCCTGCTCTGTGGCGCGCACGGCTGCCTCGCGCCGTTCTCAGCGCCTGGTTGTGCATTATAGAGAGCGCTCATTCGGGCAGCCTCTGTCACGGTTATTGTATTTTGTCACATTTATGTCTTGGTTTGGGTTTTTGCCGTTCTCTCTGTAGTGTTTTCCCACCTTGTATATTTTCTGGTCCTCCTTCCTGTGTGTTTCCTCCCTCTCGTTATACCTCATTCACACCAACGGTGTTTCAGGGCCGGCCCGGAGCTAGAGCTTGAAAAGCACCGGGTTTTCCTCTTCATACCGCAGCTGAGCAGCCTCTTAGCTCCGGAATCCGGTTCATTTCGACCACCAAAAAATTGTCCGGCCAGAGCAAAAGCACCACATACGTCACGCTTACGTCGAGACGGGGGCAGAGACAGGATCTACTCCTGAACAACAACAGAAAGTCCGCGTTTTATCCAGTTTGTACACAACGATGGAGAAACTTAACAAGAGTTTCAGAGTTTCAGTGTTTCTGCCATAGACTGTATATATAAAGGTTTCTGCTCATGGTGAAGCAACGTGTCTGCGTGTTAAGGTGGAACCTGAGCATTCACATTGATCACCTCTCATTATAACTAATTATAAATCTATAAAACTATGAATATTAAACTTTACTTCACGTGTTCATTTGAGAACAGCTGTTACATACTTGGGTGAAGGTTACAGTTCATTTAAATGAAAGATACAACGTTACTCCACACTCATGGTTTAGTCCACCTTAAGAAATAAGACCGATCTCGGAAGCAGTTGTGTTTTAAAAAAACCTTTATTGACACGAGTACACTTGTTTATAAGAATATAGTCACCACAGAAATGACTCTGCAAAAGCTGCAGAAAGAGCCATAAGAAATGAATGCAACTGATTTCATCCGCGTGGTTTGGCTTTATGAAGCAGGCACGCAAATGGTAACGTCATGACGCAAACGATGACGCAATGACGCATTACCAGTGGACTCTGGGCTGTGTGAAAAGAGCTAGAGCTAAACCGAAGAACCGGTTCTGAACCTGAAAAGCTCTAACACGGAGCTTGAACCGGAGTTGCGTTGGTGTGAATGAGGTATTAGTCTCCCTGGTTCACCTGTGCCCCTTGTGTTTCTCCTCCCCTGCTCAGCTGTTTCTCCTTGGTGATTACCCCTCTGTGTATTTAGTCTTGTCTTTCCCTGTGTTCAGTGTCGGTTCGTTTTTTGTTTCCTGACTTTGTTCAACGGTGAGTGTTCCTGTCTGTCTTGTATTAAACCTTGAAATAAAGGTATTTTTTGTCACTTAAATCTGCATATTGGGTCCTGCTTCCTACACACATCGTAACAGCCTCTGTGTGCACAACAGCTGTCACACTGGCTGTGTGAGGCTGTATCACAGGCATATGTCTCCTCTGGGGTGGATCCCCCGGAGAACATCAGTGCGCACTCCACCAGAGGGATTTCCTCCTCCACGGCTTTGCACCGAGGAATGTCAGTGGAAGACATTTGCACTGCTGCATCTTGGTCTTCCCCCTGTTAATTTATTACATTGTATTTGAGGGATGTCTCTCATTCCTCTCTGACGCACCCTGTACTGAGTGTCCTGTCAGAGTGAGTGACGTCAGGGATCCAGCTGTGCGCCTCTCGCCTGCTTCGGCACGCAGAGAGCGGACCTTTTTCCCTCTTATGAGAGGGATGTTTCCTTTTTTCCTCTGACACATTTTTGGTACGGAGTGTCTTGTCAGAGTGAGTGATATCAGGAATCCAGCTGTGCGCTCTCCTGCCTGTCTACACGCAGAGAGCTGCTGTTCCCCCTCTTTTTGTCACTGGGCAAAGTGTGACCTTCGTCTCTACTTTCTCACAGCGGCAGGTATGTATTGTTCCCAGCCTTCGTCCCCCTTGGAGAATATTCATGTTCTGCTATATTCCAGGGACTGTGATGCGCCATTACGCATGGTCCAATAGGCATGGGTTATTATCTGAGCAGGTGTGTCTGTGCTTCTAGTACCGGGCGGACCCAGTGGGGCGCAGACTACTTCTCGCCCTTAACCCAATAGCGATAGCCTTAAAGCCATATACAAAATAGAACTGAGGTTACCTACTGTAACTCCAGCTTCTGTGAGTATAGGCGTAGCCCTCTAAGTGCTGGGCCCCACTGGCTCCATGGATAGCTGAAGAAAAGTTGTTTGTGTGGGAGCAGATTGTCGGGCCTCCTTCCTATTTATACCGGAAGTGAGTCCGAAGGTGGGGCCCACCTCGCAGATGGGCGTGGACTACAAGTGTTTCAGTGCTGCGTGGGTGCGCAGGGGATTGCCCAATAGCGATAGCCTTAGAGGGCTATGCCAATACTCATAGAAGCTGGAGTTACAGTAGGTAACTTCAGTTGTTGCTGTATGTGAGCTGTCACAAGAAAGAGGAAGCGAGATCCCAGTGCTAGTGAGAGAGAGGAAAAGTTCAAACCTGCCTCACCTATGAGGCTTCTTCTAGCAAATGTCCAGTCACTGGATAACAAGCTGGATAAGCTCAGAAGCAGGATGCCTTTTCAGCGCTGGACGAGCTCTATGGTGTAATGGACAGGACAGAAACTTCACGGCCGGGGACTTTACATCCGCCGACATGCGAAAGTCCCGCCGAAGTACTACCAGCACATCAGCTGGCCGACGCGTGGTAGTAACAACATGTATATAAAGGATATAAAGCTCTCCCTCGCCCTCCCTTCGGCGGAAACCGCAAAAAGAGGGGGACAACCCAGTCTCACAAAAAAAAACGTGAAATAGCTACGTTAGTCCACAGGGCAAAACGTAGTATATTCACAAATAACCCTCTCAAGAAGTGACATGGATACAATATTTTTTCAATAGTATGTTCCTGCAATGCCGGAGACTGCAGTTTCAGGACCGCAGTCCTGGGACCGCAATCCTGTGACCGCAATCCTGGGACCGCAATCCTGGGACCGCAATCCTTGGACCCTAGTTTTTTTTGCAACATCGCCACCTAGCGAATTGGATGCCCGCAAAAGTACAACCAGCGAGTATTGAGTGGTGCAGTCTCAGAGTCAATGGGATTTCTCCATAGGTTTTGGAAAATAGCTGGAAATAAGGTCTGTGGATGACACAAATTGAAGAGACGGATCACGCTTTGTTCTTCGACATTAAATACATCAGTAGTGACCCCACTGGTGATTTTTGAAGAGTTAAAAAATCGAGTTCAAAACGATGGTTGTTAACAAGTGGCTGAATAGAACTACAGAAGTTGTCGAGAACGTTGTACGTCATTACGTCGAACACGTAAACACTCCCGCTTAGTTTGTTTGCCCTGTTTGGCTTGAAAGCAACAACCTGCACTTTGAATATGGATCTTAAGTTGGTGTGAAAATTATAAAAGTAGGGTAGACATGTGGAGATTATCCAGCTGAACAAAACGTGCATTTATCAAACAGGTTCGTTTTCCACAGACCTTATTTCCAGCTATTTTCCAAAACCCTATGGAGA
The DNA here is from genome assembly GCA_943591055.1 of Gobionotothen gibberifrons. Lineage (NCBI taxonomy): Eukaryota > Metazoa > Chordata > Actinopteri > Perciformes > Nototheniidae > Gobionotothen > Gobionotothen gibberifrons. The sequence continues at coordinate 70,762 of CALSBZ010042230.1, read as the reverse complement.
AATCCCATTTTTTGTCAAGGGAACCCATGTGCAGTTTACTTCCGGGTAAATACGTCATCCCTGCACCACTCTATTGAGTCTCATACACAGCGAGTCTCTTTAGACATTGGAATGCTTGTTATTAACGATCTAAAAATGCATGAAAATATTTTTTTCACATGGGTCAAGCCAATGTAGGAAAACAATGTCTGTTCACATCCTGAGGACGAGGATGGTTGCCTAGCATCTCAACCATTAGCCTAGCTCCTGCTAACATATTATGTTTTTTCTCTCACATTTAAGGGGTCTCTAGATACTTGGGACTCCTTTTAATTTTTTACAGCCATGAAAAAGTTCATTTTACATAAAATGTATTTTTTATTTCCATGTATACACCAGGCCAATCAACTGTGGAGTTTGAGTGTATGGAAGAAACAAATCTGATCCTGATCCACTCCAACAAACTCAACTACACCAAGCTGAACAACACACACACTGCTAGGCTGATCGCTTCAGGTAGGACACACACACACACACACACACACACACACACACACACACACACACGCGTGCACGCGTGCGCACACAAACACACACACACACACACATAGTATGTAGTCTCTGAGAAGCTGAAGTCTCTGGTCATTGTTGGGGATTGCTAAAATGACAAACCTCTTCAGTGTTGCGTTGAGTCAATCTTTCAGTTTGTGTGTACAGACTGAGAGATCGAAATAACATTTCCAACAATCCTGAATACAAAAATACAATAATGGGACAGAGTTCAGCCTCCTGACAGCGTGGTGGAAAAAACTGTTCTTTAGTCGGGTGGTGCTCGAGTCGAGCACAGTAGTGAGAGAGAATGATTCTCCTTCTAATAGTTCTCCACTTCTGTCCTTGTCTTAGTTTATGTGTTTCTGTCTTTACAGATAGCAGGTATTTGGCCTTTGGGTTTTTTTTTTTTTAAATCTTTTTTTTTTTAAATTCTTTTATTGACATTTGGCAGCAAACAATTACACAGTGTTTTTTCAAGGCATAATAATTGTACATTTTCAGTTTGTCTGTCCGAAATGCCCTTTTCTTTTTTTTTGTACACATAGATAAAATAAAGACAGTAAAACGTACGAACAATAGGGAGTGATCAGGTCTTCACAGTAAAATCATACGTTTGTAAAAATAAGATCTGGCCTATGAGGTTTTACGAAATCAGTCCACTTTCTCCATCGTGACACAAATAGTTCCAGTTTGTGATTGACAGATGATGTTATCCTCTCCATTTTGTAAATGTCCATTGTAATATCCATCCATGTGTTTAACGTTGGGCTATCAGGTGATAACCAATTCCTTGTAAGAGCTTTTTTACTCGCCACCAGCAACAGATTTAATAAATATTTGTCTTTTTTTGTCCATTCTTGAGGTATGAGTCCAAAGAACAAAGTCTTACTCTCCAT
>CALSBZ010042230.1:0-56939 GCA_943591055.1 Gobionotothen gibberifrons | reverse complement strand
ACACAGAGAAAGGGTCAAATTCCTGAAGACAGAATTATTCCCTCACAACAATCACAATCAATATTTAGAATAATCTAAAAGTAGGTTAGAATAAATTATGGATGATCGTTTTGTTTTATTTAATTTATTTTGTGGTTTATTATTTTAGTTTTCGTTATTTTGTTTATTAGAGATGGAATGACATGGTGATACACACTCATGTACAGATGAAGCACTTAATTTCGGACAGTTTGAAACGCAAGGGCAGTGATTGGTAAGTGGTCTGCCCTCGCTCAAGGGAAAGCCTCCAGCTTGACTTGAGACCGCCCCCGTTATAAATACATGTAATTATAATGAAGCCAGCTGCAATGGATCATTGAAAGCCTGAAATTGAAAATCTGGCAACGCCCTCTTGGAAAATAGTGGGAGGGCTTGACCTTCCTCGAAACTGGTCGTAGGCAGGAACAGGTAAACTGGAGTCCGAAATTAAGTGCTTCATCTGTACTCTAGACCAGGGGTTCTCAAACTTTTTGTTTATGCGGACCACTATTTATTATCAAGGATTTTCGCGGACCACCTCATATGCAAACCGTAAAAATAAGTACATATATAAACGTAGTGTTAAAACGCCGATATTTTATAATAGTTCATTATAGACAATCAAAAGTAAATTGAAGCCTATCTGATACCTTTGTGACCGGTGTCTGTCTGCGTTGTGTATGTTTCTCAAAATATTCATATTTTAACTGAATAACATTAGGTGACATTATTGTGGCACATCAGTAAAGCCTTAAATATAAATATATAAGATGGCAGACATAATTGAATGCATTTTAACTGAACAATAACTGAATTAGTTGAACACTCTTAGACCAGTACCAAAATCTATGCAGACTGCTGCAATAAGTACATAAATTAACCGTCTCATCGATGTTTGTCTGAATTAATATGTAATATTAATAATCATATTATTCCAATCAGCTGTCAATCACTGTTATGATGCGGCGTTTACCATTCTGTTCAGCAAAACGCCTCACAAACTGAATAAGATCCAAAGCTTTAGTGCGTTTTGATTCAATGCTGAGTACAGCCAAATTTGACAGCCTCTTCTCTGTCATTGTAGACTGCAAATACCTCGTTCTTTCCGTAAGTCCGGAAGCTTCTCGTTTTGCTCCCTCCCGTTCAAATGAAATCGCCGGCAAAGATATTTCCACACTCGCGCCAGGGCCGGGGGAGGGGTTACAAGGCTCGTGTCTAGTGGTGCATTCACTTGCACTTGGACATTAGAGATTTTCTCTCATAAATGTCCGATGAGCCCAACGACCACTACCCCACTGCCTGATATCATTAGAAAGCTAGGAACCTCCTCTTTCCAACAGTGTATACAACTTTATGTGTCTTCGGGTCAATGCGACTGATTTCGATAGAGCAAGTCACATATGAGGTGGTCCCCGAAAATACTTGATAGTAAAAAGTGGATTTTATTTAGCTTTTTTCCACGGACCACCTGCAGTACGGACCACAGTTTGAGAACCGCTGCTCTAGACAATCAATATTTATAAGACTCTAAAAGTAGGTTAGAATAAATTATGGATGATTGTTTTTGTTTTATTTTATTTATTTTGTGGTTTATTATTTTAGTTTTCGTAATTTGGTTTATTAGAGATAGAATGACATGGTGATACACACTCATGTACTCTAGACAATCAATATTTATAATAATCTAAAAGTAGGTTAGAATAAATTATGGATGATTGTTTCTAAAAGTAGGTTAGAATAAATGATGGATGATTGTTTTGTTTTATTTTATTTATTTTGTGGTTTATTATTTTAGTTTTCGTTATTTTGTTTATTAGAGATGGAATGACATGGTGATACACACTCGCTAGGTGGTGGCAGTGTAACTAAAAGCTGTTTGCGATCCGCCTTTTATAAAAGAGAAGAAGGCTCCTGAAACTGCTGGTCTGAAACTGCGGGTCTGAAACTGCGGTCTGCGAGGCTGCAGCTTCATACTATTGTGAAAACCTGTCAAGTTTACAGTGTTAACAAAATAAAATATACTGCTGTTTCTGGTTTAGTTTACGACGGATATATTTAGTTATTGTTTTGATATTTGTAACACAAAAGCGATGGAAAAAACCCACAGCAACACAGACAAAATGGTCTTAACATGACCCAGCGGTCTAGTAGTTAATAAAAAACAATAATATCAAAACAAAATATTACTACTAACTTTATTGTGAAATTAAAACTGAACGGTAAAAGAATAGTTTCCGGTCTTTTCTGAGCACGATTTCTGTAGATAAATAAAGAACTACGACAGATGTGTAATATTTAATGCAGCCGAACCATTTATTACAATGCATTCATGTGATGACTTTCAAATAGTAAAGCAAGCACTGCTGAATAAAGTATGATTTTATCTTTTCCGAAACGTTTTTTTTCATATGGAATGCAGTTGGAGGTCAACCAATCACAGAGCTTGAGAACTAATCACGGGGTTTGTCAAACAGAGCACATGGTGTAGTCCTAAACGATAGCTGGGGATTCTGGGTAGTGTAGTGTCTTCTGCCATCCTGAACTCCGGAAAAATATTTGTTTCTCCGAATCGAAGGGGAAAAATACAAAAGCATTGCACACAATTTAAACCAATCAATGTTGTGTAATTAACAAGGATAATGTGGTGTTTTTTAGTCGATGAGTAGTGCAGATATCACTTTCAAATCAATCGACAGTAAGGGGAATACTTACTTCCGGGTGTAAAATTCTCCGTTATCCAATGGGAATGGACGCTCACATTGCCTTTAAGCAGATGGGAATACATTGCAATCCGTTGAAAGCTATTTGCGTCCCTTTATGAAGCTGAAGGAATTTAGGAGCGTCACAACTGCACGCCACGGGACCCTGACCAAGCGTCGCTCCTGGACGATTATGGAGTGAGACTGTGTTGTCGTGGTAGATACCTTGTTTGTTTTAAACATCATAAATACACAAACAACAAGAATACTCACAGGTTGTGTACCCGAATCTCCCGCTGGTCCAAACAAAGTAGGAACAGCATCGTTCTTCAGTGCCCTACGCTGTACATATCCGGCATGAATGCTGAAAGGTTTGGGAAGCTTTGTTTCGTGAAAGGCTGGCAGAGGGTGTGGCCTCTGGGTATGCCCACATCAGAGTACCCAGGAAGTACATGAGAAATCTCCAATGAGGTGTTTTGGGGAGGTATTTTCTGTGTTAGAGTTTTACTCCCTACAAGGTGTATTTTGAGGGTTTGTGACTCTGCAGACCGTTTGCATGCAGAAAAACCTTCATAACACACAAGGGGACGGGTAAGAACCGGAAAAGCATGACATGGGACCTTTAAGTATTGTACTGCTCCACTCCCATTCAGGCAAATAGTGTTTCGCAAAGCTGCCGCTTCGACACAACGGTGCGGGACACACCAATCTGAGTAGGGCGACAGGACGCTCATCGACGGCCAGACATCTATCGACGGCCGAAATCGGCTTGGTGTGTCAGGGCATATAGGTCGTAATAAGCGCTTGAACAATCAACCTATTTGGTTTTTTTGGAGGAGGACAGGCTGTTGGGCAGAGGCTGTGTCAGTACGGCGTCTCAGCAAAGGTCAACTTCCAATAAATCTTTAGTGTCTGTCTTACATCATAAAGTTCTATAGACATTTGTCCTAAAAATAAAGAATTGAGCATTAATAATTATGTGTTCTATTCCCTCCTCAGGTGGTGGGTCTGCTCCCAGCATTAAGTCCTGCTGGATGCAGCCTGAGACCCAGTATCTTGTCATTGAGCTGAATAGTAAATTAACTAAAAAACAGAAGTACCAGCTGTACACAAACTTCACCGGAGAACTAGCTGATGACTTGGCAGGCTTCTATCGGAGTGAATATGAAGAAGATGGGGTCCGAAAGTAAGTTCTCTATTTCCTGTCTGGCATTATCTATAGACCAGTATGGGTTATTTTAAATGTCAACATTGTGTTCAGAATGTTTTTTATCCTTCTCAGGATCGTTGCCACCTCTCAGATGCATCCGACTCATGCCAGAAAGACCTTCCCTTGTTTTGATGAACCAGCTTTAAAAGCTGTTTTCCATATAACTCTCATCCACCCCCCTGGAACTGTAGCCCTATCCAATGGCAAGGAAATAGGTCAGTGCAGTCTACATGTATAGAAAACAGCATCCACAGTTACAATGATAAATCATTATCTTGCATGCATAGATAGATATATGCCTGTCTGAGAAAGCCTATCCCCATAATACTATTTATATTCATGTTTAATGGATACATCTTACGATGCTCATTAAAGGCAGGGGTGCCCCCGCCGTGCCCCTTCAGGGTTCTCTGAAGGCCAAAGTTTTTCTTGGGTGGGATAGTTTTTGGTACTTTAATGATGTGGCAATTTATGGTAAACAAGAAACATTTTCTTTGGCAATCTCTATGATTTCCATAGAAAAGGAGCAAAGAGAGCTGCTGTCAGAGACATAAAGTTAACAGAAGGATTTACAAAATGTAAATGTTATCTTTCCTCATTTCCTATATGAATAATTGCATAGTCATTAGAGTCTGTTGAACTATGTTTTTGTGTATTTTCAGACATTGTTAACATCACCATTGGTGGAGCATCTGTGACACACACTGAGTTCGAGCCCACCGAGATTATGTCCACCTATTTACTGGCCATCGTGATCTCTGACTACACACACATCAGCACTGCACAAGGACACACTCTGGTAACTGTGACCTCATCTTCCATTTTCATCATATTTATGCAGTGGTTAAGGTTCAAGGTTCAAGGTTCTTTATTTGTCAAACGAACATAGCTACAAAGTAGTTATGTCGATGAAAATCTTGTGTCACAGGCTTCTCCAACAGTGCAACACAAAACACAGATAAACAGACAAATATAGTGCAAGTAAATAGTAAATAGTAAATACAAAAAGAAAAATAGTTTAAAAAAGTGAAATAGTGCAATAAGAGTCTTTATGCAAGTCATTGACATATGATATATTCAGCCTGTCCTACAAAAAACGACCAAATAGGTCGATTGTTTAAGCAGCTTAGATTACGACCCATAGCCACGTTTTAAAGTGTAGCACCTCTAGTGGTCGTGTAAGAAACAACATGCTCCCGTTTATTCGTTTATTCACAAATAACCCTCTCTGGAAAATCCTAAATTGTAGAATAGTTTGGCCATTAAAATGCTTTTTGATTAGATTTCTAGCGAGAAGTGTATATTGTACTCTTAGAATCCACGTCCAGTGGATGTGTAGGATCTAGTTTGATAGATATTTGCGAAGATGATTTGAGGTCTCGTCAGGATAACGTGTATGCAGCTTCCATGTAAAGTTAGCGTGGGTGAAAACAGTTTTTCTGGTCTCGAAGTTTTCATAATAAAACTGGATATATTTCCCTCACTGTCAAATGATTACACAGTGATATCTGCATTACTCATCCACTAAAAAACATCAGTTTATCTTTGTTAATTACACAATATTGATTGGTTTAAATTGTGTACACATTTTTTGTGTTTTTAACCTTCGATTCAGAGAAACAAATAGTTTTTTAGGAGTTTAGACACTACAGTTTCCCAAGACACTACACTACCCAGAATCCCCAGCTATCGTTTGGGACTACAGCATCCGCCTTGCTTTACAAACCCCGTGATTAGTCATCAAGCCCTGTGATTGGATGTTCCTCCGGGCCGGTGGAATTGTATTATCACTGGCCCACCATTGTAACCACTGGCCCGGAGCATTCGTCCAAAGAAATCGACTAATAATTAAGAAAATTAACACATTTGTTGCAATAGTAATTTATCAATCAATCAATCAATCAATGTTTATTTATATATTATATATTTATATATGTCAGCAATCTTGTGGGAGCCATCAGAGAAGTAGTATGGTGAGAGTCAGGCAGGACCGCAGAGACAGGTTCAGCCACGACTCAAAGTCCAGGACTCAGATCCAGGACTCAGGATAGAGGATCCAGGACACACGACCACAGCAGCAGGATTAGCCTCGACTCAGGATCCCGGCGTATATATGGACACAAAAAAGAGATTTGGGGGAAGCTGTGTTAATCGGAACATGAGAGTACACAGGTACAAACAGACAGAAAGTCGGAGTAAGGTGCCCCCCCCAACAGTCCAAGCCTATAGCAGCTAAACTAACGTGTCTACATACATGCACTCCCTTAGGATAGGTTGAGGGAAAAGGGTAGCAAGTAAGAAGTAGGAAACAGAGGTGGAGAGGCACACACAGGGAAAAAGGTCCCCACTGGAACCTGAATTGGTCAGAGGTAGGAGTAGGTCAGTGACTACGTTATGCACAAACTACATTACTACTTGTACTACAACATTTGAATCATCAGTTCTTCCTCATTTCCCTCAATTGTTCATATTTGGTTTATTAAAATAATGATATTGTGGTCATTGTTAAAAAATGTCTGCTATTATTATGAGTATTATTATTTGTATAATGCGCTTTCTGCCTTCCTGTCATTAGGAGTTAGAAATGCAATGGCTATGTAATAGATTAGATTAGAACCTTCATTATCCTAAACTGCTGGGACATTTCCCTATAGCCAATACCTTTATATTTTCTACTCTTCACTTACTTGTCAGCATAGGTCGGCATTGATGTACAGAGCCGACAGAAGACGTTGTTTATATTGGCATCATATTGAGAGGTGCAGCCAGTGACGCGTCCTAAAACCAGGAAGTAAGCTGCTGGTTCCCTCGACAAAACAGCAATGGGATTTCTAAACAGGGTTTTGGAAAATAGCTGGAAATAAGATCTGTGGAAAACGAACCTGTTTGATAAATGCACGTTTTGTTCAGCTGGATAATCTCCACATGTCTACCCTACTTTTATAATTTTCGAATCATAAATCTAATCGATAGATTATAAAAGGGTTTTAGGACGCGTCACTGCACCACTAGAAAACAACTCCATCGATCAAGCTGGCTGAAACTTTCTCTCCCTCTTCTTCTCATACTCCCTGTCACTCTCCTTTAACTGCTCCGGTGACTTTCTTTTATTTCAAGATTGTTTTTTGCCCGGCGCTTGGCCGGTTACCGCTGGTATTAAAAACATTTTGGCGAATTGTTAGGTGGCGCGATAGGCTGTAGTGAAGGAGCGCGCTCCCGCTCACGGGAGCCTGCTCGCGCTGCGCAGCAAACAGCTGTTTGCTTTTCACCCAACAACGAGAACCGCCTCACGAAACGCTATGTTGTAGCATTAATAAACGAAACAATTTAACAAAATTGCTAGTCAAGATACCTATAGGCTACCACAGAACAATTTTCTTTTTAAACCAATATTTTTAGTGGCCCGAGCGGGCAAGTAGAAAGTACGTTATGCTGGCCCGGGGGGTCTAAATAGTGCTTCCGGGCCAGCGGGCCATTTATAATGTCGAGCCCTGGGTTATTTGTGAATAAACGACCATCTGTAACGTTTGCATTCAACGGGAGCACTAGAGGGCGAAAACTTTAAAACGTAATTATAGGACGTATTAAGCGCTTGAACAAACCACATATTTGGTCGTAATACTTGGGCCTGAACAATCGGCCTATTTGGTCGTATGAGTTGGAGGACTTGTTGGATATATTAAGTAAATAGATAAATAATTTGTAAGTAGCACCCAGATGAATATTGTGTTTGTTGTTTCAGCAGTTCAGGTGTTTAACAGTCGTATTGCCTGCTTGATGAAACTGTCCCTGAGTCTGGTGGTTTTAGTCCGGATGCTGCGGTAACGCCTGCCTGACGGCAGCACACAGAACAGTTTGTGGCTGGGGTGATGGGGGTCTTTTATAATCCTGAGGGATTTCTTCCTGAGCCGCTGGGAGTAAAGGTCCTCCATGGATGGCAGCTCCGTCCTGGTGATGTGCCGTTTTCACCACCCTCTGTAAAACCTTACGATTGAGGGCGGTGCAGCTGCCGTACCAGGCCGTGATGCAGCCAGTCAGGATCCTCTCTATGGTGCACCTGTAGAAGGTCAGGATCCTCTCTATGGTGCACCTGTAGAAGGTCAGGATACTCTCTATGGTGCACCTGTAGAAGGTCAGGATGCTCTCTAGGGTGCACCTGTAGAAGTTGCAGAGTATCCTGGAGTCCATGTTGAACCTCCTCAGCCTGCGGAGGAAGAAGAGCCGCTGTCGAGCTGTTTTGGTGATGGTGGTGGTGTGAAGAGTCCATGTCAGGTCCTCAGTGATGTGGACACCGAGGAACCTGAAGCTGCTGACTCTCTCCACCGTAGTCCCATTGATGGCGATGGGGGCGTGTCCCTCTCTCTGCTGCTTCCTGTAATCCACAATCAGCTCCTTGGTTTTGCTGACGTTGAGATGGAAGTTGTTATCCTGGCACCAAGATGTCAGGTTTTCGACCTCCTCTCTGTACGCCGTCTCGTCGCCGTCGGTGATCTGGCCGATGGCGGTCGTGTCGTCAGCAAACTTCACGATGGTGTTGGAGCTGTGTGTGGCAACGCAGTCGTGAGTGAACAGGGAGTAGAGGAGAGGGCTGAGCACGCAGCCTTGAGGGGCACCGGTGTTGAGGATCAGGGTGGAGGATGTGTTGTTTCCCACCCGCACTGCCTGGGGTCTGCCCGTCAGGAAGTTCAGGATCCAGTCACAGAGGGCGCTGTTGAGCCCAGGAGCGTCGCCTGGACCTGAAAACATTCGGGGCTTAGCCCACAGTGGATACAGTGGAATGTTCTACTGCAACACTCCCCACACGCACACACAGTACACCCGCGACTGTTACAATGAAGGCTCGATAATCAGCTCACGGCATATAGGCAGGGGTTAAGTGCTTTTTAAATATTGAAGTTAAAGGCATCAATCTGGTGCACTTTGAGTCGGGCAGGAGGATGTTATTGTCCACGACAGTGGCCGCGGGTAACGTAATGTCCCCATGATCTGAACTGTTATTACCTGCAGTAGATGCAGTGTTACTGCTGGCGATAAGGGCTGGTTGTTTTAACCATTTTCTGATGTCCATCATTGACTGCTGACACAGGTCACACGCACTTGACATAATAACGTTACTTACCGTTTAAATTGACCAAATAAATGCAGCAGACATTATTTAACCACAATTACAATGTATTTTATTTCAACTATATTCTTCTTCTTATTATTATTATTACTACTGTTATTATTATTATTGTTATTATGTAATATCTTTCACTTTTACATATTTTTTTTTTTTACTTTTCATTTTTCAAATGAGGGTGCATAACAACACACTCTCACTCCATAAACGTCCAGGAGCGACGCTTGGTCAGGGTCCCGAGGCGTGCAGTTGGGACGCTCCTAGGCTCCTTCAGCTTCATAAAGGGACGCAAATAGCTTTCAACTGATTGCAATGTATTCCCATCTGCGGCGGGATTTGACGCTCATGGAAGCACGGCATTAATTTGTGTCGGCTGCCCTTGAAGGCAATGTGAGCGTCCATTCCCATTGGATAACAGAGAATTGTACACCAGGAAGTAAGTATTCTCCTTACTGTCAATTGATTTGACAGTGATATCTCCACTACTCATCAAATCAAAAACACCAGATTATCCTTGTTGATTAAACGACATTGATAGGTTTTGTGAACATTTTCTTGTTGCCCCAGCTGGTCGACACCTCTTTTAGCAGAAACAAAGGCTACATTAATGTATTAAATCGATGTTAATCCAGGTGGATGTGGAATTAACGGACGTGACGTTGTGTGATTGCGTTGCCAGGCAACAGCTTCGGTTCTTGTTAATTTACAAACTCTTCAACTATAACCGTAGTTATATTTAAAAACATGTTAGAAGGCCTCACAAAATACTTTAATGTAAATTAAAATTGAAATGTGAAGGAATGTGTGTACAACAAAATACATCCTTACGAAATACGAAACCGGAAACAGACAGAGGCAAGATCCTCAGCTCGATTTAGCCGCAAAGCACGCTGGGATTTGGTGTTTATAAGATGTGAAATCCGAAAAAATATTTTTAAAATAAAATAATACATTATTCCGAGTAGGGTTGGGAACCGAAACTCGGTTCCAGATGAGAACCGATAAGAAAATGCCGGGTACCGGGTACCCATACAAAATACACAATACACAATTTCGGTTTAACGGTTCCTAAACGCGGTAGACCCTGTATTCCACCGGGTCCGTCTGCGCTGCGGTGACCCGGTGGACCCCTGTGTGTTCTGGAGAATAACAGAACGGCCGGTCGTCAGCGGGCCGTTAACGCCCTTAATTTTTTTAAACGGCATCATGTAAGTTGCGCTGATAGGCAACAGAGGTCCACAGTTGCCCCGCAGCGAGGCTCCCCCCGCCCTCCCGTAGACAGTTCACGAGCTCAGTCACTTCATAACACCAAAGATGGGTCGCGGTAAACGCTCTGAAGTGATGCTCCACTACACTAAAAAAGAAAAAGACAAGGCACAGTGTAATGCCTGTTAATAGCTTGCCAAAGGCATAGCTCAGTTAAAATAAAGCACAGCTATTGTGCAATACATTAGTATTGCATGTATATATTTTTTATTTGTAAAAATGTCAGTTAAAGCTTAAAAGAATAAAGATATTTTAGTTATCTAACTGTTTGACCTCTTTCTTTTACAATTTTGGAATCGAAACGGGGAATCGATAAGAACCGGAATCGATAAGCAGAACCGGAACCGGAATCGGAATCGGAATCGATAAATTTCAAACGATACCCATCCCTAATTCCGAGTGTGCTTGCTTTTCTCTTTGAAAGTCATCACATAACGGCATTGTAATACACGGTTTGGCTGCATTAAATATGAAATATCTGCCGTAGTTGTATATTTATAGAGCCCTGATGAGAAACATGAGGGCTTTGTAGAGACAAACAGGAGGAAATGCCGCCAAACTGAAAACGTGACGTGGATCCTAAATATATCAGCAGTTAAACAACATCTTACATTTCTTTTCACACAATACACCTCCTTGCAGTATCAACACTAATTCGGCTGACTTTTATATTTGATCCAATTGGTAGATTGACTGTATTTACACCATAACGGTGCACAGCTGATAGAAACGGGCACCTAGTGGTTAAAGCGCGTTATTGCATTTTTATTATTTTTATTATTAGATATTAATAGAATCCCTATAAAGTATATTCATTACTCGTTATTCTCTACTAATAGTTAATTAAAGACTGTATATAATGACTATTTTGCACATCCCTTTCAAGATTTTCTAAGGTTTATTGACATATACACATACACATATATACAACTACGGTGTAGTTATGCAATGAATGAAAAACTTGGGTCGCAGGTTCCTCAACAGTGCATTACAAGACGTCTACTGTATCAATATGTGTGTATACCTCCACCATTAAACTGTCATATTGTGCACATTTCTTATACTATCTACATACATCTTATAAGAGTATAATACATGTATAATATCAGTTAAAATAAGTGCTTAAACATAGTTAACATTGCTATGTTTAAGCACTTGTTTAAGCAGATCGTGTAAGTGTATTTCAAGTGTACTATGTATTAATGTATTGAGCTGTACTTAAATCAGGTTTTAAAATTGTTTGACTGATAGAGATCATGCAATGTCATTATTTGTTTATTGATTGTTATGATTACAGGGGGTGCGTAGGTTTACGTGAGCAATAGTGGCCGGCAACAGCAATGAAAAATAGCATTGATGTTATGGTCCTCAATGAACAGATTATGGCATTTGTTATGTTTTGAAACCAAGCTGCTGGCCCGGGGGCGAGGGCGGCGAGTCAGGCGGGAGTAAGCTAGTGTCCACAACGGAGGGTAACGTGATGTCCCCATCTGACCTGTTGCTACTGTCTGCAGTAGATGCAGTGTAGCTGGTGTTTAGTGATGGTTGCTTTAACCATGTTCATATAAATGATTATCCACAGACGTGTGTCACTGCTGTGGAAGCACTTTGGAAATGATACACGCGCAGCAGAGCAGGTCACGCGCACCTGACACAATATGTTGTTTGTATTTTTCGCTCTTTTTTTAATAGAGGGTGCATAACATTCAACTGGGGGTGCAATGCATGCCTATGCACCCCCGTAGAACCGGGCCGGCTGAAGGGTAAACACCAGGCTACTAATCTACCCGCACAATTTTTCTCTGGTGTCGGAATGTCTCGCGATGTTGGTCAATTCTTAAAAAACAAAACACCATTTAATTTCGGGTTCAAATGTGTTATAACTTGTAACTGCGTTACTTACTGAGCATTGTAACGGGTAGTATATTACCCACATTTCATTAGTAATGCGTTACATTACTTCATTACAGCAAAAAGTAATACATTACTGTAACTCCGTTACTTTTGTAACGTGTTACACCCAACACTGGTGATCATGAGGTGCTCTAAATGAGCGGAACAGTCCGAAGAAATAATCCTCACATCTGTGCACCAGTTGTTATTAATCATGACACACACACCGACTCCCTTACTTTCCCCCGAGTTAGCAGTTCGGTCCTGACGGAAAATAGTGAATCCGTCAGGAACAATGGCGGAGTCCGGGATAGCAGGGTTTAGCCAAGTCTCGGTGAGAATGAACACGTTACAGTTCTTAATGTCCCGTTGAAAAGCAATCCGACTTCTGAGTTCATCTAGCTTATTTTCAATCGATTGAACATTAGAATACTCGGAAGAGGGGGTCGGTTTTCTCGTTTTCTCAGTCTGACCAGCAGCCCGGCCCGGCACCCTCGCTTTGTCTTCCTCCTGCGTCTCTCAGGTAGGACAGCAACAGGTAGCCATGGTGGATCTCCATTGTCTGTCGTGGGCTATTGTCCACAAGGTTTCTGATGTGAAGAAGTTCCTCTTGTATAGCAGAGTTGGTGCGGTCGGCTTGCATGTTGCGAACCATGTTGCGAACCATGTTAAAAGCAGACGGCATAAAGTAAATAAACACTGAACAAATACGAAAAAAGGCAAAGTTGGAGAGGAGCCAAAAGACAATGCGGCCATCTTCACAGGCGCTTTTTCATTTAAGCTGAAACAGTCCCATTTTATAGCAGACAACATGACCTGTAATACACACGTGTACCTTAAATATTAACAGTAGATAGATAGATAGATAGATACATTATTATCCCAACTTGGAAATTAAGAGTATAATATATCCTGTGAGGATTACATTGCATTTTTAGCTAAGACAAGTCTATTTATGTTAATCTTCTGCTAATGTATATAGCCCTGATTCATTTTGTAACAAAAAGAACAAAAGCATTTGTAAGTCGATCAAGAATATATCTGCAGTGAGACGACATGAATATATGTCTGACTGAGTAAAAGAAGAACTCATGTTGCTCCCTGCGAAAAATCTCTGTTAAAGCCAAATGATATAGATTATAGTTCAGGCAGCACCTAACCTGCATTTTCACGACAAATTCATCAGAAACATGAAATAAACCAAACATGCAGACATCAGAAACTCTCAACAGCTAAATTGGTCCACAGGGCAAAGTGTAGCTTACATGTTTTTTGGTTTATCGGTCATTGTGCAGAAGGAATACTTTACTTTTTACTTGAGGTATATCTTTATCCTAGTACTTTTGTATTTTTACTTAAGTAAAAGTTAAGTTTCTTTACAGATGTGGATGAAAGATGTGAAATATAATCAAGTGTTAAATCAGACTTTAGTTCCACCTGGAGTAAATCCACAAGCTACCCTGCAGTATACAAAGTCATTCAAACTAGCTGCACCTTTACCAGCTTTGAGAACACTTTCATGATCAATCATTATAAAACATATCATATATATTATTCTGAAATCGACCAATCTGCACAATGACTACTTTCTACTTTTCTACTTTGTAACATTTTGTATGCAGGACTTTTACTATAACAAGGGAATTCCTACACTCTGGTACTTCTACTTTTAATCAAGTAAAACATCTGGGTACTTCTCCCACCTCTGAAAGGATTTGAGTACTTCTTCCAACAGTGATTATAACACATAACACACATGAGGTTTGCTGCTGTGTGTTCAGATCCGTATCTGGGCTCGCAGGGAGGCGATGGAGCAGGGTCAGGGGAGCTACGCCCTGAACGTGACCAGACCGGTGCTGGACTTCTTCCAGTCCTACTTCAACATCTCCTACCCTCTGAGCAAGTCTGGTAAGCTGCTTTTACAGTATAATCATGACTCAAAGGGGGGAAAGTGGACACTTAAAACTGATGACATTCCCATAAGCCTCAGCTGTGTATGTATGTTCAATGTGTCAGCGATGGGGAAAATCAGGACCCACATGCAGGATGAGGAGAAGCGGGTTTCAAACAAAAAGCGAGCTTTATTTAACAAAAAAACTGTTGACCATGAAGAAACAAGAATACATCCAAAAACTGGTAGCATCCAAGCAAAATCTGACAGGAACAAACAGAGGTGCAAGGAGGACATGAAAGACGACGATCCGACAAGGAGCACAGGGGAAGACAAGACTAAATACCAGAGGTGGGAGTAAGTCCTACATGTGCAAGTCATGAGCAAGTCTTGACCTACAAGTATCAAGCAAGTCCCCTGAGAGTCAAGCAAGTCAAGTCATTGCTCAGGTCAAGCAAGTCAAGTCAAGTCATTGCTCAGGTCGAGCAAGTCAAGTCAAGTCATACGAAATTCTGATGAATAAGCCCAGTTTCCGCATTTAAATCAGTTAAAAGACAGTGGTTATGAAAATGGATTCAACCCACACTATGATCTTCATTACATACACAGTTAATCATTTGAAATCTAATTTAGACCGATGACAATTATATTAGATTCATATTAACCCTAGAACTGCAGACAATATAGCTAATATATTATTGTAAAGCATTTTTATTGTATGTACAGCACTTTGGCTCGACCAAAAATCGTTTTAAAAATGTGCTTTATAAATAAAACCTGATTTGATTTGATTTGAGGACTCAATCAAAAAGTCTGTTAAAAAAGGCAGGATTCCAGGTAAGAAAATAATCTATGGCATTTGCCATTACACATATTTAATTTAAATTTCTGTTAACACTAGAACCGCCAACAGCGTCAGCACCTACATAGATATAATTTTCAAATCATTTAATTTGTTCCTCTTCATAATGTCCTTATAAACTAAGTAGGACAATTTAAAACTCACTTAATTGGGTTAATTTAGAAATTGAGATCAAAAAGTTCAGATTCATTTTACAATAAATCAAGGAATGATGCACTTCTACAAACAAAAACAACATAATTAAAACATTTAAACAAACTACTAAAAGTAGATGAACTACATTATTCAAAAGTTTACAGTAACTTCTAACTGATCTCTCTCTCTCTCTCTCTCTCTCTCTCTCTCTCTCTCTCTCTCTCTCTCTCCTGACAGCCCGTCAGTATCAGGGTCAGTCAAAAATGAATCCCTTGGCGGTTCTAGTGTTCATTTACTGTTTTGTCTTCTCTTTGCAATGCTTACTCGATTTGAAACCAAGTCTAACGTAGCTTAAACTTAACGTTAGCTTTCTAGCTAGCACAACACATGCACGCACCTTTCTCTGTGGGTTTTTTTGTAGTGACAAATGAAGTTGGATGTTGTGGTGGTCGTGTCACTGATCTTTATGCTGCAGACCCTGCATACCGCTGTTTTCTTCTTATTACCGTCATCGACAACATAATCCTTGAATCCAAACTTCACTATTTCACGCTAGCCGCTGCCATGTTAACTGACACTCCTGCCTTCTAGTGGGTTGCCAGGTTTGCGCACATGGCGCTATAATCACCCAATCACATTTAGAAAAAACTAAACGTAATATCTCACTACAAAAACAAACGCAAATATTTCATTTTAAAAAGTCAAGTCCTTTCAAGTCATCTGTCTCAAGCTTAAGTCAAGTCTCAAGTCATGAATATTACCAAGTCAAAGTCAAGTCAAGTCTTTTATCAATGTTAGTCAAGCAAGTCTCAAGTCCAAAAATATGCGACTCGAGTCAAGTCATGTGACTCGAGCCCCCACCTCTGCTAAATAAACAGAAGGGTAATCACAGGACAAGACACAGCTGGGCAGGGGAGGCAGAAACACAAGGGCAACAGGTGAACACAATCAGACAATCAGACACAGGAGGGCAAACACAGGAAGGAAGACCAGACACAGGGGGTGTTTCTCAATGTCGAGGAAGGCTGCTCCAGAGCCACTATTTCAAGGATACTACGTCATCGAGTCCCGCTGAAGGACTGTTGACCAGGATGCTTGGAATTCTACCGAGGCCGGCGTCCTTTGATGCGGGACATTTTGAGGTTGCACATGTGTATCCTTCGCGCTCTTAAAATCCCCACAATGCACGGACCAATTTCCAAGTCTTTGGCGGAAATCGCGCTCCATTTAAGGCGGGGCCTCGCACATGATGCACCTTTCTTTCCCCACCAGTAGGCTATTTCTCCCCCTCAGAGTGATGTTGAAGGATTGTCGCCATCAACCTATTATCGCAATTTTTGCAACTCTTTTAGCTTAATAGAGCTAGATTGCAATATGCATTAGTTTAGTGGGAATGCTGTTAACAGCATTCCCACTATCTGTTCTTCTACGCACGAAATTCTTTATTCTTATTATTCCACCCGTTATTTAGCTGGTCTTCTTCTCCCACATTCCACATCGCAGAAACTCAGTTCGAACATCAAAACGTTCAGCTCGGTCGGGAATCGCAGGCTATTACTTTTCTCATTCATAACTTTCATAATTCCAGAGATACATCCGATCATTCATAACATTTTTAACCATTGAAGTCAATGGAGAGATTCTTCAGACAAATCTTCATGCGACTTTAACTGCTAACTGTTCCTTCATACTTTCACTCAGAAACCTCATTCCAACTTTAAAATGTTACACATCTCTCTGACATTATTCGTGTAACACAACTTTTAAATCTGATTCTTACTATTAGAGATATTAAACATTGTTCAGACCTTGGTAAAGAGGCCTTCTTCAGATTTTAACATTAACTAGAGTGTGTGATGTCACAGCTAGTGTAGGAAATCTTGAAATGTGCCTTCATATCTTTTTTTAAAACTGCCATAATTCCCAAACCCTACATTCCTGAGACATCATTTTTCATGACAAACGTAGGAAAACATCTCGTAGCTTGAAAAATGACAAATAATTAAGCAAAAAAATAATTAAACAAAATGCCTATTGAGGGCATAAAGTGACAAAAACGTTCAACATTCCTCCATTAAAGCCCATTGTAATTTCAGGCAGATATTTCCTCACAGCAGCAGCCGCACACCTTTAGTTAAACTGCCAAAAAGGCCACATTATTGACCCGAAAGTACACAAAAAGCTCACTTATCACCGATATCTGCATATATGCAGCCATCAACGCATCAAAGCGTATTATGGGGTGTCATCAAATGCCGCTGCCATGGCGACAGACCACTCGCCATGAAACGCGAAGTCGCTGTAAGTCCAATGGACACGGTCCAATCGTCCCCCAATCTTCACTTGTATATCACCGGTCCATGCCTCAACAGCTCTACACCAAATCTGAGATCTCACCATATGCCGTTTCCATGGAAACGCATCCCTCGCCATAAAACTATAGGTTACTTACGTAACCCCAATTCTCAGAGTAACACTCCGTTCGATGTCTCACTATGGGATGCGCCTCATCCGCGGAGCAAACAGAAGCATCAATCTCATTACGCCAATCCTGATTGGCAGGTGATCTTGACGTCAGCATCAGGGAATCCACCCCCTATAAGTAGCTTGCGCTACGACGCATGCGTCATTCAAAATAAGCACCTCTTCTCGCTTCACCATAGCAAGGAGGGCCGTCTGGTGAGACATCTCACTTCATGTTACTCTGAGAACTGGGGTTACGTAAGTAACCTATAGTTCTCATTCGTAACACTCCGTTCGATGTCTCACTATGGGATATTGTAGCTCCCGTATTGCCAGACGAGCTTATCTCGAAAGTCACCAAGACCAACCAGAACTTAACAGTTAGAGCTCTAACTCAGCAGGGGGCCCAGCACTGCTCGGGCCACACTGGGAGCAGAGACGTCTAGCCTGTAAAAGCGGACAAAAGTGAGCGGCGAGGACCAGCTCGCCGCTGCACAAATGTCTTGAATGGAAACACCCTTGAACAAAGCCCAGGATGTAGCCAGACCACGAGTCGAGTGAGCACGCAAACCCGAAGGTGCCTGCAAACCCTGACTCGTATAGGCCAAAGCAATTGCCTCCACAATCCAGTGGGAGAGCCGTTGCTTAGTAACGGGCCTGCCCTTCTGAGGG
Organism: Gobionotothen gibberifrons; assembly: GCA_943591055.1. Lineage (NCBI taxonomy): Eukaryota > Metazoa > Chordata > Actinopteri > Perciformes > Nototheniidae > Gobionotothen > Gobionotothen gibberifrons. Next base: position 38,708 of record CALSBZ010042230.1, on the reverse strand, counting down.
TTAGCCCAGGACAGCAGGTCTGCCCCGAGGTTCAATACCCCTGGTACGTGCGTCGCTCTCAGAGAGAGGAGACTGCCGCAGCTCCACAAGATCAGTTTGCGTGCCAGCATGTGTAACTGGAGAGACCGCAAACCCCCTTGTCGGTTTATATACGATATTGTGGTCATATTGTCCGTCCTCACGAGGACATGGTGTCCTCTGAGGAAAGGCAGAAAGCGTTTTAGGGTGAGAAACACAGCTAAAAGCTCCAGGTAATTTATGTGCGCCCGCTGGAGGTCTCTGCTCCAGAGACCCCTCACCGGGCGACCCTCGTAAATACCTCCCCAGCCTGTCAGACATGCGTCCGTGGTGACCACCTTCCGTGAAAGGACAGCCCCCATCGGTACGCCCCGTACTAGAAAAGTCGGGAGTAGCCAGTGGCGCAGTGCCATTACGCATCTCGCCGTAACCATCACTCTCCGCGCGCCATGACACGCGGGGTTTAGTTTTAGAGCGGCTACCCAGCGCTGAAACTCCCTCATGTGTAAGCGTCCCAGTCATATGACCAGGATGGCTGACGCCATGAGCCCCAGTAACCGCAGGCATGATCTGAAGAGAACATGTTTGTGCAGCTGGAAATGAGCGAGACAAGCTCTGAAAGCTTTCACTCTTTCTGCCGACAAGCGGACTGTAAAGGGCACCGAGTTTAGGCGTAAACCCAGGAAGAGTACAGTCTGTGCTGGGCACAGCATGCTCTTCTCTGTGTTTATTATGAAGCCCAGATTGAGCAGGTGCTTTACGAGGACATTTGTCTGCGTAATAGCCTCCTGCTCCGACTGTGCGAGAAGCAGCCAGTCGTCTAGGTAGGTTGCCAGGCGAATACCCTGTTGTCTTAACGGGGCTATCGCGGCTTCGTACAAACACTCTTGGACTGAGAGACAGACCGAAGGGAAGTACTCTGTATTCGTAACAGATCCCCTGAAAAGCGAATCTCAGATATTTCCTGTGTGGGTAATATACTGGGATGTGGAAACGCATCTTTCAGGTCGACTGATGTAAACCAGTCGTTCTGTCGCACAAGCCGCAGCAGAGATGTGTGAGTGAGCATTCTGAATTTGTATCTTTTTAGATATTTGTTCAGAGCCCTCAAATCTAGTATTGGCCGAATTCCGTTCCCTCCCCGTTTGGGAACGAGGAAATACTTGGAATAAAAGCCGCTCTGACTCTGGTCGGCGGGTATTATAGATATAGCCTTCTTTTCTAGAAGTGAGAGAATCTCTTTCTCTAGAATATGGGCTGACTCTCCTCGGGCTTGTGAATACAGAATGCCCGAGAAGTGAGGGAGGGTGACAGCGAATTGGAGTCTGTAGCCCCGTGTTACTGTCTTGAAAACCCAAGCAGACGTTGTGAGCATCTCCCACTGTTTGCTCCTTAGAGCCAGCGGAGATGTCACGTCTCTTGCCCTCTGAGTCTATATTTGTTGTGTTATAGGGCCCTCTAGTGTCTGAACACGGTGGTACCCTATTTCGACCATCCCCACCGGCACTGCGCATGCGCGTGACGGTGGTGTCCTCACAACCCCAGCCGGCACTGCGCCTGCGCGTGACGGTGGTGGCTTTATAAGCCCAGTCGTCACTGCGCATGCGCGTGGCGGCGGTGCCTTCACAGACCCGTCTATTTTCCGCCTTTTGAGAGAGGCCGAAGCTGCTCTCAAAAGGGGAACAATAGGCGGACTGTTTATTGGTTTTATTGTTTTTATTGTTTTTCTTTTCATTTTTTTGAGCTGCGCCCTCGTCCTGAGGCCTGGATGCGTCAGCAGAAAATGCTTTATCAGAGAAAACAGAACAATATTGTGACAACATGTGTTTGGGTGCACTTGAGGATGGTGTTGAGGCATCTGCCGAAGGACTGCCGCTGTGGAGGCAGCGGCTGGACCCTTCGAGGGAGACAGAGGTGGAGGGCCTCGTCTTCCTTCTTCTTGGACTCGCATCTCTTATGCATAGAAGCGAGCGCAGATCCAAAAATTCCCTCGGGAACGATGGGCATGTCCAGCACATCCTCTCTTTCCCGGTCTGGGAGGTTGGTGAGGTTGAGCCATCTAGCTCTTTCCTGCACCACCATAATTCCCATTGCCTTGCCCGTGGCCTGGACGGCGCAGCGTTGAACGCGGAGACAGATGTCCGTGATCGCGGCTATCTCGTCCAGTACTGCCGGTCCAGGATTACTTGACATTTCCTCGCAGAGCTCCACTTGGTATGCGGTTAGCAGCGAGGAAATGTTCAAGGCCCTGGCGGACAATGCTGCGGCTCTGTAGGACCGTTCAGTCATGGTTGACTGGAACCGGTCCGCCTTTGCCGGCAGCGTGGGGTTCCTGCTCGGTGTAGTCGCCATCCTCGGGAGGAGGTGAGCTGCCACCAGCGGTTCCATCGGCGGTATGCGGAGCAGGCCGAGCCTTTCCATACCGTCGCAGTCTAGGGAGGAGGCACCCTGGATTGGGGCCTTGTTGCTGAAGGGCCGGTCTCTCCACGAGACCAACACCTCATCCAACATCTCCGGGAAGACCGGCAGGAGTTGCCTCTTTGTCGTCGTTGCTTGGGGCAAATTTTTTCCCTCGTAACGGGACCTGGAGGTCTCCTTGGCCATTTCGGGCCATGGGATGTCTAGTCTTGCTGCGGCACGCTCACACACGGCCTGCAGGTCCATACTCAGACAGGGCGAAGCTGGTGTGCTATTGCCCGGGAGAGCAGCCATCGCTCCCGGCGTTGTAGCCTGAGCCGATGACATGAAGACGTTGTCTTCCTGCTCATCAGAGTCGGACAGGAGGAATCCAGAGGCATCCTCTTCGTCCTCCGTATAGTCCAACTCCAGGACATCTTCTTCTTCCGAGACCATGGTGAGGTCCAGCCGGGAGCTCCAGCTTGGTATAGCGTGGGGCTCCGCTCGCACGTCCTTCGCTGCCACTGAGTCCCAGCTTGACACGGCGCGGGACTCCGGTTCTGCAGCTGCCACTGCTGATGAGCCCCAGACCGACACAGTGCGGGGCTCGATCTCTGTGGCGGACGCCCCCATGTCATGATTGCCGTCCGGTGAATCAGGGGGCATGAGGGGGTCCTGTCCCGACATGCTAGCTTGGCGAGCTAGCCGTCGGCGGAGGCTCTTATTGGTGAAGCGGGCACAATGTCCGCACAAGCCGGGGTTGTCGATAGCCTCCTGAGCATGTTTCAGCCCAAGGCAGGACGAGCAGACCTGGTGTGAGTCTATGCCCGAAATCTTCAACCCGCAGCCGCAGAGCCGAGCATCCGACTCCCTGACTCCTCTGGTGTGAGGGAGAGACGTGTCCATCCTGCCCCCCATTACGGCGACGTAGGAAGAACGCGCTCGTAGCAGGTGCGTTGCCGAGAAAAAAATCCTCTCCAACCTGTCGTTAATCCGGAGAAAAGACGACGGTGTAGGATTTATTCCCGAAGAATATTAACTGGTGTGTTAATATTCTTTCTTAGTCCTATTCTTCTCTGGTGTGAGAAGAAAATAAAAAAGCGTCCTCGCTATCGTGGTGTCGGTAGCGAGGAAGGTAAGCTAGCAACAGGTGTGCTGCTAGCTTGAATCAAAACCTTACCTTTTCGATTTCCGGAGAAAAGAAAAACGGCGAGGTCGATTGTGGTACTAACTGGTATGTTAGCACCGACAGTCTTCTTGCAGAAGTATATATAAAAGTAGCAAGCGAGCGCCCATCCACCGAAGTCAGCTTGGTTAGCTTGGTTCCGTCTGTGGACTGTGTAAGCTAGCCCGGCTACCAATATAGAGATGTGCTCTCTGATGTTACAGCATTGCAAATGAGATTCCCGATGCTCAAAGAGTTGAGAGGCTTCTTGAGAAAAGTGCCTCCTTTGATTCAGTCCCACCCCTTCCTGACACGATCACTATTGCGGTAAGCGTGTTGTCACTTCCGGGCTATCCTGTATGTTTCCTGTGTGCTTGCTCTGCTGCTGATAGCATATTATCTTAAATTAACTCGATCGTTTTTACAATTCTTGAGCACGGCAGCTACCTGACGTTATAATCACATGTTACTACAGCTTAAGCAATCACAACTCTCTTTCTCTTAGCGACTGTAACTCCACAGTTGCTTACACTTCTTTCGGTTTTGCTAACGGTAGCTACTTTAGCTTGATAGCTAATCATGGCTACTTCCTCATCCTCGAGGAAGGCTATTGCCTGCTCTATCTGTCTTATGTTTGGCTATTTCCCTTCTTCCTTTGATGGCATCGATGAGCCTATGTGTGTTAAATGTAGTACAGTTGCTAGGTTGGAGGCGGGAATTATAGCCATAGAAGCCCGGCTCCGCATTTTAGAAAGTAACTCAGCTACATTAAAACCCATGCTAGCCGGTATAGACTGGCAAGAGGCAGCTTGCACTAGCCGTCTCCCGGCAACTCCCGAGCAGCTAGGAGACTGGGTGACTGTTCAGAAGGGGCATAAAGCGAGACTCGCAAGCCCCCACAAACCCGTTCACGTATCTAACAGATATCTCCCACTTAGTGAGACACCCGCTGAGAAGCCAATTCTGGTTATTGGTAGCTCTATTATGAGACACGTGAATTTAGAGACTAAAGCCTCCACTGTCACATGCATTCCGGGGGCCAGAGCGGGCGACGTTAAGGCGCATCTTAAACTGCTGGCTAAGAATAAACGTAAATACAGTAGGATTGTTATTCACGTTGGTGGTAATGATGTTCGTTTACGCCAATCAGAATGCACCAAAGATAATGTGGCGTCGTTGTGTAGTTATGCTAAAACAATGTCGGACAGCGTAATTTTCTCTGGTCCCCTCCCCAATCTGATCAATGACGACATGTATAGCCGCATGTCATCATTTCAGCGCTGGTTGTCTTGGTGGTGCCCAGCAAACAATGTGGGCTTTGTAAATAATTGGACAGCCTTCTGGGGAAAACCAGATCTGATTAAGAGAGACGGCATTCATCCTACTTTGGAAGGTGCAGATCTTATCTCAGCAAATATTTCAGAGTTCTGTGGACTTAATCCATGACGTACTGGAGTTGAGATTAGGAGGTGGAGTCGCAGTTTTATATGCTTCTCTGCACTCTCTCCAATAAAATACCCAATATTAACGGTGTGTGCGTCTGCCCAAGGACAATTTAAAGTAAAACCTAATAGAGGTGTCACACATAATAACTTAATAAAAGTAAATGTAACAACTACTGCAGTGCAACAAAACAGGAAGATTAAATGTGGACTCTTAAACATAAGATCTCTAGCATCTAAAGCTATATTGATAAATGATTTAATATCTGATTATAATATTGATATATGCTGTCTCACTGAAACTTGGTTGAGACATGAAGAATATGTCAGCATAAATGAGGCTACTCCACCCAGCCATATTAATACTCATATTGCTCGAGACACAGGCCGAGGAGGTGGAGTTGCAGCCATCTTTGACTCAAATTTACTTATCAATACTAAACCAAAATTAAATTATACCTCCTTTGAAAGTCTTGTTTTTAGTCTTACGCATCCGACCTGGAAAACTCTGCAGCCAATCTTATTTGTTACAGTGTACCGTCCACCAGGTCCTTATTCAGAATTCTTATCAGAATTCTCTGAGTTTTTATCAACTTTGGTACTTAAAACAGATAAAGTAATTATCGTAGGTGACTTTAATATTCATGTTGACGATGATAAAAATAGCCTTACTGTTGCATTTAACTCTATATTAGATTCTATTGGTTTCCGTCAGAGTGTAAATAAACCAACCCACTGTTATAATCACACTCTCGACCTTGTTCTGACTTATGGTATTGAAATTGAGCAACTATTAGTCGAACCGCATAATCCTGCTTTATCCGACCATTTTCTGGTAACTTTTGAAGTACTGTTACTAGACTACAAAGCATTAGTCAAAAGCTCTTGCGGCAGAAATCTATCTGTTAGTGCTATAGCCAAATTTAAGGAAGAGATTCCACCAATACTTAACTCGATAGCATGTCTGCATGTAGTGGAGGAAACTTATACACCACCCCAAATTGATCATGTTGTTGATAGTGCTACAGATGCACTGCGAATAAAATTGGACTCTGTTGCTCCTTTGAAAAAGAAGAAAATAAAACAACATAGACTAGCTCCATGGCATAATGCCGAAATCCGCAAAATAAAGCAAAAGTCGAGACAGCTTGAAAGGATATGGCGATCCACTAAACTTGAAGAATCTCGTTTAATTTGGCATATTGCTCTAAATGAATATAAGAAAGCACTGCGTAAAGCGAGAGCAGCGTACTACTCTTCATTAATAGATGAGAATAAGAATAATGCAAGATTTCTTTTCAGCACTGTAGCCAGGCTGACAGAGAGCCATAGCTCAATTGAGCCTTCTATTCCCATAGCACTCAGTAGCAATGATTTTATGTGCTTTTTTAACGATAAAATTGTTACTCTTAGAAACAAAATCAATGACCTCTTGCCCTTGACCAGTATAGTGTTATCAACAGCTCCCGGAGATGTGGGTTCTGATGTTACACTGGATGGTGGGCTGGAATGCTTTTCAGCCATAAACCTTGAACAATTAAATTCAATGATTCTTTCTTCTAAACCATCAACGTGTATCTTAGACCCGATTCCAACTAAGCTGTTGAAGGAAGTTTTTCCATTAATTAGCACTTCTTTATTACATATTATGAATATGTCTTTATTATCAGGTTATGTTCCACAATCATTTAAAGTAGCAGTGATAAAACCTCTTCTTAAAAAGCACAACCTCGATCCAGAGGTTTTAGCAAACTATAGACCTATTTCTAATCTCCCATTCCTCTCAAAAATTCTCGAGAAAGCAGTCGCAAAACAGTTATGCGATTACTTAAAAAACAATGATTTATTTGAAGTTTTTCAGTCTGGCTTTAGAACACATCATAGCACAGAGACAGCTCTGGTTAAAGTCACAAATGACCTTCTAATAGCCTCAGACAAAGGACTTGTCTCTATTCTTGTCTTGCTCGATCTCAGTGCTGCATTTGATACTATCGACCATGACATCCTATTGCAAAGACTAGAGCACCTAGTTGGCATAAAGGGAACTGCGTTAGACTGGTTTAGGTCCTATTTATCTGAACGCTCTCAGTTTGTGTGTGTCAACGATGAATCTTCCATGCAAACCAAAGTTAGCCATGGAGTGCCACAGGGCTCAGTGCTTGGACCTATTTTGTTCACACTATATATGCTTCCCTTAGGCAATATTATAAGGAATCATTCTGTAAATTTCCACTGTTACGCGGATGATACTCAACTATATTTATCCATCAAACCTGATGAAACTAATCATCTAAATAAAATTCAAGACTGTCTTAAGGACTTAAAAATGTGGATGACCTTAAACTTTTTGATGTTAAACACGGATAAAACTGAAGTTATTGTACTCGGCCCAAAGAATCTACGAAACAAACTATCTAAAGATATACTAACTATGGATGGCATTAATTTGGCCTCCAGTGAGACTGTAAGGAATCTTGGTGTTATATTTGATCAGGATTTATCCTTTAACGCCCACATAAAATCAATCTCAAGGACCGCCTACTTCCATCTACGCAACATTGCCAAAATTAGGCATATCTTGCCTCAAAACGATGCAGAGAAACTAGTCCATGCATTTGTTACTTCAAGGCTGGATTATTGTAACTCCTTGTTGTCAGGGTGTACCAAGAAGTCAGTTAAGTCGCTTCAGCTGATTCAAAATGCTGCAGCTCGTGTACTAACTAGAGTTAGGAGAAGGGACCACATTACTCCTGTTCTGGCTGCCTTACACTGGCTCCCTATAGAACACAGGATAGAATTTAAAATTCTTCTTCTCGCCTACAAAGCCCTTAATGGGCAGGCGCCATCTTACCTTAAAGAACTCATTATACCCTACTGTCCTACTAGGGCATTGCGTTCCAAGAATGCACGGTTGTTGGTTGTTCCTAGAGTCTCTAAAAGTACAATGGGAGCCAGAGCCTTTTCTTATCAAGCTCCACATTTGTGGAATCAGCTCCCAGTTTGTGTTCGGGAGGCAGACAGCCTATCCGTTTTTAAGAGTAAGCTTAAGACCTTCCTTTTTGATAAAGCTTATAAGTGATAAAATAAAATAATCTAATAAGAGTGCATTGACGTAGATACGTTGTGACTCTTCACCTATACATTTCAGTTCGTGCTCTTTCACTTAAATCCAAAAAACGTAGATCTTATATTTAACACTTTATCCTCAACCTTTCCCCTCTCTGACCTCTCAAGGTTTATTAGAGGGTAACAGGTTGCAGAGAAGGCCTAGACCGGCCGGGGAGTGTGAGACGTAGTCACTGACCTATCTCCTACCTCTGACAAATTCAGGTTCCAGTGGGGACCTTTCTCCCTGTGTGTGCCTCCACTTCTGTTTCCTACTTCTTACTTGCTATCCTTTCCCTCAACCTATCCTAAGGGAGTGCATGTATGTAGACACGTTAGTTTAGCTGCTATAGGCTTGGACTGTTGGGGGGGGGGCACCACACTCCGACTTTCTGTCTGTCTGTACCTGTGTACTCTCATGTTCCGATTAACCCAGCTTCCCCCAAATCTCTTTTTGTGTCCATATATACGCCGGGATCCTGAGTCGAGGCTGAACCTGTCTCTGTGGTCCTGCCTGACTCTCACCATACTACTTCCCTGATGGCTCCCACAAGATTGCTGACATCCTCGTGGATTCATCTTCTTATTATAGACACATGCATTTCCAAACATTTGGACTACCTATGTTGTAAATGTATTATCTTTTCGATTTACACACGACATCTATTGCACGTCTGTCCGTCCTGGGAGAGGGATCCCTCCTCTGTTGCTCTCCCTGAGGTTTCTCCCATTTTCCCCTTAAACTGTGGGTTTTCTCTGGAAGTTTTTCCTTGTACGATGTGAGGGTCTAAGGACAGAGTGTGTCGTATTGTCATACTGATATTCTGTACAAACTGTGAAGACCACTGAGACAAATGTAACATTTGTGATATTGGGCTATATAAATAAACATTGATTGATTGATTGATTGATTGCTCTGAAGTGAGAAGAGGTGTTTGAATGACGCATGCGTCGTAGCGCAAGCTACTTATAGGGGGTGGATTCCCTGACGCTGACGTCAAGATCACCTGCCAATCAGGATTGGCGTAATGAGATTGATGCTTCTGTTTGCTCCGCGGATGAGGCGCATCCCATAGTGAGACATCGAACGGAGTGTTACGAATGAGAACACGATGTCGCTTTACATTAACTCCTATGAAAATGTTCACAAAGTGCTCAAACTTCACATGTGTGCTAACAGTCCAGCTGTGACGACATCTATGTGAGAGTTTTGAGATTTCTTCAAATGCCGTTGCCATGGCAACACAATGCTCGCCATGACACACGGCTTTCTCATAACTTCAGTGAAACTGCTCTAAACGCCCCAAAACTTCACAGGTTTGGTAACGATGCTGCTATCACACTAAGCGTATTATGGGGTGTCATCAAATACAGTTGCCATGGCGACAGATCATTCGCCATCAAGTTCAAAAGTTTGCACTTCAAATATTCTGCTGCTTTTTCATGCATTTAGACTTTTATTTTCTTGTTCTTATTTCACATTCAAGCCCCCAGTGTTCATGTATCATTTCAATCTAAATTCTTCACCTTCTTCTTACACATTACATTTCAGCATAGCAATTCAGCATCAGCTTTTCAGCATAAAGCATTCCCACTAGCAATTTCTTCAGGAATTGCATTCTCTAGTTTGTGTTTGCTTTGCTGTTTTTCTCTAAATGTTGTTTAATTATGCATTTCATTTGGATGGGAACCTAATGTGTGATCAATCTGCTGAGTAGGCAAATTATTTTTCAAAAGCTCGCAAATGTAATGAAAGAGAAACTTAATCTGTGTTTTGTTTACAGTGGATGCTCAAAGTAGTTACAAAAAAAAAAAAAAAAAAAAAAGAAGAAAAAGAAGAATACAAATAAATAAAGGAAAATAAAAGAGACAATAAGAGGGTAGAATTAAGTTTCTTTTGCTATTGTATTATGTTAAATTGTTCCATTGTTGAGGAGTGTCTAGGTAAGGTGGTAGGAATCAGCCCTGGATAAACTGCAGGCTAATTCTTCAATCGAGAACAGGTTAATCCCATGAAGCAAGCAACATGTTTCCGTTTTTTTGTGGATTTAAGTGTGAAGTGTGAAATGTCAATCCAACATACCATACCTTGATTTTGAAATTATTTCCAGAGACCTCACCTGCCGTCCCAGTACAACAGATTTGTTGCATGTTGTTTCTCTGTTTTATTGTAATAAGTTATAGTTGTGATGCAGCGACTTGTGATCATTCCCTTTAACCTGCTGTAAACCTGCTCTCTGCAGATCAAATCGCCCTGCCAGACTTCTTCTTTGGTGCGATGGAGAACTGGGGTTTAGTGACGTACAGAGAAAGCAACCTCCTCTATGACCCTGTGACCTCCTCTAACAGAAACAAAGAGACGACTGCCACCATCATTGCTCATGAACTAGCACACATGGTGAATACGTTTTACAATGTCATTTTAAATGGTATCTTTAGATTGGTGATGAGCCAAATCAGGTGTGTGATACTCATTTTAGTTCAGGGGCCGCATACAGCCAAATGTGATCTCATGTGGGCCGGACCAGTTATATCTTAGCATAATAAATAACGACAACTCCAAATGATCCCCTTTGTTGAGTGCAAAAATGTACATTTTGACATTTTTCATATTTAATAAACTACCTTATAAGAAAACATTACGAACAAGCGAACATTTCTTAGGAAGAATAAGTGCAATTCCAACAATATTATGCCTCTGCATTTAGTCATCGGTATATGGAACTGAACAATATAGTTTTTTACTTTATGATCGAAACAACTTTTTTACATCCATTTCCACAACTGTGTAGTAATCCTGAACACCTGAACCGTCACAGCACCATAAAAACTAATATGGGAACTATTAAGGAGGAACGTTAACTTATCCCCCTGCCTTGTAAATGAAAACTATTTGTACATACAAAATACACAAAAGTTGTGAAAATGCAATTAATGTCTGCTCTGTCATTTTTAGACTTTGCAAGGTCATCCCGTGGGCCGGATTGGACCCTCTGACGGGCCGGTTTTGTCCCGCGGGCCATATGTTTGACACCCCTGATGTAAATAAATGTAATGTGTGTGCAGTGGTTTGGTAATCTGGTGACTCTGCGCTGGTGGAACGAGGTGTGGCTGAACGAGGGCTTTGCTTCCTACGTGTCGTACCTGGGAGCAGACCATGCTGAGCCGGCATGGAACGTGGTGAGAACACAAAGCTTAACTTACTCCTTCTGCCGTAATAACAACAAATATGTACTTATCTGCTGTGGTGGACAACACACTCTCACTCCCTAAGCGTCCAGGAGCGACGCTTGGTCAGGGTCCCGTGGCGTGCAGTTGGGACGCGCCGAGGCTCTTTCAGCTTCATAAACAGACGCAAAGAGCTTTCAACTGATTGCAATGTATTCCCATCTGCCGCGGTATTTGACGCTCAGGGAAGCACCGCATCCATTTATGTCGGCAGCTCTTAAAGGCAATGTGAGCGTCCATTCCCATTGGATAACGGAGAATTGTACACCCGGAAGTAAGTATTCTCCTTACTGTCGATTGATTTGACAGGGATATCTCCACTACTCATCAACTCAAAAACACCAATTACCTTTGTTAATTAAACGACATTGATAGGTTTAAATTGTGTACAATGCTTTTGTGTTTTTCCCCTTCAATTCTGAGAAACAACTTGTTTTCTCTGAAATGTGGAGCGCCAAAGAGACTACACTACCCATAATCCCCAGCTATTGTTGTGACGACGCCTGTCCGCTTTGCGACAAACCCCGTGATTAATCTTCAACTCTGGGATTGGATGATGGAGTGGCAGTGCGCCAAGGTTACGCTCTTTGAAATGGAACGAAACCACGGCAGACTATTCAAAACTGGACTCGAACGCCCCCCGAGAACTACACATGCTGGCTATTGTGTTTCGCAACATGTTCTCTATGGCACGTCTCTACTGGGAATTGTAGTTTTAAAAGACGTTTACGTTTTTCCCAAAATTAGAAGTTGACAGTATTAAACTGTGTACAGCCCTGGAGGTTTAGGCGATCGGAAACAAATAGGTGTGTACACATTTAAAACATGTAATTACTAAATGGGTGAAAATCGCTTGTATCCATAATGGGCAGCATTAATATATACCCACATGACAGCTCATTGTTACTTTGTAATTCTACTCCACTACAATTCAGAGGTTAAGCTGGTATTTTTACTCCACTACATGTATTTTAGTTACTTTGCAGATTCTGATTAATGATGTGAAATATAAACAACCCTTAAAGCAGACTTTAGTTACACCTGAGTCAAATTCAGGGAAAGGTGTCAAGTGCCAACAATCAGGAGAGATATTTGATAGTTGGTGCTTGAGAAGACTAAACATGTATCTGCAGATCTCTATAAAGTATATTCATTACTCGTTATTCTCTATTAATAGTTAATCAAAGACTGTATATAATTACTATTTTGCACATCCCTTTCAAGATACCAAGATTTTCTAAGGTTTATTGACATATGATTCATATACACAACTACGGTGTAGTTATGCAATGAATGAAAAACTTGGGTCACAGGTTCCTCAACAGTGCATTACAAGACATCTATCAATATGTGTGTATACCTCCACCATTAAACTGTCACATTCTGCACATTTCTTATACTATCTACATACATAAGAGTATAATTCATATGTATAATATCAGTTAAAATAAGTGCTTCAACATAGTTAACATTGCAGGAAAGCAATATATTAGACGTCAAGTACTTTGTCAGGCTTAATATGTATCTGTAGATACCCCCAAAGTTTTTTTCTTATTTGAAAGAAGACCTTAACCTAAAGTATTCTTTAATGTGTTAATAAAGGTTAATTAGTTTGTCTGTTTTGCACATCCTCATTAATATCTTTGTACATCCAGCACTAAACTGTTTTATTGTAGAGATCACTTACAGTATCTTCTTGATTTTTTATATTCTATATTTCTATCATTGACCTTCTACTTTCCCCCTATGAAAGTATGTACTCTTAATATTCTTTTCATCAAATAACATTATTCAACAAAAATAATTCAATAACGTGCTTTAACCACAAGGTGCACACAGCATACTAATAATAACTTTGTATTATTAGTGTAGGACACTTATGTATGTATAACATCTGAAGATATTTAGTTTTATTCATGTTTTTACATAATTGTACAGGATATTGCTATACTATTTCTCATGTTTTACTTCTACACATTAATATCTGATTTGTAAAACATCACAGACAAAAAGGTATATCTGTCATTTAATGGTATTGAAATTGTGATTCCATAGATGTGTCTCCCATCACCCAAATCCCCTGACTATTCTCTCAACTCAGAATTTACATTCTTATATTCAAAGAAAATCAGTAATATCTTTAAAAACGTGCATTGCGGCTAAAACATCCAATCAGCGAGCTGAGGATCTTTCCTACGTCTGTTTCCGGTATTGTTCCTGTAATGAGAGTTCACATTTATGCTACATTGAAGGGTGGAATTGACTACACATCTTCAGAAACATAATTTGCTTCAGATATAACTCATAGCAAATAAAGTATAAACATATAAGTAATACAAAGATAAAACACTGGCATGTAATTTAAGTTAGAATAAATAGAATGGTTTTGAATAATAGATGAGTAAAATCTACGTCACTTTACAGCCCCGCCCACTTTTGGGGAAACCAACGCTGTCATTTGAACGGCGATCAAGCCTAAAGCCACAGAGCTCTTCTCTTACTGTCCTTTCTTCTTAGAGGAAGTACAGAAACACGTAACTCTGGATTTGTTTTAATGTTTGAGGTGCAATAAACGACACAGCAGCTTATTGGCATGTTAAAACTATTATTTTGTGCCTTGCTCATGAGAGTAACAGCTGGTGAAATTACAGCCTCGCCTACTGATTTTAATTTAACCATATATCGAGCCCGATTCTCGATTTCAAATGTGTGCTCTAAAATGATATTTATAAATGACTATTATCATTATTATAAGCAAGACAATAAATGGCAAAGATATGTAGAAAATAAACGTATTTAAGATACGTTCATAAGATCCGTAACGTGGGAGAAAATACGTTTCTGTTGGGGTGTGTGCAGGAAGCAGGACCCAAATGCAGATTAAAGTGACAAAAACTCCTTTATTTCAAGGCTAACTCAGAAACAAAGACTAAACAGAACACTCACCGAAGCACAAGCCATATCACAAGACGATCCGACACTGAACACAGGGAAAAGACAAGACTAAATACACAGAGGGGTAATCACAGAGGAGAAACAGCTGAGAAGGGGAGGAGGAACACAAGGAGCACAGGTGAACATAAGACAACACTAGGCCACCAGGGTGGGTGGAGGGGGTCAGGAGGACGGGACTGAGCTGACCGCCCAGGGGCACAGCAGAGGACCAGGAAGGGATCTCGGGCGGACGGCCCGGGGGCAAGGCAGAGTCCATAGTGGGGGTCTCGGGCGGACGGCCCGGGGGCCACAACGGGACAAGACCAGGAGTTGGCAGGACCCTCTGCAGAAGAGCAGTCGGCGGGGCCTCCAACGGGACAGGACCAGGGGTTGGCAGGACCCTCGGCAGAAGAGTAGTCGGCGGGGCCTCCAACGGCACAAGACCAGGGGTTGGCAGGACCCTCGGCAGAAGAGTAGTCTGTGGGACCTCCAACGGGACAGGGCATAGGGTTGACAGGACCCCCGGTAGAAGAGTAGTCGGCGGGGCCTCCAACAGAACAGGACAAGGGATTGGCAGGACCCCCGGCAGGAGTGTAGTCGGCGGGACCCCCAACGGGACAGGACATAGGGCTTGCAGGACCCCCGGCAGGAGAGTAGTCGACGGGACCTCCAACGGTACAGGACACTGAACTGGTAGGACCCCCGGCAGAAGAATAGTCGGCGGGGCCTCCAATGTCACAGAACACAGGGTTGGCAAGACCCCCGGCAGAAGAGTAGTCTGTGGGACCTCCAACGGTACAGAACACAGGGCAGGTAGGCGACCCGGCAGAAGAATAGTCGGCGGGACCTCCAATGGAACTGGACATGGAGCTGGTAGGACCCCCGGCAGGAGAATAGTCGGCGGGACCTCCAATGGAACTAGACATGGAGCTAGCGTCGGCCGGTACGCCGACAGGAGACGAGGTGCTGGAGTCGGGACCATGGCTGGAACAGGGGCTGGCACCCTGGCTGTATGGGCCGGTACTTGAGCCAGAACCATGGCTGGAACTGGGGCCGGTTCTGGTGACGGACCCATGGCAGTGTGGGCTGGTTCTGGAGATGGAACCATGGCTTAGGGGACTGGAACTGAAGCCTGGATCATGACTGAAAGGTCCGGTTCTGAAGCCGGAAACATGGCAGTATTGTCCAGTTCTGGAGCCGGAAACATGGCTGTAATGTCAGGTTCTGGAGCCGGAAACATGGCTGAAAGGTCCGGTTCTGAAGCCGGAAACATGGCAGTATTGTCCAGTACTGGAGCCGGAAACATGGCTGTAATGTCAGGTTCTGGAGCCGGAAACATGGCTGAAAGGTCCGGTTCAGGAGTCGTAAACCATGGCTGCTGGGGCCAGAACTAGGTCTGTAACCGTGTCTGCTGGGGGCTGAATTGGTTCTAGAACCATGGCTGCTGGGGGTTGAACAGGTTCTGGAACCACGACCCTTTGGGCTTGTGCTGCTAACCTGGCCTTGCGACTCCTTCTCTTAGGAGCCGATTGGAGGCTTCGTGGACCTCCAAAAGCCAGGCGAGCACCAGCGAATGGCTCCGGGCCTATGGCAAACACTGGGTGAGAAGCAGGGGCTGACGCCAGATGGACCTCACCGATGCGTGAGGTATCAAACAGGGAATTGGAATTTCTGGGTCTAGCAGGCTCGGGAAATCAAACAGTGAGAAAATCCAAAAGCCATGGAGGTAAGAATAAAACCAAACTTTGATTCTTCAGTGTAAGGAGTAATCCATCTTCCAGAGCAGCATTTCGCTGCTGAACCCTGACCGCTCCCATCCATTGTTGAGCGCATTCAGACAAAGCAAAAGTAAAATCCAAAAGTTCCTGCTCAAACGGATCTGCTGGGCCCATTTTTCTGGTCGGATCGTAATGTTAGGGTGTGTGCAGGAAGCAGGACCCAAATGCAGATTAAAGTGACAAAAACTCCTTTATTTCAAGGCTAACTCAGAAACAAAGACTAAACAGAACACTCACCGAAGCACAAGCCATATCACAAGACGATCCGACACTGAACACAGGGAAAAGACAAGACTAAATACACAGAGGGGTAATCACAGAGGAGAAACAGCTGAGAAGGGTAGGAGGAACACAAGGAGCACAGGTGAACATAATAAGACAATCAACACACCAGGGAGACTAACGAACAGGGAGGAAATCACACAGAAAGAAGGACCAGACAATATACAAGGTGAAAACACAAGACAGGGAGAGACAACAAAAACCCAAACCAAGACGTAATTGAGAATGCAGTTTAGTTCTGTGGGAACGTAATTTTTAGGAGACAGGGTTGGACTTTTTTTGTATGAATTTATGTTTCATCCAATCACAGAGCTTGTTGACTTATCACGAGGTTCGTCACAAAGAGGACAGGTGTCGTCACAACAATAGCTGGGGATTGTGGGTAGTGTAGTCTCTTTGGCGTTCCACATTTCAGAGAAAACAAGTTGTTTCTCAGAATTGAAGGGGAAAAACACAAAAGCATTGTACACAATTTAAACCTATCAATGTCGTTTAATCAACAAAGGTAATCTGGTGTTTTTGAGTTGATGAGTAGTGGAGATATCACTGTCAAATCAATCGACAGTAAGAAGAATACTTACTTCCGGGTGTACAATTCTCCGTTATCCAATGGGAATGGACGCTCACATTGCCTTTAAGAGCTGCCGACATAAATGGATGCGGTGCTTCCCTAAGCGTCAAATAACGCCGCAGATGGGAATACATTGCAATCAGTTGAAAGCTCTTTGCGTCCGTTTATGAAGCTGAAGGAGCCTCGGCGCGTCCCAACTGCACGCCACGGGACCCTGACCAAGCGTCGCTCCTGGACGTTCAGGGAGTGAGAGTGTGTTGTGGTGGAAGGTAACTAAGTACATTTACTCAAGTACTGTGCTTAAGTACACATTTCAGATACTTGTACTTTACATGAGTAACTACTTACAGTGCCACTTCATACTTCAACTCTGCTACAATTCAAATACATACTACATTTACTTTATAGATCCAGATTTGTAAACACAAACTTATGAAGAACTTTTAAAACATGTTGTTTGGATATAAATTAAACTATCCACATTATAATTAAGTACAGCTAAAACAACTAGAGACGGAAAATTCATTGGCTGATGTTAAAGTAATTGTTTGGGGGAAAAAATATTTCATAGTAAAAGTAAAAACAAAATATGTTTGCTGTTTTTACTTTTAATTTGTTTCATTAATTTTTTTTTGCGATGTGTACTTTTACTCCTTATACTTGAAGTACATTTTTCCTGGTCATACTTAAATACTTTTACTTAAGTCCCTTTTTGATAGTACTTTAATGTAATTTTACAGTGAAGTATCATTACTTTTACTTAAGTATTGGATCCGGAAACGTTCCCACCTCGGCCTTTCGGTCAACTTTGCACATGATATGAAATTGTACACATTGCTGTCCGTCTCTGATCTCCAGAAAGACTTGATCGTCCTGGATGACGTCCACAGGGTGTTTGCGGTGGACGCCCTGACTTCCTCTCATCCTCTGTCCTCTAAAGAAGACAGTGTTATCCTGCCGGGCCAGATCTCTGAGCAGTTTGATACCATCTCATACAGCAAGGTACACACACACAGGCAACATATCTTTACATGAACTTTCGTATCAGAAACAAGACATTATTGAGGGTATATTGCCTCATAACTTATGAGGCGATATACCTCACCTCTAGTGAGGGTCCCTTTGTATGTTTTTCTATATGTGGCCCTCAATTTTGTTGGACATCCCTGGCCTAAGATAATAAGGAATGGGTTTTTTCAGTATTGTGATTAAATCAATTGAAACAAGTTTCTGAAACAAATTCTGTTACTAAAACCAATACCAACACATATTAAGAAATAAAAACAACGATTGGGTATGTGAATAATGTATTTATTAGCCCAAACTGCATTTAGGTTAATGGTGAAGTAAGTAACTAAACTAAAATTGTAACTAAGTAATTGACACAAATTCAGTTTTTAAAACAATAACCAATAATGGTATTTGGTGAGTTTATACTGAACTGAAAAGTTTAAATCTTGAACACTGACTTTGTCTCCTTTTTTCCAGCATTAAATGTGCCTCTCACTGAATAACCGGCCCCAGCACGGCCCCCCCAGTCAAATTGTAAGCTGGTGTAAGCTCATTGATTGACAGAGAGACTGACAGTGTGTCCTGTGTGTGTGTCCTATGTGTGTGTCCTCAGGGTGCAGCAGTGTTGAGGATGTTATCTGATTTCCTCTCAGAGCCGGTCTTTGTCCAGGGACTCAGTGTATGCTCCTTTGTTTCTGTTTGCTAAAAAGCATCATACACACATTTTATTAATAACTGTATTTGCATGTATTCACTAACAGGGAACAACTAACTGACAGGATGATTGTTTTTATTTTATATTCAGACATACCTCAAACAATTTTCCTACAGTAACACAGTGGGGAGTGACCTGTGGCAACACCTACAATTGGTAAGATTGCAGTTTTTATTTTATTTCCTGAAAATGTATTCCTAAGTGTACATAGTGTTAACTAAATCAAGCTGCAATTGCAAATTGTGGTGGTTTATTTAAATCTTTCTGAGCACTGGTTTAGGGAAGACGTTGAGCTTTGGTTGTTTATATTTGAGTCTGACCACAGGTGTTAATGGAGTTTAGAAAGAAGAACACACATCCTTTATTCCTGCCTTCACATTCTCATGTTAAGTCAACGTTTATTTATGAAGCACTGGATCACAACAGAAGTTATCTCAAGAAACCTTTTGTGGAGAGTCTACACCAGGCATGGGTAAACTAAGGCCCGCGGGCCCAGTGTTAATTTTGGCAGCTGAAAATGATTATTAGTTCTAGTCACATTTTAGTCATTCCTATCCTTCATAGTTTTAGTCTAGTTTTAGTCGACGAAAACTCAAAACGTTTTAGTCTACGAAAACTCAAAACGTTTTAGTCTACTTTTAGTCGATGAAAAATTACATTTTAGTCAAAATGTTTTCTCTCTTTAAACGAATGCAGTTAGGCAAATACAGGTAGGCCTATCTGAAATTGGAATCAATGTGACAGTATCAAGTGTTGAAATTCGTAAAGCAACATTTCACTCTCTTAACACTTTACTTGTGTAATATCTAGGGATGGGTATCGTAAAGGTTTTATACGGTACTACTAGTCTTATCGGTACTTCTTATCGATCCGGTACTTTAATGTATTCTTGTATTTACTTTTTGTTATTTTTTAAAGGGAAAAACTAACAAATTGTTAACCGAATTAATTGCTTTATTTAAATGTGAAATAAATAAATATATATAATTATGTTAAAATATTGTACTGTACTTGAGTACAATGTTGAAGTACTTGTACTTTACTGGAGTATTTAAATGTATTGCTACTGTGTACTTCTACTCCACAACATGTATTTAATACCTTTAGTTACTTTACAGATGTGGATGCATGATGTGAAATCGAATCAAGTGTTAAATCAGACTTTAGTTCCACCTGGAGTAAATCCACAAGCTACCCTGCAGTATACAAAGTCATTCAAACTTGAAGGACTCCAGCATGTGTCCCACTCCCTTCTGAAGGCTCCGTCCCCGGCAGATCTCTGTGTGCCGCTGCAATCTGTTAGGCCCCGCCCCCCGCACACAGAGAGACACATGGGGCCTTTCTCATTTCTCTAACTCCCCTCCTCGACTCCCCTCCTCGACTCCTATCCTCGATACTTAGTCCCGCCCACAGGAGATGCGACCGGAGGAGCCGAGGAGGGGAACCGAGGAGAGAGGAGGGGAAGCAGCAGGCGGTTAGAGAAATGCGAACTCCTCTCCTCTGAGCGGTCATTTTAAAGAGACGTCCATTAATGATGACAGGAGGCACAGCAGCCCTCTGTCTGATGGACAGATGTGTTCATGACGACTTATATATTTACTTTTAATTCATTCACAGTGCGGTATAATGATTTGTTCCGCTGCTCTCAGCTCCTCCGTTTCCACTTCCTCATTGTTCTCCGTCTCAAACATTCCTGACATTCCAGAATGCACGCTTTTATATATATATAACAGGCTACAGATGTGGACACACACACACACACACACACACACACTTACACACACACATATATATATTGTATATATTTATAGAAATATATACAATTTCAGAATCAATTGTATATTGATACCCCCCCCCCCCCCCCCCCCCCCTCTGGTCGCTACAATGAGGAAAATAAATTACGGGCCAAAAGTTGTATTTACAAGTATTAAAAGTAAGCAGAGACCTGTCTGTCCGCTGCATCTACGCACACACTGTACCACACACACACCTACAGCTCCTAAAGCATAATCAGGCTACAGCCGTTGTGTATTTTATTATGTGAAGCACTAAATGGTTTTAGAAAAATATCGACTCTTTGCTTGTAGATATCTACTAAAAACTACAGCAAATAAAGAGAGTAGGCCTGTTACACTGAGTGATATATATTTTACACACTGCTCTGCTTTCTGCACGAACCTCACAGCTGTTCTCACTGTAAACATCGTGTCGCGATGAAAGCAGTTAATCAAATAATATCCAGGGGATGCATGCAGAGCTGTGATTGGCTGAGATAAGTCCGGCCGTGCGTCACGACTCTCTGAAACATCTCTGTTGCCGGAAATGCATCCACGAAGGAGCCGTGGAGGACCGTGGAGGACCCATCAGTGTATCCTCGGTTATAGCTCCTCCAGAGAGCCTCCTCGACGCTCGATCCTCGGTGCTCGAAGTGCATTTAGAGAAATGAGATGTCCTTCAACATGGCGCGCTGAAATTCATTTCCGGGTCACTATCGGAGGACCGAGGAGTCGAGGAGTCGAGGAGGGGGATTTGATTAAATGAGAAAGGCCCAGGGAGATCGCTCTTCTGGAGTGAAGAGAGCGGAAATAATGATATTGCAAGTTAGAAACGTAAGATGCATTTTGACAGACAAGACAGACAATTGGGGGAAAATACCCTGCATTTTGAATGTCCGTTAGTCCACCATTAACACCTTAGTCCCGTCTCGTCTCGTCAACGAAAACTAAATATACATTTCGTCAAAGTTTTCGTTATCAAGAATCTATTTTTAACTCGTCTCGTCTCGTCTTAGTCATGTAAAAAAGGTAGTTGACGAACATTTTTCGTCATAGTTTTCGTTGACGAAATTAACACTGCGGCCATATACGGCCCGTTGGGCTTTTTAATCCGGCCCGCCGAATATTGGTACAAAATTGTCCAAATTATAGTAAAGACCGCATTAATTTAGCCTTTTTCCTGCAATACCCGGCATTTCAGTTGATCCCACTAGATGGCGCACTCTAGACACAAATGACCTTTGCTGGAGTCGGCAACCCGGCAAGATCTAACAACCAAATACGTCACGCTTACATTGGAGGGGGTCAAGATTAACCTGAGTAATAACAGTTCACGGTTAGTACAGTACAGCGAATACAAGTTGTAACAAGCAGTAGCGCTGAGCAAAGTGACTAGAACGCGACCACACACTTATGAAAAACACTTACAACACTAACAGGTGATTCTGTTTATTTTGTGTAGAAAACGGTTTATGCCACAATATATGATACGAGATAGTCTGATTCGGTTGCTATGCTAACATCACCTGTAGAATGCCAGAGAAACTTTAATATCAGCGTTGTGATGCCAAACAGCGTCAATTCAGACTGAAACACATTCACTTATGGGGATGGGGGATATTTATCAGCTGCTTGTGTGACAGTCAGACAGTGAATACTTTACAGCAGTAGTGTAGAAAATGTATTATCATTTTTTAAATGAAGGATTACAACCACCAACCCACCATGTTTAAACTTGTTTTCTTGTCAAAATAACATAAATACAGATAGGTGCTTCCTGTCACCTTTGTCAACAGGCAGTGAGCGCCAATGATGTTCCACTTCCTCATCCAGTTTCTGACATCATGAACCGCTGGGTGCTGCAGATGGGCTTCCCAGTGGTTACCATAGATACTGTTACAGGAAAGGTATCCCAGAAGCACTTCCTGCTGGATCCAGAGTCTAACAACATGGTCCAATCACCTTACAAGTTTGTAACACTACACCATTTTACTGCAAAATATCTGCACAGATTATCCTCCCTTAATAGTTTTATTCCCCCTCTTGGGTTACTGGAGTTATACATACAAACTCATTTTTAGAATCGTATTAGATTTGTATTGGTTCTACTGTGACATGTCTCCATGCTTTAATGTTCAGAAAGCTCTTTCTTGTTCTCATACTGCCTTTGCTGCAGCACCTCTTTTCACCCTCTGTCTGAAACCAGAGCCCAGTCTGCTCTGATTGGTTCGCTGGCCGGCTCTGTTGTGATTGGTCAGCCGCTATGAGATGTCCCGCCCCATAGCCTATCAGGTGCAATGTGTTGGAGTGCAAGCCAATAGGAGCGCAAGTGTTACATAGTGATGTCATTGTGTTACGGAAGTAAACAAAGGAGTCCAATGGAGGCGTTTTGGTATAGTCATGATATTTTTCATCTTAGCTGAGAGCTCTGCACAACCTCAGTGATACATTTGAGTTTTTTACTTCCACTCAGAGAAAGTTGGAATTCTTTATAGAGTAAATTGTGGAGAGTCAACATCTAAGAAAAGACTCCTGCTATAAAAAGAAAGAAAAATAAGGTAGGATGGCAAAAGGAAAACTATGAAACAAACAAGGCAATGGGGGCCTACCAGAACTGGAAGTAGAGTCTCAAGAGAGTGATAGAAATCCTTTGCTTGTTGAGTTAATGTCCGAACCAAAATCTCAACTTTCTGGGATACTTAATCTTCTCGATGGCATTGATAACCGTTTGGAGAACGTGACTAGTCCAGTTTCAACAATGAGAGAAGCACTGACTATAACAAACAAGGTACTTGAGTGTTAACTTCAGCAAATGGACGAAGCGGAAAAATGAATTACGACATTTGAAGACACCTTACAAGCTACAAAACTGGATCATCATGCATGCACGTGCATGGTTGTGGCATGACCACCAAAACAGAAAGATATAGAAACAAGATGTGTGCAAATGTATTTAGTTTCGTAGCCATGTGAACATGATTTAAGAGGGGGGTGGACCTGACATTCTCTAGGGGGGTCCCCCGGGAATTTTTTTTAATGTTGAAGTTAAAAGCATCAATCTGGTGCACTGAGAGCAACATTAGGAGATCTATGGATACATCAACATCCATATGAAACAGACCGGTAAACAGATTTTCTTTTTTCTTTATGGATATTTTACAAATCACTCCCCTTTCAAACTGTATTCTTGTTTATTAATAACAACTTTTTGTTACTGTCATATAGTATTTTATACCTGTTTACTTTATTCTCTTTTTTTATAACTATAATGATCATATAAAGATGTGCCTTTACCTCACTGGTTGTAGAAAAATCTTCTTATATTCGTTAGCATAGCTAGCTAACCAGATGCTAATAACAACAAAGTTATTAACTGTATGATCAGTATGACAGATGAACGGATCGCCACTGGGCTTACAACTAAGACACAGCCACGCAAAAACTGCGGCATGTGTACAGCTCCTTATGGGTACTGCTATTTTTGAAGTGCTGGAGTGGCGTTCTGGTGCTCTCCGTCAGCTCTAAACCCCTGTCAGACGAGACATATACCACGTGATGACACGTTACGGCCCGTCCACACTACAGCTTAAAAAAAAGCTTGGAGCTGGGCGTGTCTGAAGCTTGGGGATTTTTTGCGAGCCCCGCAACCAACAACCAATCACATGAATGTCCCGCCCTGTTTACGTAGTGTTACATTGAAATCCCCAAACAGGCGAAAGCCTACCAGTTTCACCCACTGTCTCTGCCACCTCCCCCCATGCCTGGTTCCCGGTCATCCCGGTAAGTTAATAGGGACTGGTCATACAAAACCGGGTGATTTGCTACGGCGATAATTAGTTTATCCTCCATCTGTTTTTGAAATATAGAAATGAACGGCGGGATATCTCTCCCAGCTTAGACGCGGTTTGATTGGCTAGGACTTGAGCTGTCAGATTTTCAGAAACGGGATTTGATTGGCTGGCGCTGGCTTCTCCGGCTTCGTTGAACAATTTTCAACTTATGACGCCGGAGACGCCGGAGAAGCTCAGCCATGCTACCCACAATTCAGTTCGGCGAAAAGCGAGGCAACGTGACGTCACCCCATTCAAAGTGAATGGGCAGACGCGTTGGAAGCCGTTTTTGAAGCTGTCGAAGCTGTAGTGTGGACCGGCCGTTAGGCTTGTGTTGTGTTCAAGGACCCTGACCTTGGCCAGGAAAAACAGGCACTCGCTTGTTTAATTATTTTGCGGTCTATATTTCTTAAATTTTTGAATTTTTTGCGTGTGTTTATAAATTACCTTGAGGGCCGTACCAAATGGTCTCGCGGTCAGTATACGGCCCGGAGCCCGGAGGTTCCCCACCCCTGACTTAAACAGTAAAAACAATTTAAAAGCTAAAAAGGCTTAAAGTCTCTACTTCAAAACAAAAAGTCTTGCAGGGAGTCCAAAGGCACTACTCTGCTTCTGCTGTCCCTCCGGTCGGTGCTGTCCCTCCGGTCTGTGCTGTCTCTGCTGTCCCTCCAGTCTGTGCTGTCCCTTCAGTCTGTGCTGTCTCCGTCAGTTTTTATAGGCAGAGCGTTCAGTGCAATTTGGCTCCAGGTGCTTCTTATTGTGGCAACTCAGTGTCAACTAGAGAATGCAATTCCTGAAGAAATTGTTAGTGGGAATGCTTTATGCTGAAAAGCTGATGCTAAACTGCTATGCTGAAATGTAATGTGTAAGAAAAAAGTGAAGAATTTAGATTGAAATGATACATGAACACTGGGGGCTTGAATGTGTGATAAGAGAAGAAAATAAAGTAAAAAGGCTTGGAAAAGCAGCAGAATATTTGAACTGCAAACTTTTGAACTAACTTGATGGTGAATGATCTGTCGCCATGCCAATGATATTTGATGACATCCCATAATACGCTTAGATGCGTTGATGGCTGCATCGTTACCAAACCTGTGAAGTTTTGGGCCATTTGGAGCATTTTCACTGAAGTGATTCATAGCGAGCATTGAAGAAATCTCAAAACTGTCCCGTAGATGTCTTCACGGCTGGACTGTGTTAGCACACATGCAAGTTTGAGCACTTTTTGAACATTTTCATAGGAGTTATAGCGACATCGTCTTTTATGGCGAGGGGTCTGTTTCCATGGAAACGGCATATGATGAAACCCCATAATGGACGTAGAGCTGTTGAGGGCTGGACCGTTAACCATTATCTGAAGTGTGGTGCTGTTTTTACCCTTTTCATAGGCGTTACGACAACATCGTGTTTTATGGCGAGGGATGCGTTTCCATGGAAACGGCATATGGTGAGATGTCAGATTTGACGTAGAGCTGTTGAGGCATGGAGAGGTGATATACAGGTGAAGATTGTGGGACGACCGGACCGTGTCCATTGGAGCTACAGCGACATCGTGTTTTATGGTGAGGGATGCGTTTCCATGGCAACAGCCTATGGTGAGATCTCAGATTTGGCGTAAAGCTGTTGAGGCATGGACCGGTGATATACAAGCAAAGTTTGGGGGACGATCGGACCGTGTCCATTGGAGTTACAGCGACATCGTGTTTCGTGGCGAGGGATGCGTTTCCATGGAAACGGCATATGATGACACCCCATAATTGACGTAGAGCTGTTGAGGGCAGGACCATTAACCATTATCTGAAGTCTGGTGCTCTGAGCATGTCAGTTGGAGTTATGACATCATCGTGTTCCATGACACAGGTGTTTATATTTGAGCTAACGAGGTGTGCAGAGATCAAAGGTTTCCATGGTGATCAAATAAATGTGGCAAAGGCTCAAATTTGTTGAACAACACATTTGTAACAGGTTTGTTAATTGACCAAAACATATGAACAGTTGGAAGATTGAAAATGGGATTATTATTATTAGGAATTTGTGCGCCCTGGCAAATTGGTCTCAGGCAAGGGGCCAGACTAAGATTGGTTCAAAAAGACCTCATGAAAGACGACACAAGAAGTGAGGATACCCGGCCCGGAGGAAGCCCGGGGTCCCCTTCTGGAGCCAGGCCCAGAAGGAGGACTCGTCGGCGAGCGTCTGGCACAGCCCGAAAAGGCAACGTGGGCAACACCTCCGCTTCTCCGTCCCGCGGGCCCACCACCTACGGGAAACAGCGATGGGGTCGGGTGCGCTGCCAGAAGGGTGGCAGTGAAAGCAGAGGGTCTCGACGGACCAGACCCGGGCGACAGAAGCTGGCTTTGGGGACGTGGAACGTCACCTCTCTGGGGGGGAAGGAGCCGTAGCTTGTGTGGGAGATGGAGCGGTACCAGTTGGATCTGGTTGGGCTCACCTCTACGCACAGCGTCGGCTCTGGAACCTTACTTCTGGATAGGGGTTGGACTCTATTCTTCTCCGGAGTTGCTCAAGGTGTGAGGCGCCGGGCGGGTGTGGGGATACTCACAAGTCCCCGGTTGGGTGCTTCGTTGTTGGAGTTTACCCCAGTGGACGAGAGGGTCGCCTCCCTACGCCTGCGGGTTATGGGGGGGAAAACTCTGACTGTTGTGTGTGCTTATGCACCAAACAGCAGTTCAGAGTATACGGCCTTCTTGGAGACCCTGGAAAGAGTCCTGTATGGGGCTCCTGAAGGGGACTCTTTAATCTTGCTGGGAGACTTCAACGCACATGTGGGCAACGATGGAGACACTTGGAGGGGCGTGATTGGGAGGAACGGCCCCCCTGATCTGAACCGGAGTGGTGGTTTGTTACTGGACTTCTGTGCTAGTCATGGATTGGCCATAACAAACACCATGTTCGAACATAAGGATGCTCATAAGTGTACGTGGTACCAGAGCACCCTAGGCAGAAGGTCCATGATCGATTTCGTTATCGTATCATCGGACCTGAGGCCGTATGTTTTGGACACTCGGGTAAAGAGAGGGGCGGAGTTGTCAACTGATCACCATCTGGTGGTGAGTTGGGTCGAGTGGCGGGGGAAGCCTCTGGATAGACCTGGTAAGCCCAAACGTGTAGTTCGGGTGAACTGGGAATGTCTGGAGGAGGCCCAAGTTCAGGAGGCCTTCAACTCACACCTCCGGAGGAGCTTTTCGGGCATTCCTGTGGAGGTTGGGGACATTGAACCAGAGTGGTCGGTGTTCAAAGCCTCTATTGCCGAAGCCGCGGCGGGGAGCTGTGGTCTCAAGGTCTTAGGTGCCTCAAGGGGCGGTAACCCTCGAACCTCCTGGTGGACAACTGTGGTCAGGGAAGCCGTTCGACTGAAGAAGGAGGCCTTCAGGGATTTGTTATCCCGGGGGACTCCCGAGGCAGTTGCAAGGTACCGACAGGCCCGAAGGGCAGCAGCCTCAGCCGTGGCCGAGGCAAAGCAATGTAAAACGTGTATAAAGATCCTCTGAGTGTGTGTCATTAGTTAGCTGATCAAATGTTAGGGATAAATACCTTGACATATTGACTATAAGAGCTTGAATCAAACAAGCAACCTTGTATTTGAAAGATTAACTGACATAGCAACAGTCGCACGTGGTATATAAGTGGTGTGGCTGAGTACTTTAAAGGGTTCATGAATAGAGGGGACTTGAATGTGAAATAAGAACAAGAAAATAAAAGTCTAAATGCATGAAAAAGCAACAGAATATTTGAACTGAAAACTTTAGAACTACAAGCATACGTCACCAATAATGTCTAAAATATGTGGAACATGTTGAAGTCAGTATGAAGTCTCCATCAGACGGAAAAGAATAGGCTGAGACAGTCTGTTAAACTCCAGTGACCACGTCATGAGTCTGCTGTTCTAATTATGTCAATTGGAGTTATGACATCATCGTGTTCCATGACACAGGTGTTTATATTTCAGCTAACGACGTGTCCAGAGATCAAAGGTTTCCATGGTGATCAGTGAGAGGAGAGCATTTTCATTGTTCTGAATGAGAGATAAACCTCTTATATGTGAACGTTTTGTTGAAGAACCGTAACAGATATCGGTGAAATTTCAAAGCGTGAAGCAGGTCAAGGAACTTGAGCATCTGACGTGTACTTTTTGTGTACTTTTGGGTTAATAATGTGGCCTTTTTGGCAGATTAACTAAAGGTGTGCGGCTGCTGTGGTGGGGAAAGGTGAGGCTGAACTTACAATGGGGTTTAATGGAGACATGTTGAACGTTTTTGTCACTTCATATATTTTCTTTAATTATTTATCTTTCAAGCTACGAGATGTTTTCCTACGTTTGTGATGTATTATGGGATGTATCTCTGGAATTATGAAAGTTATGAATGATAAAAGTAATAGCCATCGATTCCCGACCGAGCTGAACGTTTTGATGTTTGAACGGAGTTTCTGCGATGTTCAATGTGGGAGAAGAAGAGGCGCAAAATAACCCAGCGGAATAATAAAGAATTTCGTGCGTAGCATAACAGATAGTGGGTCAGCATGCAGCCGAAGTAAAGGGGTTAAAATCAGTCCAAACTTTTCATAATAAAGGCATGCAGCAGGAAGTAAAACCACATTTCAGAATTAAAACACATAAATAAAAACTGTCCAATACAAACTATTTAAAATACATCGCCATGTGACAAAAACCCAAACCAGCATGGGCCTCTTTAAGTGACTCAAACCCACATATTCTTAAACCAGAATGCATAGATGTTAGAAAAAAACAGCTGGTTTGATACATGTTCTTCTCTTAGCTTACTTTTTAATCTTCGACCCTCACTTGCCTCAATCATAAATACATTGTGATATTGTGCTTCCCCTAGATATGAGTGGCTTATTCCTGTCAGGTGGATGAAGAGCGGTGAAGTCCAGACAGATATCTGGTGGCTGAAGGAAAAACACGGTGTGCAATAATATGCTAAAAACACATAATGCTGATAACAGTCCTAATTCTGTAAATGATTGGACAGCGTACCTTATTAATGTTTTTAAATGTCTATTGTATTAAAGCTATTACATGTTGACTTTTTCCCCTTTCTTCTCAGCGGTAAACTTTGAAATGACGAGAGACGGTTCGTGGCTCCTTGCCAACATCAATGTAACTGGATATTACCGGGTAAACTACGACCGTGGCAACTGGGAGAGCCTCCTGGCCCAGCTGCACTCAGATCACCAGGTACACCAGCAGTAGGTTACTCTCTCATATGCAGCTCCTTGGTTGGTCAGATTCTTTGGTTCGTTTCCTTGTTGTTTTTCTTTACTTTTCATTGATTCGTCTTTCATATTCTGTTTTCTGTAGGTTATACCTGTGATTAACAGGGCCCAGCTTGTGGATGATGCTTTCAATTTGGCAAGGTATGTCAATTCAGCTGCTTGGAGTTTTCAAACACTGTTTAATGCTTGGTCATAAGTGCAGTGGTGTAAGTACTTGCATATTTTACTCAAGTAAAAGTAAAAATAAAGAAGCAGACAAAGAAGAACTGACCAATCAGGTGTTTCCAAAAAATAATAAGAACAACTATAAATAATGACTTATAAGAGGAATACCAACAATAACAACATCAAATATATGAATTACTACAATAATAACAGCCCTAAAACTATGTCTAATAATAAGAATATTACCACAACAGCACAGCCAAAGCGTCCAGACATCAGTGTTTAATATTGAAACCTGCAGGACAAGAAAGCTTAAAAAAATCTTTGAGTTCCTTGATTTGGACAGACAGACAGACAGAGACAGACAGAGAGACAGAGAGACAGACAGACAGACAGACAGACAGACAGACAGACAGACAAGTGTGGTAGCATTCTGGATCCACCGTAGGGTCTTAAGGAAGATATTGGGACAGCCTCATGATAAGGAATTACAATAAAATATTATACATAATATATCAGCTATTGTTGTAATCACCAACATGAAATTCATGTCCCAATGCTTGCAATTGATTATAACATGACACTGGCCGGCCAGACATTTCTGTAATAAATCGGAAATATAGAACCATCCAAAGACTGCACACTAAAAAAGGACTGGACCATAGTTAAATTTGATACGCACCAAGACCACCTCTTTTTGTGGCAGTATACCAACTGAAATGTGTGGATGCTATTTCTTCTCCCTGCAGGGCTCGGATAGTGTCTAACACTCTGGCTCTGAACACTACTCTCTATCTATCTGCGGAAACACAATACATGCCCTGGCAGTCTGCTCTGGATAATCTGGACTATTACTACCTAATGCTTGACCGCACTGAAGTCTATCCGCACATGCAGGTATACTACACTCTGTGCATGTCATTGACAAAGGTGTTCAATGTTTCTATTGCTGGATTAAAGTACATCATAGCAACTATTGACACTTTTAAATAGCTCAAATCGGCTGCCATGAGGAGGAAAAGCAAGTTCTATAAATGAACCAGCATGTAATGTCTTTGTACAGTGGTGTAAAGTAACCGAGTAGATTTACTCAAGTACTGTTCTTAAGTAATTTTGAGATACTTGTACTTTACTTGAGTATTTCAATTGTTTCTTCTACCCCAACTACAGTTCAGAGGTATATGGTGTACTTTTACTCCACTACATGTATTTAATACCTTTAGTTACTTCACAGATGTGGATGAATGATGTGAAATATAATCAAGTGTTAAATCAGACTTTAGTTCCACCTGGAGTAAATCCACAAGCTACCCTGCAGTATACAAAGTCATTCAAACTAGCTGCACCTTTACCAGCTGTGAGAACACTTTCATGATCAATCATTATAAAACATATCATATATATTATTCTGAAATGGACCAATCTGCACAATGACTACTTTTACTGTCGCTACTTTAAGGATATATCGATGCTTATGTTGAGAATGACGACAAGAAGTCACACGATAGCGTATCAAATGTTCTGACTTTATTCACAATCTTTAAATATATGTCTATCCCTCAAAATAACATTTTTCTTTATGTTTCTCAGGCACATTAGTTTAAACACATTACTCTTCTACACCGCACTCCCGATACCGGGGGGATAAACGCGTCATCTGCAGGAAACAGCGGCTGAGGGCATCTTAATATTCAATAAACTATGAATGTTTTATATCCATGTTAACGGGATGAAACTCAGCTAACTGATGTTTTTTTGTTTATTTTTTTTCAACCCACAAAGCTAGCGCCGAGCCTCTGAATTAGCTACGAGCGAAACAATCTTAAAGCCGTTAGCACAGAACTCTAGCTACACTGATCAATATACTTATTGGATCTGCATAAACAAGCTTAGCTAACATCCTGAGAGTCCACAGATTATATAAATATAAGGATCATCACTGAGCGATCAGAACTTGTGACAGGGGAAGCAAATACAGACATCACACGACGTAGCTTTAGGTAGCAAAACACGGAGATATGCTCACCTTAGCTGTTATTCTGATCAAAAGTCGTGTTCAATGGCATTAAAACGAGAAAAAACGTGGCTGAAGGTTAATCCATAGGTTATAGCGATGTGTCTGTCACTTTGAAAACATTATTGATAATCCATAATTCAATTTGTATGCAAAAATCGGAGAAGAAAAATTAGCTGCTAATGAAAGCCACTATGGGTGTAACGGTTCACAGAAGTCACGGTTCGGTTCGTACCTCGGTTTGGGGGTCACGGTTCAGTACAGTTTCGGTACAACAAGGAAAAGCAAAAAAAAGTCCCAAATGCATAATTTTCTTTTGCTGTTATTTATTTTGAACAGTAGTGCAAGTTTTGGTATGAAAATAAGGAACTCTAACATTTGGAATCATTAACTGTACTACACAGTTAAAAACAAACCACAAACAGTAACACACACACTCAGATGGCCATATTATTTATAATGGCTTAAATAAGCTGTACAACTAAAAAGAATGTCTTGAAAATATTAAAATAAATAAGAAAGTGTTTCAATCACTATCAATAAAAGGCAATACAGAACTGTATAACATCTCCTGATGTCAAAATATAAAATAAATACAATGATAAATATAAAACAAAATAAAATCTGTACCTTTAGGTACACAAGTTAACATGTGTAATTAACTTGTGAGTGTGTGAGGCCATTATGCCTAAATAAAGGTACTCAAGCTTTACTCTATTTTCAAGTTTTTCTTCAAAAAGATGAGTTTGTCTACGTTGTCAGTAGTGAGGGCAGATCTGTTGGTGGTAACTATGTCACCTGCCGTCGAGAAAACCCTCTCGCTGGGGACTGAGACTGACTTGCATGTTTGACGTGTGTTACCATTAGCATACCGCACCGCTGTCGAACAACGCCGACACACCGTCATACATTGTTGTAGTCCACAGGGAACCCGAAATGTTCCCACACAGCTGATTTAAAAGAAGCAGGTGGGTTCTAGCTCCTGTGCGTTGTGTGAACTCGCCATTGCTACTAACTTTTCTTCTTCATGTATTGTGTTCGTTTTGTTGTGTTTTGTTCTTGTTCTTCATTTGTTATTTACGGGCGGCTGGCTTTTAGGCGCAATACCGCCCCCTGGATTATATATAGTGTAATACTGCCCTGAGTGACAGACTTGTTCCCATTCGTAAAAAAAGGCATATTCGCCGTGTGACTGCATGTGCCGAACCGTGACGTCCGAACCGTGACGGTACGGGACGAATACGGATACCGTTACACCCCTAGTAGCCACCAGAGGTTAGCGCAGCTTCCGGTTTTTCTACGCGTCTCTCTCACTCCTTATTTGGTAAGCTGTGTGTGTGTGGGGAACTTTCCCTCGATTCCATTGGCTCTGACGGTTAGAAAGAGATGTCAATCAGCAAAATCGAACAAGGGGGGCCAGAGATATGGAAAATCCACCCAAATGACCCCAGAAGTGTTTTTTTTTTGCTAAACCTCTCTAAAAAGGTCAAATGTCACTTGTTTTGCATCAATCTTGATACACGGTACTTATTATATGTTGTACTTTGGATTCCTAAAGCTTTTAGTCTACCTTACCATCATCCAAGGGTAGTTTTCACTATAAGTAAATAAGAATTTTTGGACGGACACAATAATTTACAGTTTTCTACTATGTTCAATCTGAATTTTCTTTAAAATAAAAAACATCTATATTGATTCTGACTATTCTACATCCAACCCACAGGTTTATCATTACTTTGAGAAAAAAGATTATTAATTTAACCCTTTTAGAAGGGAAGATATGGTCATTTGTTCTGGGAATGTCATTTTCGAGCCTGAGACCTGAAAAAAAAGCTCAGTGCTTAACAGGTTAAATGCCATAGCACATATCAAAGTAACTAAAACAATACATAGAAATAGAAATAGAAATACAGGTGTAATATATATATTTTTTTTTTACACAATAATACCACTACGATAACTACATTATCTGTATATTCTACATAATACCTTACATACATAAAGCGCTTTAAGCGCTTTTTTGAGCACCAGGAAAAGCGCTTTATAAATGTAATGTATTATTATTGTTATTATTATTACATGTTACTATACATGCATGAGCTATTCACAACCTGATTAATTACTCATGCAAGTTACTCACATGTTAAAATATAACAAACACATTCCTTATATAACTACACAGAATAACAAGAACACAATAATTGATCCTAATTACATTTACAATTAGCTTTAGCATGGTGCTTAGTTAACCACAATAGCATTTTGCATGAATATAACACACTACTAGCATGGCTAGGCCACTTCTGTAATGAATTCATGTGGTAATGATACAAACATTTCTCTGAAGCACACACATTAAAGTACAACAGAAGGCAATATATCGTTGCATCACGACAGTGTATTGAAAATAACCAAAAATGTAATAGTAGGGGTGTCTGTTTTAACTAACTTATGCATTACATGCCTCATATTTTACATTCCGGTACACTTATACTTTTGTAATTTTACTTAAAGGTGGGGTAGGTAAGTTTGAGAAACCAGCTCGAGATACACTTTTTGTTATATTCCATGGAATGCTCTTAACATCCCGATAGCAATGAATATCTTAAGTGCTTTGACAAAAAATCCATAGAAAAATGTCATCTGTGGAAGCCGTAGTACTGTAAAAAGCACGACCAATCATCTGAGCCGGCCCGGCTAAAATAACTGGATGGCCTACCTGCCTGTCAGCCTTCCATCTGTGCACAAACTTATCTCGTGCCCTCATTGGTCATGTGCGCGTTTGTGTGTGTTGGAGGAGGGGCTCTGGAAGGAAGTGGCAGATTTTTACCGCCCGTGTATTTTCAAATTATAGTGCACTCAAGCTGGTTTTTCCAAAATTACCTACCCCACCTTTAAGTAACATTTAGAATGCAATACTTGTAACAAAGTATTCCTAAACTGTGGTACTACTTTTAATTAAGTACATGATATTCTCCCACCTCTGTCTTTGTAACACTTCAAGGCGTACTTAAAGGATCTTGTGACTCCACTCTTCCTATACTTCAAAAACATGACATCAGACTTGAACTGTGTTCCTGATGGACACACTGACCAGTGAGCATAAAAACCAGGATAAAATACAAAAATATACACATTTAAGTATGTACAATATTGTCCAAAAATGTGACAGCTTACCATGTTTGTCCCTACCTGTAGGTATAACCAGGTGAATGCCATTCGCACGGCCTGTAAGACGGGAGTGACAGAGTGCCGGATCCTGACCACCGCATGGTTCAAACAATGGATGGAAGCCCCTCAACACAATTTGTTGGTCTATATTATATATCATTTGATAACTTTTTTAAGTGAATCATTTAAGTAACACAAACTGTCTTATCAGGATCCATCCCAACCTGCGCTCAGTGGTGTACTGCAGTGCCATGGAGGCAGGAGAGGAGGCAGAGTGGGAGTTTGGCTGGTCTCAGTTCAGGAATGCTTCTGTAGCCAGCGAGGCCAGCAAACTCATGTCTGCTCTGGCCTGCACCAGCAATGTTAGCCTGCTGAAAAGGTGTGTATCCCTCCAACTTTTCCACAGATGAAGAGAGTAACGAAGTGATTTATAGTGAAGTTCCACGATCTCTCTTAGCTTCTTTTAGTCAAATGTATAAACAAAATAGGGAAAAGAAAAAGTGAAAATATTAAAGCAAAGGACATGTTGTCTCCCCTTTGCAGCACATACCACAACAATAGCAAACAATGTATATACATACATATTAAACAGAGGGAAGAAAAAGTACAACTGAGGGTCTCAGACATTTGAAGACCCCTCGTGTTGCTGTGCCAGTTGCAGGCAGGTGAGAAGAGATTAATGGGCAAGTGTTTGGATACAAGCACTTTCTGACAAAAGAATAATAACATTGATATAAGACAAAGGATAAGTGTTAATCGAGGACTTTACTTCCCCTCTTCAGTAACTTTTTTCAAAGGTCCCCTATTATACTTTTTTTCAACAATATATTATAGGTCTCAGATATATACAAACATGTCTCTGAGGTGTTTGGCTGAAACACGAAACAGATCATTGTAGCATCCCATAATCCCCTCTGTTTCAGCCCTGTTTCAAAAGTGCTGATTCTCTGTCTGTAGCTTTAACTGCTAATGAGCTGCTGCTGGCCACGCCCCTCTGCGAAGTGATTGGTTAAAAATCTCCCTAGGAGGAGATTCAGGTGATAAAGTGGGCGGGGGATACCTTGGTTGGTTATTGGCTAATGGTTACACAAGCAAAAACAACTGATCAGCTCATTTTCATACAGGTTTTTAAATAGGTGGATCAGGAGAAAAACAGAGAGAACATCTTTTTTCCTGACACTATCTGAATCTCTTAACACGCTGGGGACATATATTTATGTAAAGAAGATTTGAAAACGTGAATTTTGCATAATAGGGGACCCCAGAGAAACAATAGGGAGAAAACAGAGAAAAGCTTTGGGAGTTTAGGTGCCTGCTACAACAGTTTACCATTGCACCACCAAGCTTCTGGCCCCCACCTATTCAAATGTATGAGTGAATGTCACTTTGTGGTGTGACTGTCAAAGCTCAAACTCAAAACAAGATAAGTAATGAGAGCGAGAAGAGAGCAGCACACTACTGCTTACTTTTTTTAGTGCAAGAAATGAAAGAAAGGAACGCCATCTTGAAAATGATCTAATATACCATTGTTGTTCGTAAAATACCTTTTATTGACTATACATGATTTTTCTATGAAATGTTTTAAAGAAAATAACCAGACAGCCAGTCTTTCAACCTTTTAATGCTTTTGATTAGATGAGAATATGCCAGTCGAAAGAGATTTGTTTAAAATGCAACTATTTTGTTTTTTAGGTATTTGTCTTATACCTTGAACTCAACTATGATCCGTAAGCAGGATGCTACCTCGGTCATCACATCCGTGGCCAGCAACAGTGTGGGACAGTTTCTGGCATGGGACTTTGTCAGGGAACATTGGGAATACATGTTCACACAGTGAGTAGCACACTCATATACGTTCATCTGTATGTGACAAAAACAGAGAGATAACATACTAAACCGACCAAACTGTCCATGGAGTCTTCAGGCGGGTAACAATGTAGCTTTGAGTGTAAGTGAGTCTGACATTATATATGGGGAAATCACTCCTTTTGTCAGTTTTGTGATTTTAGAAACATTGACTATATTCCCAGGTGAACTTGACAAAGTGACTTTGTTATTTACAAAATTCAATGATGAATTCAGTTTATTTCGATTGTATTGCTATATGAACAAAAGTAAAAATAACATTTGGTTTGTGAACACTTTAAACAATAAGTTGCTTTTTAACAGCATTATTCCCTTTACACAGTAGCAGTTCAAATATTTTCCCCACTTCCAGGGCATTACGTTGTATCTAGTTTGTTATAGAAGTTACCCTCGAGTCCAGTGATAAGAAAATTCAACTTTGCAGTGGTTACAATAACTCTGGTTCTATCAACTCCTCCCTCTGAAGAGATGTGAAATGTCCATGTAAGAGTTCGGTACCTTCCTCCATGTTTCTGTCCCGCCACTTCTTTCTGTTTCCGTTCATGTGAGCGCTGCAGCAGTCTTAGGCCCGCCCCCTATGCTCTCATTGGTTGAGACGTGTCTGTATTACCCCTTTTCCACCAAACCAGTTCCAGTTCTAGCTCCGTGCTCTTCTGTGTCCGAAACGGTTCTTCTTTTTAGCCCCAGGTGTGTTTCCACCGCTCAGAGCCCGACTAGTGCTGCGTCATGACCTAAGAACCAGTTTTCGGTGCTTAGAGCCGGCCCCACTGCAGTGGAAACAGGAAGAACCAGAGCTTAATCAGGCTCTAGCCCGGAACCAGCCCTGGAATCGGTTTGGTGGAAAAGGGGCATGAGTGTATTCAGTGCCAGTGAGCAACAGAACTTTCGGAAGAATAATATTAATTAAAAACTGTAACAGTTTTTTCTCGTTAAAATTAACTAAATATTATTTGTTTTATCCAATCAAAAATGTATACATTTTGTCAAACTATATTTTTCTCATTTAAGGAACATAAACTGAATGTTTAATCTAATCCAAAAAATATAGATTACATCAATAATTCTCATTACACATTGTGATATTTAATAACGGGTTTATTACTTGTAAAACAATCATATTTACAGGGTATCTGCATTGTTCAAATAAAATGTAACAATTTAAAATAATACATAGAAAAACTGCACCGCGGTTGTATGCCTAAAGGCATAAAAATGAAAAATTATTATTGCCAGAAAACAGTCAA
The DNA here is from genome assembly GCA_943591055.1 of Gobionotothen gibberifrons. Taxonomy (NCBI): domain Eukaryota; kingdom Metazoa; phylum Chordata; class Actinopteri; order Perciformes; family Nototheniidae; genus Gobionotothen; species Gobionotothen gibberifrons. Next base: position 744 of record CALSBZ010042230.1, on the reverse strand, counting down.
GTTTCAATGGTCTGATTGTCATCCCCACATATCAAAACATTTAAGAAAACAAATGAAAAATGTTCATACTATAAAGTGACCGTTCTTTTTGAAAAAGAAATATCTTTCAGACTTATGCTGTGATATAAGCAAGCAAAAATATGACCACCAGTTTACAGTGAGAAAAATACCTAAATTATAATTTAAGGGTAAAGCAATTTAGCTGTATTTTTAAGCCCTCTTCCTTAAATTAGTTATGTTTTGCATGCTTTAAATCACAGCCTAAGTCTTCCACAGACACCCCGATTTACCTTAACATTGTACAACTCCAATAACATTAACTTTGGAATCCTAAACGTGCTGAAATGTAAAATCCTCAAGTGAGACATTGAGCTGACCAGACATGAAGATATTCTACGTGTAAAAGTGTAAAAGTGAGTAAAGTCTTAAGTTAGCCAGTAAGCTTAGTTCTCAAGGGTCAGATTTGGAACTTTGAAGAGCCGGCAGCCAAACATATTATTGACCTTTGAAACCAAATGCGTACGCAAAACAGTTGCGTACTCTACCAGCCAGAGCAGAGCCCATCAGTGCCACAGGGTAATTGCTAGGACAGTTTTTATATTTTCAAACAGTTCTACTTCAGAATGACGAACCATAACTAGTCACACAACAGGTGTGTAACCTTTTCATTCTCCAGGACAGTCACTTACGTTTTCTGTGACTTGTTATTGTCTTTATCATTTTCCATGACTGGAAAACTTGGAC
>CALSBZ010042229.1:18458-39429 GCA_943591055.1 Gobionotothen gibberifrons | reverse complement strand
TTATCTGTCTGTCCAGCTGCAGGTGGAGGGGGGGTTATCTGTCTGTCTGTCCGTCCAGCTGCAGATGGAGGGGGGCGGGGATTATCCATGATGGATAACTGTCTGTTAAGTGTCCTCCTCTCCACCACAGCTTCGTTAGCATCTTGCACTAATGCACATTCTGAAGATATTGAAGTCACTGTTATTTTGTATATTTTTTTGATATATTGACTGTGTAGTCAAAAGTCAAAGTCATTCAAAGTGTTTTATTCATTACTTCATCTGGTTACAATATGGCAGTTAAACAATGTTTTACTCTCTGGTATTAATTATTAATTTACCGGTTAACATGTTTTCCTTTATGTTAAAACTCCCTGCATATCTCCAGAGGCATTTCCTCATGATGACAGCGGGTAAACACAATCTAGGGAGAGATTCCCAGTTAAGACCCCTAAGACCTGTTTTCCTCTCTCACCTGCTGCTTTTATATCATACCAACAGAAGCAGAAGTGAATACACACCAACAGACCCATGTATGTGGAGAAGAGTCATTGCTTCCTGGTGTGAGACTGGACATGTCCAGACTTGCCTAAAAAACTAAACTAAAGCTTACAGTAATATCCCATTGAGTCAGGGGCCTCCTGCTGTGAGAGTAAGGGTGTCGTCCCTCTGCTGAATAGTGACACCTTTAGTGATAAGCTATATCAGACCTTACACTCTTTCACGTCAGTTTACCAAACCGTGTACATTTAGTATATAAGTATAGAGCTTCGTGAAAAATCATGCATTTTACATTGTGGATTCTACAAAATTATATTTGATTGTATTAACTTTTGTTTTAATATACAACCCAATATGGAAACCTCCTCAGTCTCTGGTGGTAAATGTTGCCGGTTCTGGCCCTCCACAGTCCTCTCTTTACTCGGACCAATTATCGCACCACATTATATACGACTTACTGGGACTTACTCAAAGAGTTTAAACCTAAAAATAATCACTGTCTTCAGTGTCAGGTTCAGAAGAGTCTCCAGGGTTGTCCTCAGTCTCTGGTTGTAAATGTCTTTCTGGATCTGAGTTCCTGGCTGGTTCTGGTCCTCCACAGTCCTCTCCATCAGCTTATGTTTCCATGTGTTCAGCTGAGCTGCTGGCTGGAGGCTCTGCCTCTCTGTTCTCCTCACTTTGAGTTTGATGGAGCTGTGAGGACTGACGACCAACACACTTATGGCTTTTGACATGACTACTCCAGGCGAATCTTTTGTCACAAACACTGCAGCTAAATGGTTTCTCTCCTGTGTGGATTCTCATGTGGTCCTTTAAACTTCCTCTCACTGTAAAAGATTTCTTACAAATTGCGCAGATGTATGGTTTCTCTCCTGTGTGGATTCTCATGTGCAGATTTAAATATCCTTTCCATGCAAATGTTTTCTCACAGACTGAGCAGCTGAATGGTTTTTCTCCTGTGTGGATTCTCATGTGGTTCTTAAAATGTCCACTCCGTGAAAAATGTTTCTTACAGACTGAGCAGCTGTATGGTTTCTCTCCTGTGTGGATTCTCATGTGGTACTTTAAATGTCCACCCTGTGAAAAACGTTTCTTACAGACTGAGCAGCTGAATGGTTTCTCTCCTGTGTGGATTCTCATGTGGTGCTTTAAATTTCCACTCAGTGAAAAATGTTTCTTACAGACTGAGCAGCTGAATGTTTTCTCTCCTGATTCACTGACAGGGTCTTGTTTATTTCTCTGAGAGTTTGAACCTGGTTTTCTGGTCTCCTTACAATCTCCACTGTCTTCAGTGTCAGGTTCAGAAGACTCTTCAGTGTCAGATTCAGAAGAGTCTCCAGGGTTGTCCTCAGTCTCTGGTTGTAAATGTTTCTCTGGATCTGAGCTCCTGGCTGGTTCTGGTCCTCCACAGTCCTCTCCATCAGCTTCTGTTTCCATGTGTTCAGTTTGTCTTTGATGAAGCTGAGAGGACTGAGGTTTCTCTTCATCATCTTCACTCTTCACAGGGACAGGAGTGAATGTGGACTTGGTGATATCAGCCTCCTCCAGCCCTTGAAGCTGCTCTCCCTCCTGACTGATCCAGAGTTCCTCCTGCTCCTCTTTAATGTGTGGGGGGGGCTCTGGGTCCTCCTGGTCCAGACTGGAGCTCCACTCCTGCTGCTCAGGGGGAACCTCTTCTTTAACCACCACCAGCTGCTGGACGTCTGCAGGAAACAGGAAACACATTCAGAGAAACTGTAGAGTATTAGAATTGAAAATCTAACCACGATTAACACTTCATTAACTTTGCAGCACTTATTTTAAATGCTTTTCCAGATGCCCTGGAGTTTCAGGACAACAGGTGAGTTAGTACTGTAGCTGATCTAAAACGTAGTTTCACTGCCGCTTAGCAAGGCGTCGGCCGTTCACGGAGTGTGAGGCCTTAGCCTTATAGTTTGTGACCTGTCTGCAGAGTCGTTAGCTGAGAACTGGTGTTGGAGTTTCTCAGAGTAGTCGTTTAGCATCTCTCAATAAATTGAATATCATGGAAAAGTGAGTTTTTATCAGTAATTCAATTTATAAAGTTGAAACTTATACATCACATAGATTCATCAAACACAAAGTGAATTATTTCCAGTGTTTATTTGTTTTAATCTTGATGATTAAATGAAAGCCACAATTCAGCATCTCAGAACATTTTTAATAAAACATAAGACCAATACAAAAGAGATTTTCTAACATAGAAATGCTGTCCTTCTGAAAAGTATGTTGTTACTGAAAAGTATGCTGCTGTCAGTACTTGGTTGGAGCTCCTTTAGCATGAATAACTGCATCAATGCGTGGCATGGAGACCAGTGTTTCCCCTAGGATGGAGTCATAGCAGCGGTGCTAAGCCACGTGGGCCCAGCATAATGTGAGCGCGGAACGAGTGGATTTTTTTTGTGTGTGCATGTGCGAAGTGTGCCCCGCCAATTTGTTTCTTTGTGTCTGCCAGCACAAGAAAGGCTCTTGAGGCCTAGTACCAGGGCCGGTTCTAGCGAATTTGCTGCCCTAGACGAGATTTTATATATAAAGAATAAATGAAAAATCTCTACAAAAGACAAATACACTACAAAAACAGAAACGTATTGACATAGGTAATATACGTCAAAATGGCTTCAAATGTATTCAGTATTGTCTGAACATGTTTTAATTGGGGGGTGGACGTCACTTGCTCTAGGGGGGTCCGGGGGTATGTCCCCCCGGGAAGATTTTTTTTTAACATTTTAAAGTAAAATGCTTCAATCTGGTGCACTTTGAGCACACAATTACTAGAGACCTGGGGCCTCATTTCACTCAAAAAATAGTGTACGCCAGTTTCTACGCAATGTTTGCGATTTATAAAATACTAACTTGACGGGAAAATGTGCGGTCCTCCACGCAAACTCTAACCCATGTGTACGCACTAAGCACAAAACAGGAGAGACGAGAAACTTCGACACCGTTGGCAGAAGGAAGAATGGAGAGAAATATGTGGAAATAATACCATAAATAAAATGTTACCTCTCATTTATCATATATGAAGAATTCATTTTCAAACATTCATTAAAGCCAAACTTAAAATGATTAAACAAACGCCTGTTTGAGACTCCTCAGTGCACACAAAAACATAACTTGGAGAAATAAATAAATACGGATATGTTATTTAAAACCACCTTGAATATGTTGTGTTAATGTTATGAAATGTTTTCTCATAAATGATGCGGCAAGCAGGAGGACAGAATTTTGCATTTCTATAGGTTGTAGATACGAGCATGGTTTTATATACTATCACGTTTAATCGTGTTTTATGTTTATCATAATATTATGTCTAATGTTATGTTGGTGTCTCGTTTCGGTCATAATGCCATTTGCTGGTTTCAGAGTTATCTAACCGACCGTACTCAATGCGTCAGGTTGGGTAGCACTGTCTCTGACCCTGTCACCTTGGAGAAGGGAGTTCCACAGGGCTCTATTTTGGGGCCTTTGCTCTTTTTATTATATGTAAACAATATTTGTAATCAGATGCAATTTTCTACCTATCATATGTATGGTGATGACACTATATGTGTATGTATATGTATATTCATGTGCTCCTTCTCTGGATATGGCCATTTCCAATTTAAAATCTGATGTTATCACGCTGCAGCATGCACTTCTTGATTCCAAACTGCTTTTGAACAGTAAGAAAACCAAAGCAATGCTTTTTGCTCCCAAGTCAGCGTCCTCTTGCCTCTCCATTGACACCCTTGATGGCGTCTCTGTTGAGTTTGTCGATACCTACAAATATCTTGGCTTTTGGTTGGACAGTAATCTGAACTTCAAACACCATATTGAAGTTCTAACAAATAAATTGAAATTCACTCTTGGCTTCCTTTACAGACTTAAATGTTGTTTTTAAACTTCAACCCGTAAAAGGTTGGTCTCTGGCTTATTCCTGTCCCAGCTGGACTACGGTGATACCATTTATAGATTTGCCTGTCCCACTGTTTTGGCCAAACTTGACCCACTCTACCATGCTGCACTGCGTTATATATCAAATGCACCCTATAGGACTCATCATTGCACACTGTATAGCGTAACTGGATGGTCCTCACTCACTATGCGTAGGATGCAGCATTGGTTTTTATTAATGTATAAAGCCATTTTAGGTCAGCTTCCACTGTACATATGTGCCAGATTTGCTCCAGTTTGTGACTCTTACAACCTCAGATCCAGTGCCTGGATACGGGTCCAGGTTCCTGCTGTACGGACTGAGGCTGGAAAAAGGAGTCTCTTTTATTATGGTCCTTGGTCTTGGAATGACCTTCAATCACGCCTCAAACTGACGGCACTTGTCTCAATAGCATGTTTTAAATTGAAGTTGTCAGAAGTACTTACCACCAGCTGCTCTTGCAGTAATAAGTAGTGTCTTTCTTACTGTCCTAATGTGCACAATGTAGTAACTGCTTTTTCGTCTTTTGTTTTCTTAGTTATGTTCTCTGTATTTTATTTTAGATGCACAGCCTGCAGTGGAGACGCTGCGTACAGGTGATCGACAGCTGGGACACAAACCACCAAATACAAAAACTTAATTCAGATCCAGTCGTCATGACTCCACTCCTGAGGGGTTCCCCGATCATTTCTTACAGTTTCTCATCAAGGGGGGGGGTCTCCTGTCCCCGGTACAAACACGCTGCCTGAGGAAGGTTAGGCTATGTGTATTATTTTTGTCATTAACCTTTTTAGGACCACTTATTTATTTATTTTGATGACGATCCGACCTCCATGCTGCTACTCTGGTTCAAACTGCATCCACCAAACAATATGATTTATCTCGACCTCCCCAAAATAACCAAAATCTGACACGGTGTGAGATGTCTTTTTTAGCTGTTCTGTCGTCATTTCCTGCGATCTTCTTCATGCAGTCAGTCTGTGATGCTGACCGTTGAGCGGCCCAGACCAAGCAAGGAGGCAGAGGCAGAACGTCCAAAATACAACCCGGTGTGGGCATTTATTACTCACAAACATATGACACAGCCTCAATATGCTGTTCACGTGAGCACAGTCACCAGCCACCACCAAGGATCTCACACACTACCTGCTTCCTAACAGACAGGGAAACAGAGCCTAAATACACACACACCCTAATCAACCAATTAGACACAGGTGGGGGGGGGGGGGGAGGAGGAGACAACACAGGGCACCAGGTGAACATAATCAGGAGCAACAGAAAAAACGGGAGGGGGAACTCTTTTCAAAATAAAAGACATGTGCAATATACAAGGCCCGAAGCCGTCAGTCCACAGTGACGAAGTTACCTTCGTCACATTAGTCAAAATGAATGAATGGGCGTTTCTTTGACTATTTATAGGCAAATATGGGCGTTACGTGAAGCCCCTAAAAGCAAACATTTCGAGTCGATTGTGATTTATAAAAGGGAAACAGGCGTAGGAAGTGCCGTACGCACTTTCCTCGCCGGTACGCAATGTTCGGTGAATCGGAAAATGTATGTACCTATTTTTCTGATTTCTACTACGTAAGCAACCTTCCCACGTGAATCCTGCGCACGGCGTTATACATGAGGCCCCTGATCTAGGGGGTACAACTCTAAAACACCCATATGAAAAAGATCGGTTTACATTTTAATAATCAAATAGGTATGTGAACATAGCCAATAACAAATAAATGTAACTTATTTGTTTTTTCCTGTTTATTCATATCTTATTTTACCTAGTTAACATTCATTTATTTATTTATCTCTCTCTCTCTCTCTCTGGAGACTATCCGTCTGTGGCACTGCTGAGGTGTGATGGAAGCCCAGGTTGCTTCACTAGCGGCCTTCAGCTCGTCTGCATTGTTGGGTCTCGTGTGCCTCACCTTCCTCTTGACAATACCCCATAGAATCTCTACAGGGTTCAGGTTCTGACAATTATCTCAAAAACCTGACTCTTTTAGAAAAATCCCACATTCCTAACTTTTTTCTCCAAATTCTGACTTTTTCTAAAATGCTGAATTTTTTAGGAAATCTCAAAATTCTGACTTTTTTCTGGAATTCTCAGAATAATTTCTTTTTTCTGCTAATCTGACTATTTCTAAAATTCTTCAGAATATCAGAATTTTTACTTTCTTTTAAAATCTAAAAGTTCTGACTTTTCTATCGCAATTCTGAATTTTTTTCGAAACATCTAGAAAATTCTGCAAATCTCATAATTACTATTTTTCCGAAAATCTCTACACAAAAATCCTGATTTTTTTCCTCTAAATCCTGACTTTTTCAGAAAATATCATATTTCTGACTTTTTTGCAAATCTCATAATTACTTCTTTCTTCATATCCTATATACATTTTTAACTGTTGAATTTCTTTTTACTTTTCTTAAAATACAAATTCTGACCAATTTTCTCAAAATTCTGACTTTTTCTCTAAACATTCTGACTTTTCTTCTGAAAATGTTCAGATGATAGAAAGGCAACATAACTTCTTACAACCAAGGTATGCACAAGACTATTTCTGCTGCGACATTCAGGCGGTAGGGTCAGAACACAACATGAGAGCATGGATCCATCCTGCCTTGTATCAACAGTTCAGGCTGGTGGGGGTGGTGTAACAGTGGGGGGGATATCTTCTTGGCATACTTTTCCACAAGGTGAGTACCTTTTTTATTTCCTGCTTTTTTTTTTACACATACTCTCACCAGTACAGGTTAGCTCTGAGTGTTAGCGATGCTAATGTAAGCACAGACCATATTACTTCCAAAACACTTCAAGCGTTGATCTGATAGCAACATTTTAGTAATGTCGTCATGACTGCAGCAAATCTGGATCAGCTCCGTTGTTCCCCCGTTTTTAGAGTTGTGGGTACGGAGGAAAAGAGAGAGGGTTTTATTTTCTGACACCACTGTGAGTCTCCTGACACACGGGACACCCCGTCACTTACATTTCCCGGGACATCTGAATTGTCAACCGGGGGGGGGGGTCTTATTATACATCCATTGGTTGGTTTTGTGGCACATTTGTAACGCTGTGCCAACTTGGGCAAGCACGCAGGCAAACCAGAGCGCACACAGGGAGTGAGGGAGAGAGAGGGAGAGAGAGAGTTTGAGTGATGGAGAGAAAGGGAGAGAGAGAGAGATTGAGCGAGGGAGAGAGCATGTGCTGCGTTCTGCTTGCGCACAGAGAGTTTGTGAGAGAGGGCTTGAGAGTCCATTTCTCTTCAAAATATAATTGATTGGTAGCGTAACTGATTTAGTGGGAATGCTGTTAACAGCATTCCAACTAACTGTTCTTCTACGGACGCATTTTTATTATTCCGCCGAAACTTTGGCCCTCTTCTCCTCATTGAACATCGCAGAAACTCCGTTCAAACATCAAAACGTTCAGCTCGGTCGGGAATCGATGGCTATTACTTTTCTCATTCATAACTTTCATAATTCCAGAGATACATCCCATAATTCATCAATTTTTTAACATTGAAGTCAATGGAGGAATATTCAGACTTCAACAAATCTTCATGCGACTTCAACTGCTAACTGTTCGTTCATACTTTCACTCCGAAACCTCATTCCAACTTTTAAATGTTACACATCTTTCTGACATTATTCGTGTAAAACAACTTTTAAATCTGATTCTTACTTTTAGAGATATTAAACATTGTTCAGACCTTGTTAAAGAGGTCTTCTTCACATTTTAACATTAACTAGAGTGCGTGATGTCACAGCTAGAGTGGAGGAAATCTTGAAATATGCCTTCATATCTTTTTTTTAAACTGCCATAATTCCCAAACCCTACATTCCTGAGACATAATTTTTCATGACAAACGTAGGAAAACATCTCGTAGCTTGAAAAATGACAAATAATTAAGCAAAATAATTAAACAAACTGCCTCTTGAGGGCATGACGTGACAAAAACATTCAATATGCCTCCATTAAACCCCATTGTAATTTCAGCCTGATTTTTCCTCACAGCAGCAGCCGCACACCTTTAGTTAAACTGCCAAAAAGGCCACATTATTAACCCGAAACTACACAAAAATTACACTTCAGATACTCAACTTCGTTGACATTAGGGCTGTACCCGAATATTCGAATATTTGTTCGTTGACCAACTATTCGGTTTTCAATTGCATTATTTGGATATTCGTTATTTTTTTTTTCTTTCAAAAAAAAATATTTTTTCCCCCTAAATGTATGCTATCAATAAAGGCGATAAATTGCCATATTCTTATACTATATTTATACTTTTGAATTGCACTGTTAAAACGCGGAAATATATACAATCTCAGCCTGTGCTCCTGACATCGTGTTCACTCACAGTCACGAACGCAAACGGCACGCTTCACCTCGCTTCACCTCGCTTCACACACCTGAACACAACATTCCAAAGACTTCAGCTGTGTGGAACAATTTTAAATTGGACAACGGTAATTCGTGCCAAATATGCGACAAGAAACTGGCCTACCACGGTGGCACAACAACTCTAAAAGTCACCTGGATGCTGTAAGTAGTAGCCTAGCTTAGCTTAGCTGTTGTCAAGTTGCCATGATGAAGCTGCTTTATCCGTCTCGGATTCGGAGCGTGTTATGAAACCTTTTGGAAAAAAAAAAAGTATAAAAAAAAATTAAAAAGTTTATAAAAAAATAAAAATCTCTCCGCACCGAATATTCGAATATTCGCTGCTGATTACTACCGAATATCCGGAGCCCGAAAAATTGTATTCGGGACAGCCCTAGTTGACATGCAGATATTTCACAGATATCTGTTACGGTTCTTCCACAAAACGTTCACATGTAAGAGGTTTATCTCTCATCCAGAACAATGGAAACCTTTGATCTCTGGACGCCTCGTTAGCTCAAATAGAAACACCTGTGTCATGGAACACGATGATGTCATCGCTCCAACTGACATGCTCAGAGCAGCAGACTTCAGATAATGGTTAATGGTGCTGCCCTCAACAGCTCTACTCAATTATGGGCTGTCATCATCATATGCCGAAGAGAGAGAGAAGAGAGAGAGAGAAGATAGAGAGAAGAGAGAGAGTAATGTAACCTCCTAATGCTATAACTCCTATGAAAATGTTCAAAAAGTGCTCAAACTTCACCTGTGTGCTAACAGAATTTCCTAGCAAAATAAAAAAATTATATTAAACTAATCTTTCAACATAGTTTAATACAAAAATAAATATTAGGACAAAGCCCTAAAAATAACAACAATAAACATAATACTTTTTTTTTGTATTCAGCCCTGATTAAAACAGCGGGCCCAAATCCTGGATGGGCGGGCCCGGCCCGGCCCCATGGGGCCACCCCATGACGCCGGGTCTGCCGGGGATACATATTTATGGGGAAAATACATACAAAAAGTGAATTTTGCATGATAGGAGACCTTTAAGAAAGAGTCTAAGAAGTCTAAAGAGTTAATAGAGAGAGTGAATAAAGAGGGAACAGACCTGCTCGGTGGATCTGAAGCTGAGGCTGTAAAACAGCGTCCAGTAGTTTCCGGTGTCTCTCGTTCTCCTGTTTTGAACGAGACAGTTCCTCCTCGTACTCTGCTATCGTTCTTTCAAACAGAACAAAGATGTCTTCAGCAGCTGCAGTGAGTCGCTGCTTCACCAACGAGAGCAGCACAACACTCATGTTTACTAAATCACCACTTCCCGTTTCTCTCACTCTGTGTTGCTAGCGTGTTACCAGCTAGCATGCTAAGCTAGCATGCTAAGCTAGCTTCTAGAGTCCGAGCTAAAGGCTTCAGAAGAAGTCAGAGGTTCATCCAGAAGCACAGACGATGGATCAGCTGCTCACTAGTGATGGCAGTTTGACACTGAAGCTTCGAACGGAGCTTCAACCCTGGACTTCCTATTCCATAGCAGTAGCCAGAGCCCTAGAGAGAAAAGGCTTGTTTGAGACCCGTTGCGGCTCGCCTCGAAAGTAGACGAGAGTAGCCGATCGCAGCCGGGGGATGTCTCAAAAAGCTCGCCTGAAGTCGGACAGCTCGGAGTCGGCTTCGGCTGCTTCTCAGGTCGATTAAATTAAATCCTTGCTTCCCTCACTTGCGTCGTTTCCCTGCGTGTAGTCCCTCCCACCAGGGAAGCATGGAGGGACGCAAGGAAACCACGAGAAGCAGGGAAATGAGTTTTAAGAGCCATGGGACGTCCTTTCCTCCGTAGCGTCACGTGAAGCTACGTCCGTTTGTGATGCACAGCTGATCGCACAGCTGATCGCACAGTTGATCGCACAGCTGACAGCCAGCTCTGTCCCCGTTATTTACACACACACACACCCGCCTCAGTTAGTACACATTTACTGACACAAACATGTGTATCATCTGTTGTAGACCCAAATACATTAAATAAAATAAGAACTCATTCTCAAAAAAGATAAACGCCATTCTTAAAATGTATAAACGAAAAAAGCGATCATCAAAATGTTTCCAATAAATGAATACAATCATTTTGGACCACTTTGTGGTTCAGATATATCACATATTTGTAACTAAATGATGCATTCATTTAAACAAAACACAGTATAGACTGAGGAGTGACTCCCGTGAGGTTCATGTATTTTCTTCACTCCGCTGGAAAACTGCTCTCATGTCAAGAAGCATGAGATCAGTGCATGCACTGCACCGTCCAATCAGTGAGCGATACACAGTAAGGGGGCGGGGCGAGTATCTGAGGATTTCATCGGAGGAAGGTCTGGTGGTTCCTCGATTATCGCTCCTCCATTATCGCTCCTCGCTCCTCGCTCCTCGCTCCTCGATCCTCGATCCTCGGTCCTCCAGCAGAAATAAGAGCCATGGGACGCTACTCAAGATGGCGCAGACAAATCAACTTCCGGTGAGACCGAGGACCGAGGAGCGAGGAAATGAAAATAGTCGACCTGAGAAGCAGCCCAAGTCGGACAAAATGACTAACCATCATGCAACGCACTAGCAAGACGTTGATCGCAACTGCGCAGGTCTTGCTTGTCTCAAACAAGCCTAAAGAGTTACAGCACTCTCTGATGTCGCCGCCAGCCGGTCACGTGGTTTATGTATGCCGGGATAGTTCAAAACGCACTTCCGGGGCAATGCTTCTCTATGGCAAAAACAGCACGAACATGGTCAAAATAGTCATAGATTAAACCAACGCTGTTATTTTTGAAAGATTACTTTCATATTTACATGATGTGGTTACACTTTGTATGGATTGGCACTATTTCTAAGTTTCGTTATTTAACGATATTTTGAGGGGAAAGTGTGGCAGCACAAGCAGGCTATGTTGATGTCACTGCCAGGGCAGTCACGTCCATAGTATAGTCGCGCTGCGCTGCATTTTAAAGGGCATCATATTTCCAAGTGTAGAGAATTATGACTCTTCAATGACATTTGAAGTGTGCAGTGGAAACTGATCAAACCTACCTACCTACAGGTACACTTTGAAGACGACTAATATATTGGCAACAAATCAGGAGGAAATTTGAGGTTGAGGCCAGATGCTGTTCCAACAGTATTTATACATCGGCCTAAGCCGAAAAGGAGGAAATCCACGTCAAGGAGTATGCCTCCAGCTGTTAATGTCAGGAATGATGACCACACCTATTATGGCACATCAAACATTGGTATGATGCTAACAATGTTTCCCATGTTATATAATTCAAGGATAGACTACACTCCTAATGCAACCTTCAGATTATACAGCTTCAAAACTACCAGGGTACTTCCAGCATACCAAGAAATCCAAAATAAAACTTTTATATATCAACAAAGAGTTCTGTCACACAAATTATTTGGAGATTTATCCACAAGTATCAGCACATTTGTACTGGTTTCTGTATAGACAGGTGACAAGTACCAATACATTATTAGTACCCTAATGCTCAAAACATATAGTCTGTTTTATCGTTTTTAACCCTAGATTAATCAAGAAAGACTATTAAGTTATTTATAGTGTAACATGTATGGCAGTGTACTGTATTACCTTACAATAGGCCTTTTACACAACACACATTTGGAATCGTCACAGTGGTAATTGACATTCATTTTAATTATTCACATAGTTTTGTCTTTCTTCCTTTGACTTGTCTTCAGGGAATAAGGCCTATTCTCCTTTTTAAACTCTCAAAATGTTGTTTGTGTCAGCCTAGAAATACAGTACAGCACTATCCAGGATTGTGTGTTACATTATTTCTAACTCTAACAGCCTTAACAATTTGAAACATGTCGACTGTCCTGTGAGACAGTTTTTGTACATTTTCATGATATGCTCCCTTTGGAAGCAAATATAGTCCTCTCTGATTTGAATGTTTGGTTTTCGTTCTTCAAACGCAGCATTCCAAATCCTACATTGTTTTACCATGTCCTTTCAGTATAGGCTACTGCAGACGTCATTACAAAGTATGTAGTTACTGTTGCATGCAGTATGAAAAACACTTGAACATTCTCAGTCATAACACTGAGCCTTGACCTTCGACCATTTTGCTAATACAGTATATCCCCTGTGCAAACAATTGTTGGTCATATTAGTCAGAAAAGCATGTTGTCTACTTAAAACGCGACCTCATGTCGTCGCGCAACACTGTTACTGCCCTAAGTCATTTCAAGATGGAGGAGTATGATAAGGCCATCAGCTTCCTCCGGGACTCCATCCATCTGTTTCGGGGCCTGAAGATCGGTCCCAAGGGCAGCTGGAAACCAGTCCAGACAGGACTGGTGATGGCCACAACAACAATCATGGAGGTCCAGCATGACCTGTTGAGACAAGGGCACACATTTGTTCTCACAAGCCGCTTCACTCAAGACTGCCTGGAAAACACATTTTCGTCCATTCGTCTGAGGAACTCTGTCCCAACACTTGTAGAGTTCCAATATGCACTGCACGCTGTCACCGTGGGCCAGTTCCTATCGCCAGTGCATACTGGCAGTTAGGTGGAGGATGGATCAGACCACTTGGCAGACTTCCTGGGTCATCAGCTTCTCACTTTGTGACAAATGCCAGTGTGCCCTAGTGAAAAATGTCAGTGATGGTGAAAATGAGAGAGCTGGTCTGCTGGTATTAAAATAATTTAAAAGGGGGTGAGAAAAAAATCCTCTCAACATACATCAGGCTGAGGTTAAGGATTGCATCAAAGTGCATCAGGGCTGAGAGGAAGGAGAAACATAAAGGGTATCTTGGCAGCAAGAGTCAGAGTCAGAAGGCAAAGAAGACCCAACAGACCTCTGCACCGAAGGACATAACATCTAGGCCACCAAACACCTTACTCGTTGCCATCGATGTACTTGGCATCTCCATTCCCGGTCCACCGTCAGCAGCCTCCAGCCTCCTCTTCTTTCAGCAGTCATCACCTGCAGCCGTTGCCAGCACCAGCCTCCTTCAGCAGCAGCACCCTCCTCCAGCAGCAGCACCCTCCTTCAGCAGCAGCAGCCTCCGCCAGCAGCAGCAGAAGCAGCAACAGCCATGGCTGACATATGAGGCTGAATAAAAAAAAGTGCTTATTATTTTTTTTTAAGTGTTTATTTTGTTAAATTGTTGATTACCGGATTTTGTTTTAGGTAACGGCCCGACACAGTCAACAATAACATGCTCAAAAGGCTCTCCCATGACTGGGATCGGTCTAAGAGGGGCCTTTTGAATCACCTGGTTTGGCTTACCAGACATCTGACAGGTATGGCAAGAACGACAGAATTTAGCAACGTCTGATTTAAGTCCAGGCCAGAAAAAATAACGGAGAACCCGCTGTTAGGTTTTCCGGACTCCTAAATGACCGGAGAGAGTATGATCATGTGCCAAACTCAGCACTTGTAAACGAAACGATTTGTATCGATATGTTATCGTAGATTATACATTTAACTGACACCAACTATACAGTATGTACCTTGTTCATTCATCTTTTTTTTAAAATAAAATTAAAGTATTTTTTAATGACAATCTTGAATGTGGGAAGAGGTGGGGCAGAGGCCCTAGCTCCCCTATGGGCCGGCCGCCACAGGTCACACAGTATTTTTGCGTTGACAAATTGAATGAGAAACTAGAAAACAAGTGTTACCTTTTCATCTCAGATTAAACAGCAACAATCACATTTACTGAGAACACAGGAGAGATGGTAGAGAGATTTAGAAAAAGAAACCCACTTCTGGGGACATTTGAGTGCATTTGACCTATCTCTGGCACCCCTTTGTCGATTTTGATGATTGACACCTCTTTTTAACCATTAGAGCCAATACAATGGAGGGGAAGTTCCTAAAATCCATCTAAACATTGCCCATTGGTGAATGAGTGATGCGCAGCCAGAATGCCCAAAAAAGTAAGCTGTCACTCTGGTAGCTATCATTAGCAGCTATGAAAACAACGTTATTGACATAAAAATGGAATGATGGATTATCAGAGTAATTTTTTCAAAGTGACACAGACACATTGGATTAACCTGTTAAAGCCTGTTTTTCAGGTTTCAGGCTAGAAAATCCCATTAATCAATCAATCAATCAATCAATGTTTATTTATACAGCCCAATATCACAAATGTTACATTTGTCTCAGTGGTCTTCACAGTTTGTACAGAAATCAGTATGACAATACGACACCCTCTGTCCTTAGACCCTCTGTCCTTAGACCCTCTGTCCTTAGACCCTCACATCGTACAAGGAAAAACTTCCAGAGAAACCCCACAGTTTAAAGGGGAAAAATGGGAGAAACCTCAGGAAGAGCAACAGAGGAGGGATCCCTCTCCCAGGACGGACAGACGTGCAATAGATGTCGTGTGTAAATCGAAAAGATAATACATTTACAACATAGGTAGTCCAAATGTTTGGAAATGCATGTGTCTATAATAGGAAGATGAATCCACGAGGATGTCAGCAATCTTGTGGGAGCCATCAGGGAAGTAGTATGATGAGAGTCAGGCAGGACCGCTGAGACAGGTTCAGCCACGACTCAGGATCCCGGCGTATATATGGACACAAAAAGAGATTTGGGGGAAGCTTGGTTAATCGGAACATGAGAGTACACAGGTACAGACAGACAGAAAGTCGGAGTGAGGTGCCCCCCCCAACAGTCCAAGCCTATAGCAGCTAAGCTAACGTGTCTAAATACATGCACTCCCTTAGGATAGGTTGAGGGAAAAGGATAGCAAGTAAGAAGTAGGAAACAGAGGTGGAGAGGTACACGCAGGGAGAAAGGTCCCCACTGGAACCTGAATTGGTCAGAGGTAAGGAGATAGGTCAGTGACTACGTCTCACACTCCCCGGCCGATCTAGGCCTTCTCTGCAACCTGTTACCCTCTAATAAACCTCGAGAGGTCAGAGAGGGGAAAGGTTTGGATAAAGTTTTAAATATAAGATCTAAGTTTTTTGGATTTAAGTGAAAGAGTAAGAACTAAAATGTATAGGTGAAGAGTCACAACGTATCTACATCAATGCACTCTTATTAGATTATTTCATTTTATCACTATAAGCTTTATCAAAAAGGAAGGTCTTAAGCTTACTCTTAAAAACGGATAGGCTGTCTGCCTCCCGAACACAAACTGGAAGCTGATTCCACAAATGTGGAGCTTGATAAGAAAAGGCTCTGGCTCCCATTGTACTTTTAGAGACTCTAGGAACAACCAACAACCCTGCGTTCTTGGAACGCAATGCCCTAGTAGGACAGTAGGGTATAATGAGTTCTTTAAGGTAAGATGGCGCCTGCCCATTAAGGGCTTTGTAGGCGAGAAGAAGATTTTAAATTCTATCCTGTGTTCTATAGGGAGCCAGTGTAAGGCAGCCAGAACAGGAGTAATGTGGTCCCTTCTCCTAACTCTAGTTAGTACACGTGCTGCAGCATTTTGAATCAGCTGAAGCGACTTAACTGACTTCTTGGTACACCCTGATAATAAGGAGTTACAATAATCCAGCCTAGAAGTAACAAATGCATGGACTAATTTCTCTGCATCGTTTTGAGGCAAGATATGCCTAATTTTGGCAATGTTGCGTAGATGGAAGTAGGCGGTCCTTGAGATTGATTTTATGTGGGCGTTAAAAGATAGATCCTGATCAAATATAACACCAAGATTCCTTACAGTCTCACTGGAGGCCAAATTAATGCCATCCATAGTTAGTATATCTTTAGATAGTTTGTTTCGTAGATTCTTTGGGCCGAGTACAATAACTTCAGTTTTATCCGTGTTTAACATCAAAAAGTTTAAGGTCATCCACGTTTTTAAGTCCTTAAGGCAGTCGTGAATTTTATTTAGATGATTAGTTTCATCAGGCTTGATGGATAAATATAGTTGAGTATCATCCGCATAACAGTGGAAATTTACAGAATGATTCCTTATAATATTGCCTTAGGGAAGCATATATAGTGTGAACAAAATAGGTCCAAGCACTGAGCCCTGTGGCACTCCATGGCTAACTTTGGTTTGCATGGAAGATTCATCGTTGACACACACAAACTGAGAGCGTTCAGATAGATAGGACCTAAACCAGCCTAAAGCAGTTCCCTGTATGCCAACTAAGTGCTCTAGTCTTTGCAATAGGATATCATGGTCGATAGTATCAAATGCAGCACTGAGATCGAGCAAGACCAGAATAGAGAGGCTATTAGAAGGTCATTTGTGACTTTAACCAGGGCTGTCTCTGTGCTATGATGTGTTCTAAAGCCAGACTGAAAATCTTCAAATAAATCATTGTTTTTTAAGTAATCGCATAACTGTTTTGCGACCGCTTTCTCAAGAATTTTTGAGAGGAATGGGAGATTAGAAATAGGTCTATAGTTGGCTAAAACCTCTGGATCGAGGTTGTGCTTTTTAAGAAGAGGTTTTATCACTGCTACTTTAAATGATTGTGGAACATAACCTGATAATAAAGACATATTCATAATATTGAATAAAGAATTGCTAATTAATGGAAAAACTTCCTTTAACAGCTTAGTTGGAATCGGGTCTAAGATACACGTTGATGGTTTAGAAGAGAGAATCATTGAATTTAATTGTTCAAGGTTTATGGCTGAAAAGCATTCCAGCCCACCATCCAGTGTAACATCAGAACCCACATCTCCGGGAGCTGTTGATAACACTATACTGGTCAAAGGCAAAAGGTCATGGATTTTGTTTCTAAGAGTAACAATTTTATCATTAAAAAAGCACATCAAATCATTGCTACTGAGTGCTATGGGAATAGAAGGCTCAATAGATTTGTTGTGTTATTAACACAACAAATGGCTATATCTTCACTTCTAAAAAGGGGTAAATTAATAATCTTTTTTCTCAAAGCAAGATTACATCTGTGAGTTGGATGTAGAAGTGTCAGAATCAATATAGATGTTTTTATTTTAAAGTGGACCTATCATGCTATATTTAAATGATATATTGTAGAGCCATACCTATATAAGGTATATTTATACGTTTCTGTTTTCAAAATACCAAACAGATCATGCATTTTAGCCATGCCTCATTTCGCTCTATGTGCTGTTTGCTGTCTACGGGGCTGATCTCTGTGAGCTGCAGCTGACCACGCCCCCCTGCAGGAGAGGGGAGCGTGCTCTGAGATCAGCTGCTGCCGGGCTGCAGCGGGGAGAAGAGGGGGACAAAAAGAGATCTCCGTCCTCCGTGTTTTATTGTTATATATGATTATATAGAGAGTCGTTATTCATTTCTTTTAAAGCTCAATAAATAACAAAGAAGACCTTTGACCGGCACTTTTCTAATTTTGTCCGGAAGATTTAAACTTTAACGACATCTTGACCGGCGAAAGAAACTGAAACTGAAACTCTGCCGCACGGTCCTCACTTTCCTTGGAAGAGGCGGAGAGGTGGGTGTTTGTCATCTGCTGGTGGACTACCGGAGAGAATTACAGCGAGGGAGGGGTTGCATTGAATAACTCTGGAGCAAACGCTCCTGCTGCTGTTAGAGCCAGAGCGGAGAGTAAACAGAAGGGCAACCATGGTAACTATGGGTGGGAAGTCTTCTTCGCTGCCGTGGCACAACCTCTCATTCCCCTGATAGTTGGAGAGTTGACCAATCAGGCGGAGTGCACCTATAATACGTCATAGAGGAGCTAATCAAAAATCCACATGTATCAAATCCGTTGCAGCCCCGTTTTTAGAGATTTGGGTATGGAGGAAAAGAGAGAGGGTTGTGTTTTCTGACACTTTGTGAGTTCCCTGGAACACCGGGGACACATATGTATGTATAAAATACATCACAAAGTGCATTTTGCATGATAGGTCCCCTTTAAAGTAAATTCAGATGGGACATAGTAAAAACATGTAAATTCTAATCTCCGCCTACAAAAACCCCATTACTTACAGTAAAAAAACAAAAACATCTTGTAATCTGCTCTGTTATCTGCTGTCCGCTCTGTGCTCTGTGCTCCGTGCGCTCTGTGTTCTCCAATTCCGGCTTCCTTACGTAAGTAAACACTGTGAGTCTGCTGCATAAATATGCTGACGCTGGCTCTCATACTTTACGCAGGACCATATCTCTGGAACCCATTGGTCGATTTAGATGATTGACACCTTTTTTTTAACCATTAGATCCAATAGAATCGATTCACAAATCCACGTAAACATTACCATGCAAACGAAGCATATCTGAAAGTTGAAGCCCTGGACTGCTAAACTTTATACCCAGTATATTGCCATAAATATGATGATGGATTATGCTGGAGTCCATGAGAGTTGTCTGATGCACACCTCGGCTCCGCGCGTCCCTGTGCAGAGCTGGTTAAATTATAAAGGAAGAAATCAAAGCACCAGGATAACAGATAAACAATGATCTGTTTTAATGGTAAATTACAACAATACCAATTAAGGAGTACTCCTGCTCTTTCTCCCTGCTGGGAGACCTTACTGTCTGGTCAGCGAGTGGACAAAGAGAAAGAAAAAAGGATGTCACAGAAACATATCACAGTTTCAAAGCGGGAGGAGCTGTCCAGCAACTCCCTTAAGGAGATCATTGATTGGCCCAGCCGAGGGGCCAGGAAACAGTCTCTTAAGAGATAACACAGATACATTTGGTGTCAGGTACCAACCCCTCTGCAAAACAAGTTCCTTATCTCTGGATCTTTGCGGAATGCACGCACATACATTTCCTCCCCTCCTCCATTCTCAGTGGCCTCACAGTTTCACACACAGTTTCACATTAAAATTTGGCGTTTTCAAGATATGTTTAAGATATAATTGTTTATAGTTGGCTAAACATAAGTACATACAAGTAGGTCACTTCAATTATCAGTACAAATTTCAACGTGACACAGAGACATTGGATTAACATTGAGCAGCGTTTTTATTCCGTTGAACACAACTTTTGATCACAAATCAACAAAAGGTAAGACGTAATTATTGTTATGGTTTTGAAACCGGATGTTGTTTTCTTTCTCTTTTCTGGCTGATAGCTCAGAATTCTGGTCGTACAGTGATGACATTACATGTATGGAATCTGTGGAATCTCAGCTTGCTAGTCGACATCTTGTTTGTGCAGTTACGATAAGTAATAAGGAGAATTCTACCGTCACTTCTGCAAATTCGAGTAATATATAATAATACACAGAATTAACTCAAAGAATATACTTCATACAGAAATGGTCATAAGAAAAAGATCTGAGAGGAACTCAAGCAATCAGTAGTTTTCAATCACGACATCTATCAGAGTTCAAGCAAGAGGAATCGGCTAGCTAGCTCCGTGGATAATTATTAAAGGTCTGCAGCGTGAACGTGTTGGTGGACTTTGAGGTTACTACGCCGAGAAAATGTTTTCCCACATTGATCACAGCTGTGAGGTTTTTCTCCTGTGTGGATTATCATGTGATCCTTTAAACTTCCTCTCAGTGCAAAAGATGTATTACAAACTGAGCAGCTGAATGGTTTCTCTCCTGTATGGATTCTCATGTGTTCCTTTAAACTTCCACTCTGTGTAAAATATTTCTTACAGACTGAGCAGCTGAATGGCTTCTGTCCTGTGTGGATTATCATGTGATCCTTTAAACTTCCTCTCAGTGCAAAAGATGTATTACAAACTGAGCAGCTGAATGGTTTCTGTCCTGTGTGGATTATCATGTGTTTCTTTAAACTAACTCTATGTCTAAATGAATCGTTACAGACTGAGCAGCTGAATGGTTTCTCACCTGAATGGATTCTCATGTGGTCCTTTAAACTTTCTCTCACTGTAAAAGATTTCTTACAGATTAAGCAGCTGAATGGTTTCTCTCCTGTGTGGATTATCATGTGTTTCTTTAAACGGCGATACTCTGGAAAGGATTTCTTACAGACTGAGCAGCTGAATGGTTTCTCTCCTGCACTACGTCTCGATTCACTGACAGGGTCTTGTTTATTTTTCTGAGAGTTTGAACCTGGTTCTCTGGTCTTCTTCCAATCAGCACTGTCTTCAGCGTCAGGTTCAGAAGAGTCTCCAGGGTTGTCCTCAGTCTCAGGTTGTAAATGTCTCTCTGGATCTGAGTTCCTGGCTGGTTCTGGTCCTCCACAGTCCTCTCCATCAGCTTCTGTTTCCAGGTGTTCAGTTTGTCTTTGATGAAGCTGAGAGGACTGAGGTTTCTCTTCATCATCTTCAC
>CALSBZ010042229.1:0-18448 GCA_943591055.1 Gobionotothen gibberifrons | reverse complement strand
TCCTGCTGCTCAGGGGGAACCTCTTCTTTAACCACCACCAGCTGCTGGACGTCTGCAGGAAACAGGAAACACATATTCAGAGAAACTGTAGAGTATTAGAATTTAAAATCTAACCACGTTTAACACTTCTTTAACTTTGCAGCCCCTATCCATTCCTTATTTTAAATGCTTGCCTATCATTTTGCTAAGTCCCGCCCACTTTGTATTTCTGTTGGCTCAATTGTCTGTCAATTACACTTTTTGTCCAGATGCTCTGGAGAGTTTCAGGACAACAGGTGAGTTAGTACTGTAGCTGATCTAAAACATAGTAACAGTGCCTAGTTTGGACAGGGAGAGCATGGGGGCGAAGTTTCTACTTTTCTTTTTGCAGATATGAGTTGCTACATATAGGTTTGAGTAATTCATGCTAATGTCAGTTAGCAGGGTTAGCTCTGTATTTACTGGCTGTATGAGATGTTGGTCTGTTTTTAGTGATAATTTTAGACAGTCGGAGGGGCCTCCTATTAAGGCACTGCTAGCTGTGCCCTTCATTTAACACGTAGAAAATAGGCAAGAGTAGTACGAGACAAGATCTCAAAATCCTGAAATTCTTCTGGAAATCCTGAAACTTTTCTAAAATGTCAGAGTTCTGACTTTTTTCAGAAAATATCAAAATTCTGACTTTTACTTAAAATTCAAACTTTTTTCTCAAACTGAAAAGTCAAATTAGTGACTGTAGTTGGACCAATGGTACCGGTCACCTAATATCATTACCGGTCTGTGGGAAACACTTCATCATAGCTCATGACAGGGATGGAGTACTCTAGTGCCTAGATTCGGGACTCATGACTCGGACTCGCGCACTGATTGACGTGACTCTGACTCGTGAATTCTCGCGTGCGATGACTTGGACTCAGAATCGGACTCGTGAATTCTCGCGTGCGATGACTTGGACTCAGAATCGGACTCGTGAATTTTCCCCCCACGATGACTCGGACTCGACTTGTACATTGACGCTTGGACTCAGACTCAAGCAAGTTTTCTCTGGAGTCTGATGTCCTCTATCCTGGTGTGTGCATCTGCGAGGCGAGTTCAGGTACTGGGCCCGGCTATTCCAGTCCAGAGACACACCCCGCATCGTGCTGTATGCTTTCACACATTATGCTTCCTCATTGTGAAAGAGCAGCGCAAAACGCTCGTTATGTGGAAAAAATATTGAAGAGAAGGCTCCGTAACACATTACTCTAAGGATCGAGTTCAGACATATAGGCTGTCTTGAACACTAACATCAGAGTAACGTGATCTAATCAATAAATAAAGATTCAGCCGATAACACGAAAGCAAATGGCTACTTAAAGGTCCCATGTCATGGCCATTTCTACTGATCATAATTCCATTGTTGAGGTCTACTAGAATAGATTTATATTGTGCAATTTTCCAAAATCACATTGGTTTCTCATACAGCATCTCTGTATAGTCTGTGTATTCACCCACTGTCCCAAACGGCTTGTTGGAGCTCCTGCCCCCCCCCCTCCCTATGAGCCCAGTGGCCGTCTGTGAGCAAAAAATGAAAAATAAAATAGATTTGCCATGAAGGCTAAACATGGTGTATTATTTCAGTTAACAAACTTTGCCATCTTATTTATATTGAAACATATTTTTAAATAAATTGTACAGTACATTTTGCTCTGGTAATCCACTGGAAATCCACCCCTCTGGTGGGATCAGGATAATCCTGTTTTTTGGGATCAAACTGATCCCAATCCTGTGTTGTCGGTTTGAACTCCCCATTTTGAAGATTTGATCCAGATTAAAGCTTGGATTGGATTTCCTGATCTGATCGGATATCAAAGTGATCCTAATCCTGTTTTTTGGTTTTGAACTCCCCAAAATCCAATTTGATCAGATAGGGATTAAAAGTTTTGAACTCTTGGGCCCTGGCCATCATCATGGACATCAACATCCCCATCCCCGCCCAAAAGCAAAAACGCACAATAACCTACAGAAATCTCAAATCCATCTCACCCTCAGCAATCACTGCCTCCATTACCTGCAAGATGTCTGTCTCCCCCCCCCCCCACTTTCTGAAAACCCATCTGAACTTGTGGACTATTATAACAGCACCCTCTCCTTCTGTCTCAATGAACTGGCCCCCAGAAAAACAAAAAATGTCTCTTTCATACACTCCGCCCCCTGGTATACCCCCGAACTCCGCCAAATGAAATCAAGGAAACGTCAACTTGAACGCCAACACAAGAAAACCACACTAACAGTCCATCTTCAAACTATCTCCAGCAGTACAGTAACGCACTCAAAGCAGCCCGGTCTAATTACTACTCACAACTCATTCAGTCTGGCTCCAGCAACCCCAAGCGTCTCTTCTCCACCATCAGCAAACTTCTCAAACCCTGTGACAACGCCACCTCGTCCTTCACCACCGAACAGTGCAACTCCTTCCTCTCGTTTTTCCAAACCAAAATCAGCAACATTTACAGCAATCTGACACCCTCATCAGCACCCCCCACCTCCCCTCCTGGCTCCCCCCCCTCACCTCACAGCCCCTGTCCCACTTCTCCCCTGTGACCCCCATGCAACTGTCCGACTTAATGACTGGAATTAACTCCACCTGCACACTTGACCCAATGCCCTCCAAACTTGTTAAAGAGAGCCTCCCTGCCATCTCCCAACTCATCGCCACCATCATTAACTCCTCCCTCAGATCTGGATCAGTTCCCCCCTCTCTCAAACTGGCTGCTGTCACACCCATTCTCAAAAGACCTGGACTCACACCTGACATCATGTCCAACTTCCGGCCCATCTCAAATCTCCCCTTTCTGTCAAAAAATACTTGAACGTGTCATTGCCTCACAACTGAAATCCCACCTCAGCTCCAATGACCTCTTTGAGCCATTTCAACCCGGTTTCCGATCAAAACACAGCACCGAAACAGCTCTCCTGAAAATCGACCTCCTCCTCTCCTCTGACTCCGGCAACCTGAACATCCTCATCCTCCTCGACCTCACCGCAGCATTCGACACCATCAACCACACCATCCTGCTGTCCCTCCTCGAATCATCACTCAACATCACCGACACTGCACTCTCCTGGCTGAAATCCTACCTCACCGACAGACATCAGTTTATTAACATCAACAACTGCACCTCCTCCACTGCTCCTCTGTCCCAAGGCGTCCCCCAGGGTTCGGTGCTTGGCCCCTTCCTCTTCATCGGTTCAGTTAAATACTTGTATGTGTGTAGATTAGAAAGCGGTAAGATAAAGGATCTGCAGTATTTTATGAAGTATTCATCGTACAAAGGTCAGTTTTATACAAGTAGAAGTGTGTATTTACCTGGTAGTAGGCTGTCAGTAATGGCTACGCCTCTCTATTTGGACTGGTAGACTGGCAACTTTAAAAGTAGTTCTCGGTTCAAAAAGGGTTGGGCACCCCTGCTCTACGGCATACCATCCAACCTCCTCAATAAACTCCAACATATCCAGAACTCTTCTGCCCGCCTCCTCACCCACACCCGCTCCCGAGACCACATCACTCCCGTCCTCCAGAACCTCCACTGGCTCCCCGTCCGTCAAAGAATCGACTTCAAAGTCCTCCCGATTACTTACAAAGCCCTCAACAACCAGGCCCCCCCCTACCTCACAGACCTGCTGCACCACCAAACCCCTTCCCCCTACCTCACAGACCTGCTGGTTTATCATTGCTTTGAGAAAAAAGATTATTAATTTACCCCTTTTAGAAGTGAAGTTAAAGTCATTTGTTCTGGGAATGTCATTTTCAAGCCTGAGACCTGAAAAACAGGCTAAGAAACAGGTTAATAAAAAGTCTAAGGCTGGAGCCACACGAGGACGATAACGCAAACCGACCGAAATCGATATAAAAAAAGTATTCCGTCCACACGCAATAGGCACCAGAAACGTGTCCGTTCACACAAGACCGCTCGAAAGCGCTGGAGACGCTGTAGTACATATGCCGGGCCTGTAAGTGGCGCTGTACTCCTGCCACAAAAGCAGTGAAGAAGACTTCCTGCTAGGGGTGTAACGGTATACGTATTCGCACTGAAAACATTCGGTATGGGCCTTTCGGTTCGTACACTTGTGTACCGAACGAATATAACATTAAATGTAAACAATTGAGAACGTGAACAACTTTTTGGAAGTAATCTCAGTGTAATTTGCTCACATTGGGTTCACCGCGTCATAGAGTGACCAAGTCATTTCATTGGACGAGAGGCATACTATGAGAGCTGGTCACAGGCATGCGTTCAGATTCAATCAGTCATTTGAGGAACTGTCGAAATGGTGAACGCAGATTAAGTTGAGCTCGAAAATCCTCCAGCTTCATTGAAGTCTCCGGTTTGGGAACATTTTGGTTTCGCAGTTACGTACAAGGATGACGGACAAAGACAGGTGGACCGAACCAAAGCTGTTTGTCGGCATTGTGAACAATTGGTTACGCGGCTGGCAATACATCAAACGTGCACACTCATTTGAAAAGGCATCAACCGAACGTGAATATCACCGGTACCAAAATAAAAAAGACTGAAGTGCAAACCCAACTCCCGCTAGCATTTAAGCCTCCACCACTCGCAACAAGTTCAGACCGAGCCAAAGCTATTACAAACGCCAAATATCCTTATGTTGCCATGTTAGCAAAGCGCTACCTGGCTGTATCTGCTACCTCTGTCCCTAGAGAGGGTGTTCTCCACAGCAGGAGACATCGTTAGTGCCAGCAGATCTGCCCCTTCGGCAATCAATGTGGACAAGTTGATTTCTTAAAAAAAACATGAAAATACAATGACGAATGTCAAGCTGGCTGCTTAGGTACTAGTACAGTTCAAATACAGATAATTTCAGTTTATCGAAATGCTGCACCTTAATGTTTATTTTATTATATTTTGTATTTATTTTAGTGAATATTCACAGTTTAATAATAATTAAAACTGCGGTCACAGAAGTGCGTGCAGTGATGAGCGGGCCCTCGCGTCCGTGCGCCTGTCGGGGAGGGCAGCCGGTCGTCCCGGCGTCAAGCAGACGCTTGTGAGTCCTCCGAAATGAGCCGTTTGTCATTTCTATGATTTTCGCGTCTCAGACTCCCAGGTCCTCCGGGATGTCGGCGCACCGTCTCGAAGGAAAACAAATGTCTCTAAAGAGTCGTTGAGGATCGATTATCGAGGAGGATTGGATTGGGGCTGTCTGGAGGAGCCGTAACCGAGGATACACTGATTTAGAGGAGAGAGGAGTCTCTTTGGAGGAGCTATAACCGGGGGTACAAAGATGTAGAGGAGAGAGGAGTCTCACTGGAGGAGCTATAACCGAGGGTACACTGATGTATTCTCCGGAGTCGATGTCAGCCAACAGTAAATGTTTTGGTTGTATCTTCCTGGTCGAATGTACTTACTGTAAGTCGCTTTGGATAAAAGCGTCAGCTAAATGCAATGTAATGTAATGTAATGTAAAAGAGGCGTGACGCATGGCTGGACTTATGTCAACGAAGCACAGCTCTGCAAACTGTTTCCGTTGTGATTATAAGTTATTTAAGATGATCAAATGGGCATCAGACTTTCTGCCCTTTACTGTTTGTTTACTCACTAATCACATCTCCCCTGGATGTTAGGCTATTTTTTTTTTTTAATGCAACAGCTTTCATTGTGACGCGATGTTTACAGTGCTGCTTAGGTCAGTGCTGAAAGCAGAACAGTGTGTATAATATATATCCCTCAATAATATATGTAACAGGCTACATTTCACACTTTATTTGTAGGCTTTAGGAGATATCTACAAATAAACAATAGATATTTTTCATGAAACTACAGTGCTTCACATAATAAAATATACAAGGGCTGTAGCCTGATATTTAGTATATGCTTTAGGAGCCGTTTGTTGTACAATGTGTAGGTGTGGTTGTGTGTGTGGTTGTGTGTGTGCATGTGCGTGTGCGTGTTTGTGTGTGTGTGTGTGTGTGTGTGTGTGTGTGTGTGTGTGTGTGTGTTGATGTGGCAGGCAGACAGGCAGGTTTGAGCGAAGGACTATTCCTTCTCAATGTAGCAAGACACTGGATATGCGCTTAACGTGTCCTGGATTGGAATTTTTCAGAACATTTCCCTAGGAGGAGTTTGCAAAAAATGTGCTTAAAATGCATGAAAAACGCATACATTTGAAAATTGCCGAGTTGTTGGGGGGCTGGGCTAATGGAAGGCAATTTGAAATATGTCCAGATTCATAATAGCAATGTGTATACAGCGTTTCGTGAATATTGGAAAACCTATATGCGAGTAATTTGGAGTAATTTGTGGCATGTAAATCGCCAAAAATGGTGTATTCGCTGTTAGCTTACGACCTCCACGATTGAGCTTTCGAAAATGTTCTTCGCAGTTTAGCATCATATTGGATAGGGGCTGAACTTGTCCTGGATTGGAATGTTTCCGATCATTCCCCTAGAAGGAGTTTGCACAAATGTCCTTAAAATGCATGAAAAACGTACATTTTTCAAAATGGCCGACTTTATGGAGGGCGGGGATAATAAAAGCAAATTTGAAATATGTCCGCAATCATAAGAGAAATGTGTACAGCGTTTCATGAATATCGGAAAAACTATATGCGAGTAGTTTGGAGTAATTTGCGACATGTAAATCGTCAAAAATGGTGTATTCGCGGTTAGCTTACGACCTCCACGATTGAGCTATCAAATATTTTCTTCGCAATTTACCATCATATTGGATAGGGGATGAACGTGTTTTTTTGGAATTTTTTGTATTTTCACCGCTCAGTGTCAGTAAATATTGTGCGGTTAGTATTGGACTACAAGATAGATGCAAGCCTGTACAGGTAGAGTTATTTAAAGCATAAATGAGTCGGTTGGGTTCTGGAGGTGTGGTTACAGCAATTGTGCTTGGTTGGCGTGGCCTGTGCCTGGTGGTGGGGCCCAATGTGATATATTTTCATGGGGCCTGTAACGGAGGTGATCTCTGGGGCCATAGATCTGGGCCTCAGTTACGGATAATATAGCTTAATATTTGGCGAAGTATATTGATTTGTTCCACGCTAAAACATTGCACAGGAAGAATGTGAATATACATGTAATTTATGCATGTATATGTCACGATCTGTCTATGTTTTAGTTTGTCTGTCTCTGTTTCCTGTTTTATGTTGAAAAGTGTTCCCCCTCCCGTCTGTTACTGGTGATTGTGGCCACCTGGTGCCCTGTGTTGTTTCCTCCCCCCTCACATGTGTCTTGTTGGTTTGATTAGTCTGTGTGTATGTAGGTTCTGTTTGCTTGTTAGTGTGTGTGTGAGATCCTTGTGGCTGCTGACTGTGTTCAGGTGGACAGCAATATTGAGGCTGTGAATCATGTGTCAATGATGAATAAATGCCCACACCGGGTCATATTTGGACGTTCTGCCTCTGCCTCCTTGCTTGGTCGGGCCGCTCAATTGTCAGCTTCACAGGGCCCAAAATCCATGGCGGCGCCCCTGAGCTCAACCTCGACAAGACTGAGCTGCTTTTTCTTCCGGGAAAAGATTGTCCCACTCTTGACCTAACAATCAACATCGGCACCTCTGTTGTTTCCTCGACTCAGACTGCAAAGAATCTGGGTGTGACCCTAGATAACAAACTGTCCTTCACTGCAAACATCGCTGCTACAACCCGCTGCTGCAGATACACTCTTTACAACATCAGGAGGATACGTCCCCAGCTGACCCAGAAAGCCACGCAGGTTCTGGTCCAGGCACTCGTCATCTCACGCCTAGACTACTGCAACTCCCTCCTGGCTGGTCTACCTGCATGTGCCATCCGACCTCTGCAGCTCATCCAGAATGCAGCGGCTCGGCTGGTCTTCAACCTTCCTAAATGTTCCCACACCACCCCGCTCCTCCGCTCCCTTCACTGGCTTCCAGTAACTGCCATCAGCAAAAACACGTGGGTTTGCTATCCTGGCTCCTAAATGGTGGAATGAGCTCCCCATTGACATCAGGACAGCAGAAAGCCTACACATCTTCCGGCGCAGACTGAAAACTCATCTCTTTCGACTCCACCTCGAGCGATAGAATTACTAACAGAGCACTTATATACTAACAAAGGACTGGCTTATCTAAAGCCAGTTGAGTAGCACTTGAAATGTTTGGCTCTATGAAACCTGATGGACTTATATGATTCTGTTTTCTTCAAGTTTGTATCTTGTTGGTCGAACGCAGCTAAATGCAATGTAATGTAATTTCAAATATAAGCCCATTTTTTTTTACCCTACCTCCGAGCTGCATGAGCTGAAAGAAGAGGTTGTTATTTTGTCCCTAAGTTTAATAAACACTAAAACAATGCAACATGTCAGTCTAAAATAAAAAAGAGCAAACGGCAGAAACATGTCAGATTTATCATCACACCGGACTGTGAGTTAAGCAGGTCTAATGTTTTCACTTTGATCGAGTTATGCACTTAATATAAAGTATAAGTTATCCATAACAGAGTCGAGATCTCTGTCTGACATTAGGAAGCTTCTGAGTTGATTTCAATATAAAATAGTAAACAGCAGCACGTGCAACTTCACTAACTTCACGTGTTATCCGTATTATTTAAATGCAATATGTTAATGCCCCTGAGTTTGACGTTAGTTATTAAAGTAAGTTAAACCCAATACTCACATGAATCAGTTAATAAAGTAAGTTAAACCCAATGTAATATCGTGACTGAATATGTGGATAGCACTGGTTAACAATGCTTGTTTATGATTGGCCCACGTGACGTGGACACAGTATGCGTGCGCAGCCAGAGAGTTGAGTGAAGTTCACCTTCCTACCAGACATGAATGTCTACGTCTGGGTATAACAATATACGTTGAATATAGCACGTCGTAGTCTGGAGTATTGATTGTAAATACAGTACGAGAACAAAAACACCCAATACTCACATTTATCAGTTACTCCTGACGTGCTGCTTTCTCTCTGAGACTGGACCGACATTTTCTTTGTTTCCTCGTCACCGGCGCGCATTGCATCCTGGGATACGGTGGACTGCGAGGAAGAGGACTCTTCATATCCGGGAAAAGAAGAAGGCCGCATTCCAACCCGCTCCTCTTCTGTCTGTCCGCAGAATCAGAAGTCCTTTATTGGTCCCACAGAGGGACATTAACATGGTTACAGCAACAGTGGAGATAGATGCTGCTCCCAGACCGTAGTGGAGGAATACAGGGGAGGACTCTCTTCCCGGACTGAAGCACCAGGCTTCGGCTTCAATAACCCACTCTGAAATGAGGCAGACAGGCAGGCTGTTCCTTGGGAGGCCGCTGTGTTTCCTCAGGACTTTGTTTTACAGCTAACTGGAGACAGACTGATCACTGCTGCTACTCCCGCTCTCTTCCGGAGACACACTACGCTCGCTCACTCTCGCTCTACAGGTGCACGCGCCACATGCACGCGCCACACCTCCATCTCTTTCTTAAAGGGATAGGCGACCCCACTCTGCATCACCCTGCTATTATAAGATAGAGACTACAAATAAAACACTTTTAGATAAAGGGCAGTCACAAAATATATACAAATGAAAAAGTTATTCCAATTTAAAAGTGACATTCTTAATAGATTTGTTCCTGTTTACAAGTTGCTTGGTTTTTGCAAAATTCCCTGTAAATAATATACTCAACTTTTACAATCAAACACACATTTTCCGTTTTCTAGATTAGACCAGTGGCGAGCCGTAAGGGCCCTCTAGGCTCTCTGAGGGCCTAAGATGTTCTACAAAATAATATTTAAAAGCATTAAAAAAAGATATATGTATTTAAAAAAAAAAAAGTGTTATATTTTTTAGTTATATTTTTAATTAGTTTTACCAAAATAACTTAATTTAATTGTATTTAAAATAACATTTCCAAATAAATAAATCCTTCGAATCTGCCTATTCCGTTTCTGTTGGAATGTGAAGGGTTAAATGAAAGAAGCTCATCTCTGCTAGTTACTGTGAAGATAGGAGCTGATTGGTGGTCCTGCTGTACATTCACAGAGGGCCAGCTATAGTAACTGAACGAGAGAGTAATGTCAAATGACAGTACAATTGACCAATCATATCTTCCCTCTAAATGGGTGGGCTCTACAGAGGGCCTAGGTATAAAAGTCACGGCTCGCCACTGGATTAGACGGATAAGATAAGATGGAACTTTATTCACCCCTTTCGCACTTTCTGGGAATTCTGGCATTTATAGCAGCAACGTGGTAAACATCAATCTAACTTTCAGCGCACTATTTGCAGCGATGTGAAGACAAAACAACATGACACCAAAATGTTTCAAATGTCAAACCTAAGGGCATTTTCGGTGGACACTTAAATATCAGAAGTCAAAAATGGAACAACTGGAGCAATTATTAACGAACTCAAACCTTGATTATTTATGCCTTTCTGAAACCTGGCTACACCCTTCAATTCCGTCGGATATTGTTAATATCCCAGGATATAACATTTATAGACTAGATCGTAATCAAGGTAAGGGAGGGGATGATTTATGTTAAGAAAAGCCTAACAAATCGAATTATCCTGTGATACCACTGAATGTGTGGGAATAACTATCTCACTATCTCAGGAAATGTGTTTTAATGTAATTGTTGTATATCGACCACCTAAAGCAAAGAGTGTTTTTTATGATCATTTAACTAGTATTCTCAAACAGTGTAATGGTAAAGAAACAATCCTAATGGGTGATTTGAATATTAACTGGTTAGACAAAAAAGGCAGGAAGAAATTAAAGGATATTAGTGATAGATTTCAAATGAGTCAATTAATTAAAAACGCAACAAGAATTACTAAATCCTCACAAACATTGTTGGATTTAATTTTAACGAACAAAGAGGATCGCGTCTCAAAAACATACAATCTTGTTACTGGCATGTCCGATCATAACCTTACTCTAGTTGCCAGGAAGCTATCCAAGCTGCACTACAAAAATCACAATATTACAAAGGGTAAAAGATATATCTCGTACATCCCAAAGCGGGACATGGGAATTCTGGAGAATGAAATAACGCAAACTGACTGGTTTGATTTGACATATGGTGAAAATTGTGAGGGGGCCTGTGATAATTTGAAACATACCTTAAAACAAACCGTAGCTAAATATACAAAAACAATGCCTCAAATGCGTATTGGCAAACAACTGTTACCATGGTTTAACACTGCTCTATGGGAATTCATGAAAAATAGGGATGTAGCTCTAAAGATATCTTTAAAATCGGGACTAGAAACAGATCGCTTGATATACAAAAGTCTTAGAAACAAAGTTACAGTTCACTTAAAGAGCCTGTGACACCCACCCAACAACTGTTGTGCAATGACATATTGGACTACTAGTAATCTTGAACCATCGGTTTAAAAAAGAAGATGGGATACCGTTTCGATAAATATCAATAATTTCGAACATCGCGGGGAAATTCCTTCGACTCATTTTGAGGTTTTGGGGGGAGCCGGAAGGGACGTCAATGCAGGAACGCTTCACTGTGCAGCGAGAGATCCAAGCACGGACAACGTGTGTTGTCATGCGTAGAAATGGTGAATTACTGAGTTTAGGCAGTTAATAACGTTTTAATGAAGTTGACTACAGTATATTCATATTTGTCAGTGCTTTCATGTCAATTCGGCGAACATAAACATGAATGATCGTGGTGAAGAAGATGATTAAATTAGGATTAAAAATCGGTAGTGAGAGCTGCTGAATTTCCTCCCGTCGGATGTGATATAAAAACAAATCGATTATTTCTGTAGTTGTAAACTCAAGTGGATAAAACTACATTTATTAGTGCTTTCATGTCAATTGTGCGAACATATGATACATTAAATGATCGTGAGGATGATGATTAAAAATCGTTTGTTTGAGCCGGTCTGCATTTCCTGATGAGAAAACAAACCGATGCTTTTTGTAGTTGTAGCACACCAACATGGATTAAATGTGTGGTTTTTTTACCACAATGTTGGGGAAATTAATGGATAAAATGCACGGATTATGATCATTATTATTATTATTCCCACTCCGATCGGGACACTAGGTCCACCGTTTCCCCGCAGCGTTTATAGTTTCAGTTGTTCCACTCCTTCCTCGGCCGTGCTTTATTTCAGTATTATCACCCTTTTCCCGTTTCTTTATCCACTTTTTCCTCCACTTTCAGCATCCACTTCCTCATCCCTGTCCGCAGCAGCAGGCTGCTGCATTCCTGAATGCACGTTCGTAATCCTACGTCACTCCAGTCAATACACACGGTCAGGGGTTGGGGGGGTCGTCCACAAAAACTATCAATTAAATCCAATCTGATCGTTCTATGTCGAAAAAATATCCAAACAATTGTCGCGCGCTGTCAGCCTGTCGCTGTCAGCCTGTCGCTGTCAGTGTCTGTGGGCCGTTGACAGTTTACGTGGGCTGGGCTGGGTGCAGTGGCGGACGGGCCGGTACCGAAGTGGGCCAGTCGGATAAGTCACTAGCACATCCCCCACTCCCCCCGTTGACAACTTACTAGCGGTACCGAAGTGGGCCGGTCGAGAGTCCCGGGATGATTTTTAGTCCCAGTCCACCACTGGCTACATGACCGTATTATCGCCCATATTGACGCACCTAATTCCTAAACAGATAAAACATAAACCGATCCTTCAGCCTCATATGAGCTCTCAGACACGTTCAAAATTAAACTGTCATCCTGTCTGAGCTTGCTGCTGTGTGCGCCATCATGCGTTTACATGCAGATGCTGGGATCCTGAACGGTGCAGCTGGAGCGCTGTGCCTGCAATGACGTCACACATCATTTGCCGGGACTTGAAGGATCCCCGAGAAGATCCAGAAAATTGTCACATTGAAGGGCAGATTAATGGTTATCAAAGTACAAATATCCAAAATCAGTTCAGTAACGGTTTTCAAGGGGGCAATATTTACTCAAATGTATGGGTTTGGATGATGGGGAAAACTCGTGTCACAGGCTCTTTAAGAAAGGCAAGGGCAAATTACTTTTTAGATACTACCTGACAGGCAAAGGGGAATTCTCAAAAACTATGGAAAACCATTGACAAACTTATTGGAAAAGACCAATCAAAAAATTATAATATTGAGTTTATGATAAACGGAACCCTACAACAGGATAGCCTAGCCGTCCAACCATTTTAATACTTTCTTTATTGAATCTGTTTCAGAATTGGCCCACAGTTTCAATGTAACAGAACCGCTTCTTGACGGTAGTAGTCGTGGAACAGCTGGTGGAGCTGAAGAGGCCAATCAGCGTGATCGGGGACACCTGGCCGGAGCCGAGGTGCTATTTAAGCCCAGCTGCCTGGAGTCACAGGGCGCTCTTGACTCTCTCCAAGCCTGCTGCCGAAGGACTCTCGCTGTGATCCTTTCCCCTCGTCCATCCTCTCCTGTTTTGGTGTTGCTTCTGGAACGATATCAAATAAAGAGCCGTGGTTTTTGGAACCCTTGAGCGTCTCTCTTTGTTTTCCTGTTGTGGCCAACGGGCCAGTCATAACAGCACTAACAAATATGAATATCCTGTAGCTACTCAACTTCATTAAAACGTTATTAATTTGCCTGAACTCAGTAATTCACTGAAAGAGGTTTATTTTTAAAGGAGCCTCGTCATCTCACCACGGGCAAACTTTTACATTGTTAATTGTTTGCTGTATTATTTTTAAACTATGAGTGTTTAATTTTACTGCTATAACAATCACAAATTGAGTTTATTCACACATGTTGTGCAATGATAAAATCAGACCGTTATTTTTTTTTAAAAATAGTCTGGCTTTAATACAAATTAAAAAGGCTCGGTAGCTCTCTGTAGGTGATCAGCAGGGCTCTTTTGGCGCTTTTCCGCTGCAGGCTCACAGGTACTTTTTTAGGACCACCTCAGTCGAGGTTCCAAGCGAGCTGAAAATATGCTAAACTAGTGACGTAAAACACTCCCGACAGCTGATTGGTCAGAGAGAATCGTCACAATTGTTGCGCGAGATAGTCCCCAAGCGTCGCATAAGCAACATTTTTTAAACTGAGAAGCTACCATTAGCAAGTATTTTGAATAAAAAATGGCAAAACAAAACTTGCCGTGGTCGTTTGACGAGGTACGGACGTTCCTCCATCTGGTTGCAGATTAAAAAAAATACAGCGGGAGCTTGACGGCACAACATGAAACGAGAAAGTGTACCAGGAGGTCTCTACATTGTCGGCCGCACACAGCTGGAGTCCATGCAGGATGGGAAGTTTTTGCTAACGCTCTGTTCTTTGCTTGAAAGCGTTGTGTCCCTATCTATTGTAAATCTCACTTCTACAGACAAGCCTATTTTATCATTACATTTATGTTCGACAACCCATGCTTTTATGGAGCCCCGAAGAGCTACGGTTAGCACAAATAGCATTAGCTAGAGCTATTGTTTGCCAACACTAGTGATGGCAGTTTGACACTGAAGCTTCGAACGGAGCTTCAACCCTGGACTTCCTATTCCATAGAAGCAGTGCTTCGAAGCTTGCTTCAAATCACGTGACATATGACGTCCGAACCAGCAACTGCTTCATTTCCTGAATCAATCACCTCACTGGTTGCCGTCCAATCAGGTGATTCAATGCACTGCCTCGTCTCGATTCTGACAGGTGACAGGTTGAAACAGTTTCAAATTTGAGCGCTTCAACACTTTATAACCGCTCTAAACAGTGCGCAATGTGTGGGTTGTTGTCGTAGTTTGCTGCTGTTGAGTTGTTGTTGGTATTGCATTTTAATTGGATCATTATAGAGCAAGCCAGGAAGAAAGATAGGTCGTGGAACACTTCGAAATGTGGAGAAGTTGTGAACAAAAAGACAATGAGTAATATAAAAACACTCCAACAGTTTAAGGAATAGATAGCCCAGTGGATAGAGCCGGCGGCCAGAATGCAGCGATGTCCTCCGCGCAGCTAGTTCAAAGCCCGGAGTAGTTTAACTTTTAATCATTGCTTTTCAACTTTAATACTTTAATAACTGATAAAAGGCCCTCTCCGCCCAAAAAAAATGTCCAGCACTCTATAGTCTCTTCTCAATAACCCAAAACACACAATTATCCATCTTTAATTGCAAATAGAACATGATATTCAGTCTTAGTGTGTGTGTGCATCGAATATTTTTCAAGGCAAAGATACGGTAAACCCACTGCAGCCTTGCACTTCGCCAGGAGAGGTCGCTGTAACTGAAGCTTCGAGAAATGAACCTATTTCCGACACAATTGTCCAAGTGGTTCGATGCTTCATTCAAAGCTTCATTTTGCCATCACTAGCCAACACCATATGTGCCATTGTTTACGTTCAGTTTTCTAGAGCTGTTGTTGCTATTTTTATACCACTGTGTGGAAATGCTCCGTTACAAGTAAAGTAACGTACCAAAAGTAAAAGAAGTCAGTGTAAAGGAGGTGATGTCTGGGGCCGTAGATCTCGGTCTCATCCCTGTAGTAGGTCAGTTAACATCATAACACTCACCTCCATCTGTTCTCCCATCTCCGGTCCCAAGGTCCGTCACCGTAAAGAGTCCCCAGGAAACTTATTTTGGACTCTGCATTGTTTTGGATTTTTTTTCTTTAAACTGGTCTCATATCTATTCATACTTATATTCATTTGTAATCATCCATTTACTTCCTGACTGTATATTTGTACAAACACATACATATTGTGAGCACCTCTGCTCACTCCAAGGTTACAAAGGGACAGAAGGAGAGGGAGACAGGTGAACAGTTCAGGGTTTTTTATTAGCTACCAAAGAACAACCCGCTCAGAGGAACACAGACTCGACGTGGTGTCGTCCTAACGCTGCTGTTCATGCGGCTCGGACGTCCTGCCAGGACCCAGCCTACTGCAAGAGAGACCAGAGCCAGCTTACCACATGCTTTTATTCAGTGACTGATTACCTGATTCTGGTCAGCTGTCTGGTCTCCGGCCGAGCCACTCCCATCACTCCAGCAGCCGGCACCCTAACCACACCCCGCTGCCACATGTGTATACATATATTTATATTCATTATCAACAGGCTGGACATCATGTAATTCACTTTCACAATCATTGTAAACATCTAGGGCCAGAACTGTCTTTAGTTCATCCTTACTGTCGTTCTGTTTATACATATATATTGTATTATTATATCCTTGTGTGACCTGTACCTGTCCTGTGTTTTTCATTCTTATTGCTGTTGCTGCTATAACACCTGAATTATCTTATCTTTTTGTCATCTAGGCAAGAGGAAACGAGGAGAGGAGCACTTCACAGTCCTGAAGGAGATGCACAGTGCAGATCTGGCCCAGCAGGAACGGCACCTGCAGCTGGCCTTAGTGTCCTTTTACACTTGCAGTTTGCTTTGTTTGATGATTAAACAGTTTTTGTTTGTAACAAGTATCTTCATCGTGATTTCCTCTCTGTTAATAGTAGATATAAACAAACCACAAACAACTTTCTTAATTTATTAGAAAGATTTTCTTTTCATGATCTGTTATTTTTTCAAATGTTCTTATTATGGGGCAGTACTTACAGGTGCTTGAAATTCAAATATTTACTAAATAGTCAATTCTGATAACGTTTTTAAAAAATAAGTCATTTGACAAACACATGTATATGTGAAAGAGTAAAAGATACGTATTTATGTTCAATACAATTTAATAATTTACAATCAGTACAATGAATATTCAGCTATTCAAGTAGCGCATTGGGACAACCCTCTCATATGTCCCTGCCCTCCTCCTCTCCTCCTTAGAGGCTTCCCAATACTCAAATATCCCCTCCTCAACTCCTCGGTCCTCCGGTAGTGACCCGGAAATGAATTTCAGCGCGCCATTTTGAAGGACATCTCATTTCTCTAAATGCACACCGAGGACCGAGGATCGAGCGTCGAGGAGGCTCTCTGGAGGAGCTATAACCGAGGAGAGAGGAGAGAGGAGAGAGGAGAGAGGAGGCTCTCTGGAGGAGCTATAACCGAGGAGAGAGGAGAGGAGAGGAGAGAGGAGAGAGGAGGCTCTCTGGAGGAGCTATAACCGAGGATACACTGATGGGTCCTCCACAGTCCTCCACGGCTCCTTCGTGGATGCATTTCCGGCAACAGAGATGTTTCAGAGAGTCGTGACGCACGGCCGGACTTATCTCAGCCAATCACAGCTCTGCATGCATCCCCTGGATATTATTTTAGAAACTGCTTTCATCGCGACACGATGTTTACAGAGAGAACAGCTGTGAGGTCCGTGCATAAAGCAGAGCAGTGTGTATAATATATATCACTCAGTGTAACAGGCCTACTCTCTTTATTTGCTGTAGTTTTTAGTAGATATCTACAAACAAAGAGTCGATATTTTTCTAAGACCATTTAGTGCTTCACAGAATAAAATACACAACGGCTGTAGCCTGATTATGCTTTAGGAGCTGTAGGTGTGTGTGGTACAGTGTGTAGGTGTGTGTTGTACAGTGTGTAGGTGTGTGTTGTACAGTGTGTAGATGTGTGTGTGGTACAGTGTGTAGATGTGTGTGTGTTGTACAGTGCGTAGATGCGGCGGACAGACGGGTCCCAGTTGGTTTGGTGTCCTATGCTTACTTTTAATATTTGTAAATACAACTTTTGGCCCGTAATTTCAATTCCCCATTTCAGCGACCAGAGAGAGGGGGGGGATATATCCAGTCTCTGATTGTGTTACGTTATTATGAGAGTGCTCTCATACTTTAAATTGTATATATAAATATATTTGTGTGTGTGTAAGTGTGTGTGTGTGTGTCCGCATCTGTAGCCTGTTATATATATATATATATATATATAGAAAAACGTGCATTCTGGAATGTCAGGAATGTTTGAGACGGAGAAGAATGAGGAAGTGGAAACGGAGGAGCTGAGAGCAGCGGAACAAATCATTATACCGCACTGTGAATGAATTAAAAGTAAATATAATTCGTCATGAACACATCTGTCCATCAGACAGAGGGCTGCTGTGCCTCCTGTCATCATTAATGGACGTCTCTTTAAAATGACCGCTCAGAGGAGAGGAGTTCTCATTTCTCTAACCGCCTGCTGCTTCCCCTCCTCTCTCCTCGGTTCCCCTCCTCGGCTCCTCCGCTCGCATCTCCATGTGGGCGGGACTAAGTCTCGAGGATAGGAGTCGAGGAGGGGAGTCGAGGAGGGGACATTTAAGAATTGAGAAGCCTCTCTTGTGTTGTGTCCTGTGAGAAAGAAGAGGAGGCGGAGCTAATGCCTGATCAGATCATGGTGATAAAGAATGCATCTAACGTTCCGCTGTTCATTATCATAAAAAACAGAGCATTAAACAAACCATCATGCTCTTACTTTGAAATCATGCGGAAATGTCGTCATCAGCAGGCCATCACGTGGTTTCCGAAAATAACCGAGTGACACGAGTAGATTTTAGCCGAGACCGGCGGAAAATATGTCTCAAAATTCCGTGTGTGTAAAAAGACGATCCACAAGCAGAAATGTGAGATCCGCGAGCAGAGATTTGAGAT
>CALSBZ010042228.1:4638-21448 GCA_943591055.1 Gobionotothen gibberifrons | reverse complement strand
GCCATTACAGTCTTTAATTAACTATTAGTAGAGAATAACGAGTAATGCCATTTTGTCTTCCTCGGAAACCTCCTCCACCTCTTTGTTGATTCGGCTCCTGATTCTCTGGCTCTGCCTGAGTTTGAACTGTTGGAGGTGTCTGCCCTGCCTTCTCTGCTAGTATGGCCATCTCTATGTTAGCTGCCATCTGCGTTGTCGATTTCTTGTTTTTATTAGCTTCGGTATCTTTCTCAGCTACCCGCATCTTCAAGAGTCTGAGGTTTAGTGCTTCCACTGCGTTTCCTTCTTCTGTAATTAATCTGTATGTTTCTTCTTCTCTTCGCCTTTCAACTGCTCGTCTCTTGAGTTCTTCTTCCATTCTTCCGCTGTCTTCTCCCATTCTTCTGTTGAGTTCCGCCTTCAGCTGTGTGGCACTGGATAGGATTCTTACCTCATAAGCCAAGTCTCTCACATGTGGGGCTTGAATTGAAGCATGGTGAAAATGGTTGTTCTCTGTTATGTCGGGAGGAGACAATTCGGTCAGGCTTCGATACTGCCTTGGAGTTTTGATAACTGGAGCGGCTTCTGTTATTTCTGCTGTGTTTTCCTTCACTGGTAGATCTGCATCTTGAACCACATACATGCTGTTTGTCAATCTTTGGCTGGCATCTTCCAGATGGAGTACCAGTCTTGTAACTCTTGATTTTCTTTTTTCAGCTCTGTTCATAGCGATTTTTTCAGGTCCATACCAAGAGGGTCGTCCGGCTTTCACCCATGCTTCTTGCTGTTGTAGGTATTCTCCATTCTCATATTCAACTACAGCTTTTCTATCGGCTTTGGTTGGTCCAGGCTGATCATCTGCTGGGATCAGTCCTCTGGTCTGCCACAAGTTCATCATCTCCTTGATTTGTTCCCTAGCCTTCGTCCTTTTTCTGGGTTCTGTTACAGCATCTGATATTATGTTTACCCTCTCCTTACTCTCTGCAGTTGAGCCTGGCACTGCGAGTGCTCCTAACTTATGGCGCATTTCCACCGCAGGCCTCGCTCGGCTTAGTACGGTTTGGTTAGGCCTTGTTAGGCCCGGCTTTAATGCTGCGCTTCCATTACAGTTTAGGAGCTGGGGCAGTAACTATAGTAACGCAGTGTGAGCCGTGACATCATCTTCAATGAGCACCCCAGAACAACAACATCAGCTGTTAGCTCTCAAGCTCACAGCTCCTCATATCTGTTCAGAAACTAGACAAAAGTTATAAACAAGTTGTGAGGGGGCTCTATTTGTCCGTTCACAAACACTGGCCTAGTCGGTTGGGTTACGCTCCAAAACTTTATTTATAACAGCAAAACAAAAAATAGCGAACCAGCACAACTTAGACAACAAAATAAAAATCCAAAAACAGGCCGTCCATCACTCATTCAGAGTAAACATGCTCTGGGTTGCCTTCTCTGCAACCAACTCCCAAACATGTCCCAGCTGTTGCCTTCATTGCAACATTCTTCCGAGTGACACAGTCCGAAAAAACAAACAAGGAACCAACACCGTCCCTTTTGAACCCATAGCCCCTCCCACAGGCTCACCGTCAACAGGTGACAACAAATAAACTCCAAATCAAATTTCAACATAAAAATCCGACCCAAACAGGTTAACCACCTCTTAACATAATCATTCCCCATAATTAACAAACGTACAATAAATAAGAAATTGCATGGTTCATTTGACGGAAGAGAGCAGGAAATGTTTGGTGTGTGTGTGTGTGTCGGCTGTCAGTGGCGGAGTCAGTCACTCTTTGACACGCTCCGTCACATTATCCTCCCCCTCCCCAAGGTTGGCGGTGTGCGGCAACCTGGAAAGGCAATCAGCCACCTCCACGCTTTGGTAATGCGTCCAAACCGCAACAAACAGTTCTCCATGTCCTCACCGCACTGGTACTGTGGAATCTCCGCACCGCACAGTGCCTCCTCCCAGGC
The DNA here is from genome assembly GCA_943591055.1 of Gobionotothen gibberifrons. Taxonomy (NCBI): domain Eukaryota; kingdom Metazoa; phylum Chordata; class Actinopteri; order Perciformes; family Nototheniidae; genus Gobionotothen; species Gobionotothen gibberifrons. Next base: position 19,504 of record CALSBZ010042228.1, on the reverse strand, counting down.
GCCGGCCGATCAGGCTGGCCATCGGAGTCCGATTGAGGAAACGGATCACCAACCGGAACAGAAGTCCGTAGGTCCCGGAGCTCCGCCAACAGGAACCCCTCTCGCCCTGGTCCACTGGCTGACCCCGAGGCCGCAGGAGCCGCTGGGCCTACCCAGGACCCGTCCTCATCATCGTCCTCCGACTCCCATGCCCGCTCCGACCCGGCAACCACGATCTCCTCCTGCTGCTGACGCCGGGATCGTAGTCCCGTGCGCCGCTCCGCAACGCCGGCCAGCTTCCTCCGACAAGCCATCCCACTTCTGATACCATATGTGACGGGGTTCTATTTGTCTGTTCACAAACACTGGCCTAGTCGGTTGGTTTACGCTCCAAAACTTTATTTATAACAGCAAAACAAAAAATAGCGAACCAGCACAACTTAGACAACAAAATAAAAATCCAAAAACAGGCCGTCCATCACTCATTCAGAGTAAACATGTTCTGGGTTGCCTTCTCTGCAACCAACTCCCAAACATGTCCCAGCTGAAGATTGCCTTCATTGCAACATTCTTCCGAGTGACACAGTCCAAAAAACAAAACAAGGAACCAACACGGTCCCTTTTGAAGTGCTGTACATATAATAAAAATACCCTAAAGTAAAGACAGTTTACAGCAAATACAACAGCACAGTTTGTGCGGAATATCAGTATGACAATACGACACCCTCTGTCCTTAGACCCTCACATCGTACAAGGAAACACTTCCGGAGAAAAACCCACAGTTTAAAGGGGAACATGGGAGAAAACCTCAGGGAGAGCAACAGAGGAGGGATCCCTCTCCCAGGACGGACAGACGTGCAATAGATGCCATGTGTAAATCGAAGAGATAATACATTTTACAGCGTAGGTAGACCGAATGTTTGGAAATGCATGTGTCTGTAATAAGAAGATGCAACACGCATTTTAAAAGGTTTTTCGCCTGCCGTCTGTCTGCAGACTTGTCTAAGCATTAATTCATGATTTGTACTAACCGGTATCAGTATGTTGTTACTTCGGGATCATTTTGAAACGTGTATTACAATTAAATCAAGGTCAAATATGTTCATCTTGTTGTAGTTGTAGTCCCCCTTGCCAACGATTCTCTCTGACCAATCAGCAGTCGTCACTAGTTTAGCATATTCCGCCCGGTTGTTGGCCCCGCTTGTTGGCCTCGATAGAACCACGATTTAGTCGGGCCAGAAAAAAGGTGAAAAAGTAGCCCCGGCCGGAACTAGGCCTAGTGGAAGCGCAACCAAAAACGGGCCCGGCACGACACGGCACGCTTAAACCGCGCTCCGCGCCATGGTGGAAATGCGCCATTAGTGTATCAGCTGAGACGCTCTACACCTTCAGCCACCCCGGAGAGAAAACTCTGCATGGCTTTGCTAAATGCTAGGTCAATAGCTAACAAGACGTTCCTGTTAAACGACTTCTTCACCTCTCATGATCTGGATTTACTATTCCTGACGGAGACCTGGGCCCACACCGGCGAGTATGTACCGTTTTCTGAACTTCTTCCTCCCGACTGTACTTTCTTTAGCTCCCCCCGTACCACCGGCCGTGGTGGGGGTATAGCTTCGGTGTTTAAAGCTAATCTCCAATGCCGCTTGCTTCACCCAGTAACCAGCTATGCTAGCTTCGAGTTACAGCTTTTTGAATTTAACCCAGCCTCGCCTATACTCTGCGCAGTCGTGTATCGTCCGCCAAAGTATAATAATGATTTTATAATTGACTTTTCTGACTTTTTGTCCGGGATCATGGTGAAATATGATCGTGTTTTGATCTGCAGAGACTTTAAAGGCCCAGTGAAGTGTGCGCCTGTGCATGATATGTTATGCTAATAAATATAGTAATGACCAACATTGTCCATTGGACCCCTATCAAAGATGTTGGAATAGCAACGAATTTGACGAGTTTGAATTTAAATCCGCAGTCGACCTCCGCCTTCGTGGGCGTGGCTTGCGATCTACTGCGCGACGTCACAAGATGAACCCGGTCGAAGTGTTTACATTCATCACCATTCATTTTTCCTCGTTTTCAAAGTCGAATTTATATAGGTTTTTGAGCGAATATTTAACTGGAAAGTGTGTCGGGGTCGACTGGAAGTGATTGCCAATCGAGAAAACCTGACAATGGAGGCGACAGTGAAGACAAAGGGAGGAAAAACAGTCGGGAAGCGATGCATTGCCGCTGGCTGTAGTAACGTCAAGTCTGTCGAAGTGGCGATGTTTCTGTTCCCAAAAGATGAAGGTGAGCCTGGCTGGTGTCATTGTTTCGTAGATTCGTAGATTGTTCATGACAAATAAAGGCCACTGGTCGATTTCTGACGGGTAACAGTGACCTAGACTGTTAACACCGTCCTACTTGCATTCTCTGGAAGCATCAATGAAAGTAAATTGTGTTGATTTCTTATAGACAATTGACTCCTAGATAGCATTAATGTTACTGTTGCATCATGCTATGAACAGATGAATGTATCAAATCAAATTAAATCAAGTTTGATTTATATAGCACATTTATTAACGATTTTTGATCGAGACAAAGTGCTGTACATATAATAAAAATAGCCTACAGTAGGGACACTTTACAGCAAATACAACAGCACAGATTGTTCAGAATATCAATATGAGAAAAACGACACCCTCTATCCTTAGACCCTCACATCGTACAAGGAAAAACTTCCGGAGAAAACCCACAACTTTACCCGCTTTTTTACTATAAATAGTAAGCAACAGATCAGCATAGATTTGTGGTTTTATATAAACACAATATAGTATTCCATTGATCAGGTGATGGCCAATCCTGTGTGTAGATCTACTCTAGATCTATGACAAAATATTGTCCTCAACTAAATTGACTTCCATGGCCATGTTAATTGTTAGGTTTTGTGTGAAGTGACTGGAGAGAGAACCCGCTATGCAAGCACTGCTACTGAGACGGTGGTAAAGTGTCAAAAAAGGGTTTATTTAGTCCACGACACTGTATTGAAGTGGAAGGCCGCAACGTACGAGGAAGACGTGGAGCTGGGCAGAATCAGGAGGGTTGGCTGGACGTGGCAGGCTGAGCGGCTGGAGCGTGAGAATCACTGAAGAATAAACGAAGAACTGGCGAAGTCTGAAGATGGGAACCGGAGTTTTAAGCAGGTGCAGGTGAGTGTGGCAATCAGTGAGATGAGCAGCAGCTGAGGAGGTGAGTTGGTGGGAATCTGAATGTAGGTACCACGCCCAGCCAGGGAGACAGACACAGACAAAACAAACACAGACATGGGGAGGAGGAAGTACCGCAGATCCTCACATTAATGATGTCATAATATGTTATATATATAGAATAGAGAGCTTATCTTTTGACTATTAATGGTTGGATTTATTTTATTTTATTAATGGTTGGATTTATTTGTATTTCTACAGATCTGTCAAAGGCATGGGCAAAGCAAATACAGAGAACCAGGAAGGACTGGGAGCCTACCAAATGCAGTGTTCTGTGCAGTGAACACTTCACAAGGGACTCCTTTGATGAAAGTGCTCTACTACGAGCGCAGATGGGCATTGAGACAAAGAGGACCTTGATCCTGAAGAAGGGAGCAATTCCAACTGTTTTCCCCAGAGTTGGGACTTCAGCTGTGGGACAACCTTCAACCTCAACATCAAGACCGGCTCGATCTGCATTTGCAATGAGAGAGAGAAAGCGGGTAAAGTTGTTAGGCCTAATTTGTTGATGTTAAATCAGGATTTAATTCCGGTGGCTAGTAGTCTCATGAATTATTATTGTTGAAATGGTATGAGCAAGGTGTAGGCCTATACTGTTTTGAATACTTTTGTAATCCATTTCATATTGTGTACATTTGCAGAAAGTAGAAGAACTCCTGGCAGAATCAGAAGTGGAGAGTAGCAGTTTTGCTTCCACAGAGGAATCAATGGAGATAGCCACTGACACAGACATGGCACCGGAACAGGTTTGTGATTGCCCCCAGGTTTTGTTTTAGATGAGCACATTGGCTGGTTTTACCTTGCACGTTATCATGACTGGCACACACAGTGGACACATGAAAAAAATACTTCTTTGTAATATGCACACCTTAGATCTTACACTTGTTATGTAAAACAAAAAGCTTAGCATTAGTCTTGTTCCAAACACCAAACATGCAACCGGCAAACCAGTCTGCTAAATATAATTATTGTAGAAAGTTGCTAGTCAGGCATGATATTGACTTACATATGCATTGGCTCTAGCTAAGCATTACTGTAGGGTACATGTTTATCATGATAATATTGTCTAGAACTTCTAACCCCTCGAAAATATTTTACAATATCACACTATGACATTTTTGTTTTCACCTGGCAGGAACGACAGAGTCAAGATCAGGCCTGCCAGACAGACTGGACTCCAACAGCTACTGTCAGCATCAAGACACAGACTGGGAAACAACTCACAAAAACAAAGACACAGTCAAAGGGTAATGCCACTATTGATTGGTTAATAGTACTGTACTATTAAATCGAAGTTTAATCAGTTCCTACAAAAAAAACACACAACAGTTTGACAGGATGAGCGAGTGTGTCATATAATACTGTATTACAGTATGGGATATTCCTTCTAATGTTGAGTTTGTTAACTATAAATAGTAAGCAACAGATCAACATAGATTTGTGGTTTTATATAAACACAATATAGTATTCCATTGATCATTTCATTTCCAGCATGCCAGGTGACGCCCGAGATGCTGACTGAAAGTCTACCAGTACCAGGGAGGCAGAGAAAGCTGAAAGTCCATGGCACCAGAGACCCAGCTACACCTGACCAGCCACCACAGGCTGCCTCTAGCAGCAGCAGCAGCCAGGCGTCCTCAGAGTGGGAACCCAGTAGCCCCATCTCAGCGGCTGATTCTTCTGACAAGTCAGATCTGTCAGAAAGTCGGGAAGCATTTGGGGATGAGATCTGCCACAAGGAACCCAAATACATCGTCTTTGGCTCCAGCCTCGGGAAACTGCTACAGTGGTGCCACTGTCCATCTTGCAGCAGCGTCGACATCCGTCAAGTGTGGACAACCACTGGAACACTACTTAAGATCCACCTGACATGTGACTCCTGTCTGCAGGCAACTAAGTGGCAGAGTCAACCGAGCATTGGAAACTTCCCTGCAGGCAACATGCTGTTGTCTGCAGGCATACTGTTTGCCGGTGCGTCGCCAACAAAGGTGCTGCGAGTCCTAAACCACATGGGTGTGATGACCTACGGGAAACGAACATTCTTCTCACACCAGCGACACATCCTGCAGCCTGCAATACAGGGTGTATGGACGCAACAACAGGCAGCCCACATTGCGATGCTGCAGACTGAAGGGCGACCTCTGGTTCTGGGGGGTGACGGCAGGGCCGACAGCCCTGGACACAGCGCAAAATTTGGAACATACACTACAATGGAGCTGGAATCAAATGTGGTGCTAGACCTACAGCTGGTGCAGGTACAGTTTATATTGTTCAAGTTCAGGGTTTTGTGTGAGAAATGTAAAACTTCATCTGTAAATATTGTAATAGTAACAGTGTTTCAAATCATATTCATCTCCTTGCAAGAGCTGGGGCAGGGCTCACAAGAAGAAGTGGATCAAACCAAGTGAGTTTAGTCAATACTCCTTTTTCTGATATGGCGGCAGACGTGACATTTAAAATTATGTCTGTTGCGTCAGCAACGGGGGACTGTAATTTTAACCCTCATCCACCGCCAAAAGGAGTATGGAATGTAAACAGTGTATGCATACTGAGTTTTTAAAAACCCAGGACATTCCCAGCAACAACAATGTACTGACTGTCTTATGGTTGGGTACATAATCCAAAAATGTACGTCTGAGCAACAAACATTATCATTGATAATCCATAAAGTCAAGCACTGCCATTGAAATGTGTTGATGATTGATTTATTGATTTGTTGATTGCAGGTTCACTATCAGCTGTCAAACTGGAGAAACTGGTGACAGACAAGATGCTGTGCAAGGACATCGGCAAGCTCTCTGCCGTACACCAGACGTCCAAGGTGGAGGCCTTTCACAGCCTCATCATTCAGTTTGCACCAAAGTCTTACGTGTACTCCTACACTGGCATGCTGTGCAGGTAAGGGTTAGGTTACAGGTTAAAATAAAACACTAAATCACTTTCTGAATCAATATCAAGTTTAATAGAGCTGTTCATGTATAGACGTGGAATAATTACAAAAGAGAGATATTTATTTTCACATTTTTAAAACTGTTTCTTTGTATATGTTAACAGAACCCTTCTTGCCGGACTGCATTACAACGAGAATGCCAGCAGACATACTGCAACTACGAAGGCGGGAGAACAGAGGTTCAGAATCCGCTACCCCAAGTACAAGGCTGGAGGTCATGTTGTGAAGAAGATCCTAGTTGAGGCAACATTCAGTGAGTTTGAAATTAAATTACTCAAAATAATATTGTCCAGATTGGTAATGTACCGGTACTAATGATTTAGTAACTAATTCTGTTCAAAACCCCAATTGAAAGAATGATCTCGGCTTGATGCCAGACACCATTTATTATTAGAGAACATTATAAAGTGCAAGTTTTTTATTCTGTCTTTGAACACTGTTGCAGGCTATGTGGATGATCTCATGAGAGAGGTGGTCGACCTCTGCAAGAAACCCAGCGCAGACAGGCCTGTACAGCTGGAGGAGCCTCCCACTCTGTCCTCGGCAATGGAGAAGCCTGACAAAGCAGAGGCCATCAAGGCACATGCCAGTCGTTTCAAGACCAAATAGTCACTGTGCAGCTTCAACTGTGGAACTGTATTAAACATTCACTTCAGAACTGTATTGTCACTGTCCTTCTTCATAACAGTGATAGTCCATGGATGGAAACTGTCGACGAATTCGGTTCACTGCACAAGAGGGCAGTGGCACTCTTATGTCGCGTCCTAGGTAACCCCAGCAAAGTCTCACCAGCTGGCGGTAGGCTGTGTATCGGTGGCGTCTGCAAGATAAAACATTATAGCATTGATATGACGACAGCTAATGTCAAGAGACTACTACCAATGAAGGACAATAGATGATAATAGGTCAACTTCAAAGTTACATTTTCTTATACTCAGATCATAAAAGACTAATATTCAAACGTATAAAGTTGCAAAAGTTGTCATGACATCATATAAACTGATACATTTATATACTAGTAATAGACTTTCTTGTAAATAGTGTTTGTAAGGCTTACTCATTGCCCTCTTGCTGGAGATGGCCATAATGTTGCCTGTATCCATAGTATGCAATACGCAGCACCCAGATGTCTAGACAGCCAGATCGGAAGCCGAGGTGGTCGATTATGCAGCTGTGGACACCATCCTCCTCCATGGTCCTGGTGACAGCGGGGATTTCCCGACAGCACACACTCTCGGCTACAGTGTCCATGTTGCTACAGTTGTCGCACTGACACCTAAAACATATAAAACAGATGTAACATTATGATTAGCAGGAATGCCAGGATGTTTCAGTGTTGTCAGGTTGTGACATTTTGCAAGGTCACTGGATTTTATCATTTTAACTTGGTACTGTATATTGTTGAATTTTATGCAGAAGATCCAATAAAGTTAGACTATGTGTGCATGAAAATCATTTCTTGTTCTCGCCCCCTGATTATCTGATAGGTGGAATTATTCCCATAAGCTGCAGATAAGCAGAAAAACAGGGCTGGTCACCCTGGCGTATGTTTTAATTCAATGACCAGAAAGATCCAATTCTAGTTTAATAATAACTAGCTAACCATTATAGTTATATATATAGTTTTATAAAACGGACAAGTCAAATCAAGCAATCTGATTGGTTCTTAGCCGTGATATACTGAGCGTATACCACAGGTAGAATTGTAAGTTACTTTTCACAACAAGTCAGTATCCCTCCGCGTCTGAGAAAAACAGTATACAGGTGGGCTGAAAAGCAAACTGCTTGCAGTTTGCTTTTCAAACTGGAACAAGAAAACAGCGGAGAAGTAACAGGGCAGAATAATGGATCAACGATCTCTGTCTAATATGTTCGCTAGCTGTTAGTGTTGTTGCATAGCAACCACCGGCACCTCGCACTACGTTTCGTGCAGAAGGCAAAGGAGGGACTATTTTATTTTGAAAATCATTATTTACTAATAAAAACTATTTAAATTAGAGTGTGTATTTTTCTTTCATATTGCCACACTTGGTAACCGTTTTATAAAAGCAATAGCTCACGACAGGCCGTGGTATATGCTCATTATATCACAGCTAAGGGGCGTGGTTCGGCCCGACGCGAAGCCCCTTAAATATAATATAGTATATAGTATATAGTATATATATTATATAGTATATAGTATATATATATAGTTATATTATATAGTTATAATAATAACTAGCTAACCAACTAACCATTCAGTGTTCTGTAGCCGGGCAATGTCTTCTCCATTGTCCATGTCGTCGCCATCATCCTCCCCACTTGACGTCCCTGACGGCTCAAATCTGTAGGGTTCGATGGTGTCCTGCGCTTCCTCATCGTCACTTCCATCTTCTGTGCCACTTTCCTCATCGATCCTGTCCGAAAAGCTGTCGAAATCACTCGTTTCTCTCGCACTAGTATCACTTTCCGAAGTCTCCGCCATGTTTACAATCACAACTGGGTTCATCTTGTGACGTCACAGCTGCTTCAGATAGGCTCAGACGGCGATGAAAGACTCGCGATGTTTAGCGGTGTTTATCTCGTCCCTCGCACTTCCTAAAAAATTATTTTACCCATGAACAGGCACAATGATATGTAAGGAATGAAACTGCCATTTCATTTTGACCCAAAAAAATGCACTTCACTGGCACTTTAATGTCCATGTGTGCTGCGAGTCTAAACCTCTGGTTAGGGATTTTTTAAACCTCCTCGACTCTTTCGGTCTTATTCAGTCCGTGACTGGCCCAACACATGATAAAGGACACACCTTAGATTTAGTATTATCGTTTGGATTGTCTATCTCTGTGGATGAAATCTGTGTAGGAACGCGTATCTCAGACCATTGACCGGTTCTGTTTACAACCTTGATCCCTTCTGCAGGAGTCGAATCACGTGCCCTTGCGCGTCGTCTGCGTTCAATTAGCCCCTTGACTGCCTCACAGTTTTCAGATGCCTTTAATACTTATCCGATTTGTAAATTAGAGGTGAACTGTGCTTTTAGTGCGGATGAGCTTATCTATTTGTTTGATTCGACATGCACACTAATACTGGATTCCGTTGCTCCTTTTACGCTTAGACGCAACAAAGTTCTCTCAGAGCCGTGGCTCAATGATTGTAATTGCGCTTTTAGACGCGCTTGCAGGCGTGCAGAGAGAAAATGGAAAAAGGATAAACTTCATGTCTCCTTAGAAATTCTTCGTGCCTGCCTTTCCGATTATCAGACGGCAGTCAAAGCAGCCAAAACAGAGTATATTTCTCTGTTAATCTCCAAAAACAGCCATAAACCTCAAGTTCTTTTTAATGTCCTCAACTCGATCATTAATCCTTGTGATGCTTCTCCAATTGTGCCATCAACTACTCTCTGCGAGTCATTTCTTACATTTTGTATGGAAAAAGTATCTGCCCTTAGGCTAGCCCATACTAGTGCTACCCCAGATCCTGCTCCCTTTCTGTGCCCTGCTGTTCTCGACCATTTTGAGCCTGTATCCCTCTCTTTTCTCTCGGATTTAGTCAAGCATCTGCGGCCGACAAACTGCAGCTCAGACAGCATTCCCTCTCGCCTTCTCAGAGATGTTTTTGAATCAGTTGGAGCAAGTGTGTTATTGCTTGTAAACACTTCTCTTAGCTCAGGATGTGTCCCAGCTGCCTTCAAACATGCCGTGGTTAAGCCACTACTTAAAAAGAAAAATCTCGACCCTTCCATTCTCGCAAACTTTAGGCCCATCTCCCAGCTACCCTTTTTATCTAAAGCCCTGGAGCGAGTCGTCTACGCCCAGCTGCAGTCGTTTTTAATCACACACTGCATCCACGAAAACTTTCAGTCTGACTTTAAACCTATGCATAGCACTGAAACAGCCCTTTTAAGAGTTTTTAATGATCTGCTCCTAGCCGCCGACTCAGGCAGCACAGCTGTCTTGGTGCTGTTAGACCTAACTGCTGCCTTTGACACAATAGCGCCTTTAAATTTGATAAGCAGGTTAGTACTGTAGTCAAGACCTGCTTTTTCAAAATACGACTATTGGCTAAGACCAAGTCGTTTTTATCTATTAAAGACCTAGAAAGGGTTATTAACGCCTTTGTTAATCCAGGAGAGTGCATTTAGGCCTTTACTGCCTATTCACTGTTGTCCCTCTTCACTAGTATCCCCTGTCCCCTTTCTCATAATTTTTTCCAACCCTATTCTAAGGGGAAGCATTGTGGTGCCTTTTCATTACAGTTTCTGGCTTTGTATTTCTTCACCTCATACTCGTTTAACATTTCGGAGAGTGCATGTACGTAGCCACGTTGTGCCTCTCTTCCTCTGTTTCTGGCTTTTCTTTTCAAACCCTTGTTTCTCATATAAGAGAAGAAAAACTATTCTAAATTCACTTGTACACTTGAGGGGTCAGAATTGATAGATTGCGTGGGGAGGTTCAGGAGCTCTTTCTTGAGGGTTATCAAGAATAACGTTTATCCAATGACCTTTTCCTTCTCTGTCTGTGTCTGTGTATCATCTTGTTCCGATTAACCCAGCCAAATCTCTTTTTCTTCTTTTTTCTTATCTATATCTACGCCGGGTTCCGGAGTCGAGGCTGATCGTCTTGCTGTAGTCCTGTGTCCTTGATCCTCTATCCTGAGCTCTGGATTAAGTCGTGGACTTCGGGTTGTGGCTGAACCTATCTCTGCGGTCCTGCCTGGGTCTTGTCATGCTGCTTCCCTGATGGCTTCCACAGGATTGTAGCTGACATCTTCGTGGATTCATCTTCTTATTACAGACACACGCATTTCCTAACATTCGGTCTATAGGCTGTAAAATGTATTATCTCTTCGATTTACACACCGCATTTCTTGCACGTCTGTCCGTCCTGGGAGAGGGATCCCTCCTCTGTTGCTCTCCCTGAGGTTTCTCCCATTTGTTCCCCTTTAAAACTGTGGGTTTTGCCCGGAAGTTTTTCCTTGTACGATGTGAGGGTCTAAGGACAGAGGGTGTCGTTTTTCTCATATTGATATTCTGAACAATCTGTGCTGTTGTATTTGCTGTAAAGTGTCCCTACTGTAGGCTATTTTTATTATATGTACAGAACTTTGGCTCGATCAAAAATCGTTTATAAATGTGCTATATAAATAAAACTTGATTTGATTTGATTTGATTTGACAGCAGCCAGCTCTGTCCCCGTTATTTTCACAAACACCCCCGCCACACATTTACCGACACAAACATTTGTATCATCTGTTGTAGACCCCAATAAATAAAATAAAATAAGAACTCATTCTCAAAAAAGATAAACGCCATTCTTAAAATGTAATAGTTTGATTAACATTGATTAGAGTGCACAATATAAATAAAATAATTGAGAGAAGAAAAAGAGATATGTTATATATCAGGGGTACTCAAACTTTTTTGTTAAAGGTCCACTTGTGAATTATATACAAGGTCAATGGTCCGGATCAATGCCAGTAAAGTCCCAGTGCGTCGGGGAACTCACGCAGCGTCAGAAAATAAAACCCTCTCTCTTTTCCTCCGTACCCAAATATTTTAAAAACAGGGGTACAACGAGTGGATACAGATTTGCTGCCGATCTGACGTCAAATCGGCGGCGGACCCACAGAAAATTGCTATCAGAAACAATGCCTGACATGTTTTGGACGTAATCTCGTCTTTGTTTACATTAGCAAGCCTCGCTAACACTCAGAGCTAACCTGGGCCCTGTACGACGAAGCAGGATTTTCGCTTAGCCGGCTAAATTCAGGGAAAACTCCGGCTTTCCGGTCGTACGAAGCTGGTTCTCTTTTTAGCAGGCTAGATTTCCATGGTAACTTATGCTTAGCAGCTAACCTGGTCGGGACCAGGTTAGGTTGCAGGCTAAGAGCTAAACTCAGTGAAAGCACTGCCTGCTGACCAATCAGAGCTCCGTGTGCGGAGCGGGGTGCAGAGTTTAAAGCGATCAAGTCACATTACAGGAGAAAGGAAATACAGTTTAAACTGCCGTTGCAGGAAAGCCGGCCGGCAAAAATCACCGACTGTGTGAACGTGAACATTAATAGAATATCACCTCCCATCTTCAGAGCAATCTGACTATTATAACATTAGCGTTAAGAAAGCTTACTTAAATATCTGCCACAACATAAGTAACTGGATCAAAGTTACGGTCTATATGCTGTAAAATGTATTATCTCTTCGATTTACACACGGAATATATTGCACGTCAGTCAGCTGAGCCGTATCTGGCCGTGCAACACTCACAGTGCCACATACTGTATGCAGAAGTATTATTTTAAGCAACACATTAAGTTGACGAAACACTCGAGTCAATCATTAATTAATTAAAGTCAGATCGTGTCTTACGGGCAGTGATATCATAAACCTGTTAATGTACGCATTCAAACACTTTTTCTTTTACCAGCTGTATTCACCTTGCAGGTGCAACTATGTGGCTTTTATCCTGGATAAAGTGTTTAAGTCATGGATGTTTAAAGTTTAACGTCTTCATATTTGTCTAATTATATAGACTTTTCATTGAGGAAGTATGACGCTGCGCTGTCAGTACGCTTCTCCATGTTTGTGATTGGTCGAATGCTCCAAATACCACCCCTGTCATGTAAACGCGCACCTAAATAGATAGGGCACGGCTGGCTTGAGCGATCCACTTGATAACCCGCGTCGTAGTGCCGTTTAGCGAGAGGCCGTATGTTTTGGATTAGGCCAACCGGCTAACTCAAACATATCCAGGTTAGGTTGAAACAGCTTCGTAGCACAGGGCCCTGTACTGTAGAGCACATGTGCTTAAAAAGCAGGAAATAAAAAAAGGAACTCACCTTGTGATAAACCCACAAGAGAAAAAGCATTTGAGCTCCATACTGTTTCAGAAATAATCTTTGATGTGGTTTAGAACAGGATGGCGTTTTATCACAGCAGAATTTAACTTTATCTCCGGTAGAATTCTGATCAGGCCTTAGCTCCGCCTCCTCTTATTTTTTTTAAAGCTAAGGACCCAAAATCCGTGTTTCTCTAACAAGGCTGCAACATGGGCTGCAAAAGAGCGGTATTAGCAGTATGAGGCATGGCTACAATGGGTGAACTGTTTGGTATTTTAAGCAAAAAACTTCACAGACATGTTTTGTATAGGTATGGCCCTACAATATATGTTTCCAGTATAGCATAATAGGTCCACTTAATTTACATCAGAATTTATAAAAAAAATCAATTAATATATATATTTTTTTTATAATGGGACACAGGGTTCGGTCCGGATTGATTTGCAGTTCGGTCCGGATCTGGACCTTGGTCCGGAGTTTGAGAAGCCCTGTTATATATCAAAACCCAGTTAGATTAACATTCATTGGACTGCACACTTTGTTTGTTTGTGTGGATATGTAGCACATTAACATTTTAATAGCACTTAATGACTGACTGGAATGGAAATGACAATAAATGAAAATGTAAACCAAAAAAACGATCATGAAAATGTTTCCAATAAATGAATAAAATGTTTTTTGACCACTTTGTTGTTCAGATATTTTCAGACACAGTGTCGTGAAAAAAGGTCCCCAAGGACTTTTTTTTGAATGAATTTATGTTTCATCCAATCACAGAGCTTGTTGACTTATCACGAGGTTTGTCAAAGCGGACAGGCGTCGTCACAACAATAGCTGGGGATTGTGGGTAGTGTAGTCTCTTTGGCGCTCCACATTTCAGAGAAAACAAGTTGTTTCTCAGAATTGAAGAGGAAAAACACAAAAGCATTACACACAATTTAAACCTATCAATGTCGTTTAATTAACAAAGGTAATCTGGTGTTTTTGAGTTGATGAGTAGTGGAGATATCACTGTCAAATCAATCGACAGTAAGGAGAATACTTACTTCCGGGTGTACAATTCTCCGTTATCCAATGGGAATGGACGCTCACATTGCCTTTAAGAGCTGCCGACATAAACGGGTGCGGTGCTTGCATGAGCGTCAAATACCGCCGCCGATGTGAATACATTGCAATCAGTTGAAAGCTCTTTGCGTCCGTTTATGAAGCTGAAGGAGCCTCGGCGCGTCCCAACCGCTCCTGGACGTTTAGGGAGTGAGCGTGTGTTGGGCTGGTGTGAATGCGCCGTTATCTCAGTGGGTCTCAAACGGTTTGGTCACAAATTATTCAAAAGATTATTTCTGCGGCACACCTTCATACGATCATTATAGATATTAAAAAAATAAGAGAATAAATGAAAAACAGGTATGAAATACTATATGGCAGTAAAACAAGAATACAGTTTAAAAGGGGAGTGATTTGTAAAATATCCATAAAGAAAAAGAAAATCTGTTTCCAGTTCTGTTTCATATGGGTTTTGAGAGATGTATCCATAGATCTCCTAATGTTGCTCTCAAAGTGCACCAGATTGATGCTTTTAACTTCTTTTTAAAAATCTTCCCGAGGGAACTTCCCCACCGAACCCCCCAAGAAGGGGGTGAGGTCCGCCCCCCACTCATAAATAATAGCACTTTACCCCTGCCTATATGCCGTGAGCTGATTATCGAGCCTTCATTGTAACAGTCGCGGGTGTACTGTGTGTTGTGCACCGACAGAAATGCTAGAGAGATTCATGTTATTTACGTTAGCTTTCTCTCATTCCAGGCTTCCTGATTATTTTCACCTGTGTATCCTGTGCTCATCAATGTCAGCCCCGCCCCTGATTGGTCCCACCTGT
>CALSBZ010042226.1:0-13793 GCA_943591055.1 Gobionotothen gibberifrons | reverse complement strand
CAGAATTATATCACATTTTCTTTTATTTAGAGAACATTTAGATTATTCCCCTGTAGACATAAATCCTGCGCCTAAAAATTCTGCATGTCAGATTTTTCAGCTGTTAGTTACAATCGTAGTTATAGGCCCGGACACACCAAGCCGATTTTGGCCGTCGGTGGGCGTCAAGCCGACGTTTAGCGTGGACACGCCCTACTCAGATTGGTGTGTCCCGCACCGTTGTGTCTTTTCAGCCGTGCCGACACCTTTTCGGCCGAAAACACACCGATGGGGTCGAATCGGTTAAACATGTCGAATCGGTTAAACATGTCGAATCGGTGGGCAGTCGGCCAAAGGCTCTGCATGAGAAGCGAAACGGAAGTGAGGGACCCAAACAAACTATTAAGAAGGCGAATCTGAGATTTCCTTTAACTCCAGCTCTCGACACAGGTTCGGGAAAGCCCCATGAGCTTCTCGCTGTAGAGTGAAAATGGAACGCACACGCTATTTGTTGTTTGTTTATATCACGCAGTCTGTTCTTCTTCTCTCGGTGTATCACGCAGTCTGTCTTCCGGTTGTTGCCTCTTTTGAATGATGAATACACACTACCGCCGCCTGCTGGTAAGGAGAGTTATTGCCACTATATGCACAGTTCGTACGTGCTTCTTGGCCGTCGGCTGAAGTCTTTGCGGTGTGTTCCAGTGCGACACATGGCCAAGACGCAGAGACGCGAGGCGACACAACAGTCGGGGTCCGTCTGTGTCAGTTCTTTGGTGTCAGCTTGGTGTGTCCGGGCCTTATGTCCTTTTTAAATAAAAAAAAAAGGTTTTGGTACTGAAATGATTTTGAAGTCGCTCTGGAGAAAATAATTGTTTTGTTTTTTCTCTCTGTACTGACACAGGTTTCACTTTGGTTTATTTCTTATAAATACCCTGCTACTAGTTTTCTCTACTCAGTAATGTAATATTAGTATTAAAACAATAGGAAGGTTGTATACATTGTTCCGAACTACAATAAATACATTGAAGGCACCTCTGCTTTTTCAAATGAAAGCCTTTCTGTTCCTCAAACCTGTCGTTTGCTGAATGCCCAGTAAACAGTCACCCAACTGAACATATCCACAAACTGTGGGTCCTCTTCTACCCATACCACTGCAACAACCAGCAAACTCACTGACATGATCCACAACATTGTGACCCTCAGCTAAAACAGGCTGTTCCACTGTGGGCCTCTCACAGCAAGACAGGCATGCTCTTTTCAAACGTAGATACATTTTAAAGACCTTTTTACATTTTGACGTTCCCTATTGTCTAGTGAAACCGAAATAATTGAAACCCCATTCCTTGGGGTTCACCTTTAAAGGCGTGCTGTGCCGAGCACATTTGACTGTTTATTCCCAGCAGGAGGTGAGGCTGGAGGAGGGAACGGTTCCCTGTGTGAGCCTTCAACTGAGAATGTGAAGAGCTTCAGAGATGCAGCATTATTTATGGGGAGGGAATGAAGAAAGAGCATTGGGCTCGGGGGTGTGGGGCATTCCTGCATCTGTACTGCCAGCTCTGAGGGCCCAAAGGCACGGCAGAGAGGAGTTCAGAGGAGTGAGTCTCACCCTGATAGATAAGTAAAGGATCATGTTCAGTGAGGCGGTCATTAATAAAAAATGAAGATAGACTTGCTGATCAGGATCCCCGACTCGGCTACCTACATAATAAACCAAAAACATAATATTGGTTGAAAATGATCATATCCCTCCGCTTAGAGAGAAATAGTCTGTTCCACTGCCAACCAACGGCTGTACTGCTGCGACAGCAACGTAACTTAAAGTGGACCTATTATGCTATATTGGAAAAATATATTGTAGGGCCATACCTATACAAATGTCTGTGAAGTTGTTTGCTTAAAATACCAAACAGATCATCCATTGTAGCATGCCTCATACTGCTCATACCCCTCTTTTGCAGCCCTGTTGCAAACAGCTGATTCTGCTTTCAATTGAACGGCTGCTGCTAGCCACGCCCCTTTGTAGTGTCACGCAGCTTTCCCCTGCTACCGGGAGATCTCAGCTAAACGCTGCGGTGATTAAACGCCATGTTATGCTCCCAACCACTTCAAGCTTTATTTCTGAAACAGTATGGAGCTCAAACCTTTCTCTCTCGCAGGTTTACCACAAGGACGTTACGTTACACATATTCTCTCCAGTAGCCTACAGCGTTAGCTCCATGGTTAGCTCTGAGTGTTAGCATGCTTGCTAATGTAAACACACAGCATATTACTCACAAAACACGCCATGTGTAGACTCCGGTCTTAAAATCCCCACAATGCTTTGCGCACGGACCAATTTCACAAAATCTGTGGCGGAAAATGTAAGGCGGGGCCTCTCATATGACGCACACTTGCTCGCCTGTTCCACTCTTTGTTTTCTGAATGCCAGGAAGTATTCTTGCCTCGCTTCTGAAGCAAGTGACTCGGAAGACATGTGCTACCAAGCAAGCATACTCGACATTGAGAAACACCCAGAGGCTGGCGGCAGCACTGATCGAGGTTTTCTGTAACTGTTCACAGTTTCTGTTCCATTAACAAGTTTTAAACTTTTAAACACTGCCAGAGGCCGTACCGTGTTCCCTTTAGTGTTTACTTCCTGTCTGTATGTCTTCTTCTGCTGATTTCTCTGACGTCCAGCGCTCTGTCTTTTAACCACTTTCCTTTTCAAGTGCTCCCAGCTGACCTTAAATTCACCGGACTTCTTTATGTGGATTGATATGACTGCACATAGTCCCTTGATCCTGCTTAGCAGCGTCTGTTAGCAATAATTAACAACCTCTGGAATGTCCAAATTGACCAATCAGAATCGAATGTTCAACTAATCCGTAATAAATAATGTTAAAGTGAATCAGTGATTCCTCAAATTGTCATTGTGAGTAACACTGTATAATAACTATCATTCATAAATGTTATGAGTTATTTACGCTTTTGTTAAAAGTTATTTTCAACAATTCAATGATGATAAAGAACATTGACTTATCATTAGTAATGATATCAGTGTAATATCAACTATATATTAAAACAATTAACTATTGATCCTAGCATTTATAAACTATACAAATAAGTATTTGAAAACCAAATGATTTTCAGTGTTTTCAGCAAAGCCAGACAGCTCTGTGACTGTCAGAGGGACTGACTGACCGACATGTGAGTGGAAGGATCTCCTCCACCCCTCTTCTTCTCCTCCTCTCCTCCTCCACCCCTCCTCTCCTCCACCCCTCCTCTCCTCCACCCCTCCTCTCCTCAGCAGTGTAATAACCAGCCTGATGCCTGTGTCCTTCAGCACCTTATTGAAAACCTCCTGCTTGTAAAACGGGCAGAGAAACACATTTCTCCATGATGCGCCTAGTGTCAGGTCTATTGGACCAGCATGCTTTGCCAGCAGCGGCTTCAAGCTGGCACACTCACAGAGGGTGGCCCAAACCATGGTGGCAGACCCCCCTCCCCTTCAGGGTGGTCTCCTGTGGCACAGCAGGTTTGCTCTGATGTGACTCATGGCTTCAGACAGAGTTACTCTGTTCTGCCCTGAGAGGGAACTCACCACAGTTGTCATGGTGTTGCATCAGATTATGCGACACCGGCTGAAAAGACACGCATTCATTTCTCCGAACAATATGAAGTTACTCGGATATCTAGAAATACACAAACACACACACACTGGCATACACATGTATATCTCTACAGAAACCTACCTTTGAGGCGTTTCTGAATAATATGAACTTGCATAGATATTCAGAAGTGCAAACACGCACACACGCATGCTCACTGTCTCCCCTCCCCCATGAGTTATCCAGAAATATTTACTACATTTGCATTATAAGCAGCTCTTAAAACCCCCCCTCCAGAGCTCCATATAAGGCTGTTGGTCTAATTCTTTCCCCAAACTGGAGCACTAATGCTTGGGTGAAGTAGCAGCACGACGATGCTCACCTCCAAGAGGAATCCTGGGTATTTAGCAGAGCCTGGTGAAGAGAGGTGCAAGCTGTGGAAGTCAACAGGAGGGTGTGTTTAGCATAGTGCCATCAGTGCATGTTGGTCTAAAATGGCCTTTTTTAGTTTTAATTTCCTGTGCTTATATTCTAGAAAATATAGCACTTTGCTTGTTCATGGCACAGGCTGCTAATCATAAACAGTTGAACAGTGGCCAGATATGATTGTCTTTTTAGGAAACACGTCCAATAGATGTTTGATAGTGTAGTCAGTAGTAAATAGCAATCAGTGTTAAATTATTGCTAAACAAATAATAGGTTATATTTGTTTGGGCCCTGCAGCGCCTCTGACTGTGTGAGCCCTTGATTCCATGTCTGTGGTGGTTATCCATGTATCATCTCATTATCTGACACACAGCTTGGGGAACGCCCGAGGCTCCTTATGGTTTCACGGCTTGTCAAAACTGCGGAGTGGCTGGCAGCACTTCTGGGTTCCAAATGTTTTCATTCTTCTGCTGTTGGAGAAGCTCATTTAGTTTTTATTGGCCAACACACTCTGGCTCCACGCCCTTACCTTAACACACACCCTTATGTTTTATTAAGGTAACACTATGGAAAAGCAGCATTAGGCATATGGGCTTCACAAAGAGGCTCTTTGTGAAGCCCTGTGTTTTACACACACAGCACACAGAGAGGAGCCGACACCACAGCAGTCATACTAACATTTACCCTTCACTCTCTGCACTGCCCTTGTTATTGCCCAGACAGCCACGTGTGTGTGTGTGTGTGTGTGTGTGTGTGTCAACACGTTTTTATTAAAGGTCCCATGTCATGGCCATTTCTACTGATCATGTTTGTTTGTAGCCTTTATTTAACCAGGTGAAAGCCCCTCGAGATCAAAAGATCTCATTTTCAAGGGTGACCTGCATCATAACTCCATTGTTGAGGTCTACTAGAATACATTTACATTGTTCAATGTTCCAAACTCACATTGGTTTCTCATCCAGCATCTCTGTATAGTATGTGTATTCACTCTCTGTCCTACACGGCTTGTTGGAGCTCCTGCCCCCCCCCCCTCCCTCCCTATGAGCCCAGTGTGCTCTGATTGGTCAGCTCGCCCATTCTGTTCTGATGAGTCTACCACCGTTACAGCGGAACATCAGTGATTGTGTTTTACAATGGCGTTTGTTAGCAACCAGAAAATGACACCAGTAATGACAAACAGATGGGAATGCTGCGTGGGGTCTGGGTGCCGTGTTGGTGGGACGTTGCGGGGCTCGCTGCTCCGCCCTGTGGGGCTCGAGGAGCGGACAGTGTGAGCTGGGTTACTGGTGTGGTTTCCTGGTTGCTGCGTTGTCAAGTTAAATGATGCATTCAGGAGACCTGCATGGAAGTTATTGTAATCAACATATTGCTGTGTGCAGCCAAAACAATGGCTTTCCATTTTCCCTTTCACTTGAATCTGACAAAACAGCTGCAGCAAACAAGAGAACATCTCAGGATGGATGTGAACAAAATGCCCACTAAAAATATTCTTCTTTGAATGAAACGCCGGGTTACGTATTGTAACCCTTGTTATATTAACACAGGCGGAGCCCTCTACTGGACTCTATGGGTACTACCTTATCATGCAAGCATTCACCTACTGAGATTTCTATGGACGTAGCCGGCCCCGGGGCGGGCCTACCTGAATGCGTGCGCATCTCACTTCCGTATAAAAGGAGGCCTCGCCTCCTGACCACTATCCTACACCACTCTTCAGCGAGCGGTATAGGACAGACAGTGCCCCAAGGTAGAGGGCTCCGCCTGTGTTAATATAACAAGGGTTACAATACGTAACCCGGCGTTATATCTCTCACAGGCTCCGCCCTCTACTGGACTCTATGGGTACAGTGGGCGGAGCCCCGATGTATGCACGCACTGTCGTCCAGCACACCGTTCCACCTCACTGTCCCTGACCGGCTTTAGCAGCCACTGCGCCTCACTCACCTCTCCCTCGGTTGTAACCGTGGAGAAGTCTGGGCTGCGGCTGATAGAGCACACCCTGTCGCGCTTGCCTCGCGAAAAAAGTGTGCTCGAAAAACAGTGCTGAGGGCCCCCCTGCGTCCGCCTATAGGCAGACAGGGAAAGCCCGCAGCCCTGTATGGGTTCACTATGCACTCTCCCTCCTGAGTCCCTAAAGAGCACAGGGAGAACGCAAGTGCCCCCTATGTCCCCACACTCAAACACTGACCCGTGCAGAGTGTGTAGGGACTATAGTATGGAGGGCTCTCCCCCTCCTGCCCCCAGGCAGGCGAGGGGAGCCCTCCAGCCCTGAAAAGGGCCCAGAGCACCCCACGTCACCCCGCGACCCTCCAGGGGTCCGGAGAAACGTAAGGGCATTTACGCCCGGGGAGAGGGTCAGATGCCCACTGACCAACAGCCCACCCCCCTCCTCACCAGTCCTGTGTTGCCCCAGCAAGCACAGACGTTGAGAAAGAGCCAGACATATCCAAGAGATAAAACTTTATGAAGGGGCCTGGCGTTGACCAAGACGCCGCCGTGCATATATCCTCCACACTCACACCGTTGAATAAGGCTGTTGATGCAGCCATAGCTCGTGTGGAGTGCGCACGGACCCCCATGGGACAGGCTCTCCCTGCCTGCTCGTAGGCGTGTGCAATGCCTTCGCAAAGCCAGCCTGCCAGGCGTTTCTTGGACAGAGCTTTTCCAGTCACCCCGCCCCCGAAGCACACAAACAGCTGTTCAGTGCGTCTCAGGGTAGCTGTGCGCTCTACATAACATGCTAACGCGCGCACCGGGCAGAGGAGGTATAATTTAGCTTCCCTGGCCCCACCATGGGGAGGAAGACTAAATCCCCCCAACTGAATAACCCTCGACCTGAACGCACTCCTTAGGCTCTTGGGCACAAAGGAGGGGTTTGGTCTGAGTGTCGCGCCGCTCCAGTCACCCCGAATCAGTAAACAGCTCGGGTGCACCGACAGAGCGGTTAACTCGGACACTCTTTTGGCTGACGTTTAAGGCAAGTAGCAATGCTGTCTTCCACGACAGTGCTTTCAGGGAGGAGAGCTCCAGAGGCTCAAATGGTTCTGTGACCAGAGCCTCGAGCACCAGCGGCAGGTCCCACTGTGAGGTGGAGGCGCGCACTACTGGGCGCAGCCTCCTGACCCCCTGTAAAAACCGCAACATCAGTGGATGAGAAAAGGCTGACCTGCCGTTGAATCCCTCATGACAGGACGAGATGGCTGCTGCATACACTTTTATAGTAGAATGAGCTAGTTCTCTGTCCACCAATAACTGTAAGAAGGAAAAAATAGAGCCAAACTCACAAGATAGGGGCTCTATTTTCTGCTCCTCACACCATCGCTGGAATCCCAGCCACTTTGGCCGCAGGCTGTGGTGGATCCAGCTCTAGCTGCCTGGATAGACTGAATAACGCTATCAGACAATCCACCCTGTCTCAGCCTGTCCCTCTCAGGAGCCAAGCCTGGAGAGGACGGCCCAGAGTGGGTAACGCCCCGATTGCACCTGCCTCTTGAGACATCGCCCCCCCAGAACTGGGGGATTGCCCAGGGCTGGCCCACCCTCATCTGTGTCATCTCTGAGTACCACGGAGCCCCGACGCGATCCGGCGCTACCAGAATGACTGCCAGACGTTCTCGCCTCACTCTCCCCAGGAGAGGGAGAATGAGACGCAGTGGTGGAAAGGCGTAGAGCAGCTTCTTTGGCCATGGCTCGTGTGCAAACGCGTCCACCTCTAAAGGCGGGTTGTCGCTCAGGGCCATGGAGAACCACAGGGCACAGTGGCTGTTGCGCCGGCTGGCGAACAGATCCACTTCCGCTCTCCCGAACTGGGCCCAGATCTGCTTCACCACCTCTGGGTGAAGCGTCCATTCGCCTGGCAGGGGGCCGCCCCTCAACATGAGGTCGGCCCCCCTGTTCTCCAGTCCCGGGATATGGAGGGCTCTCAGAGATAAAACCACCTCTGATGCCCATAACCACAGCCTCTCCGCTGTGGCCAACACGGCGGCGGAGCGGACTCCGCCCTGCCTGTTGATATAAGCCACTGTGGTGCTGTTGTCGCTCCTAACCAGTACATGTCTCCCTTGAATTAGGGGCATGGAATGCTGGAGGACTAACACTACCGCCCGTAGCTCTAGGAGGTTGCTGTGTCGAGACTCTGTTAGAGCCCAGCGCCCACCTATAGCCCTCTTCAGGCAGGTCCCTCCCCATCCTGTTCCCATGAACACTGTGATGTAGGAGGTTACCCGTCCCAGTGAAGACCCCCTCCGGAGGTGCCCGGGAGACCCCAGAACCGGAGGTTGCCCTCCACTGAGGGGGGGATGGTCACCAGCCGCCGTTTGTGCCTCTTGGGATCCAAACGCAGGCTGGAGAACCACCTCTGCAGGCGGCACATATACAGTAACCCCTGCGGGACCACAATGTGAGCAGCCGTCATGAAACTCAAAGTCTGCATGACAGTTAAAGCTGTCACTGTCGCCCCCTGTCGCAGCCTGTGGACCGCCCGGAGAAGGGACGCACTTCTGCTCTCTGACAGGGTGGCACATAGCGCGCCTGCATCGAGCACCACTCCCAAATACAACGCCTGTCGGTGAGGTATGGGGGTGCTCTTTTCTCAATTGATCGCAAAGCCTAACTTGGTTAAGTGTGTGATCAATTGGGCTGTGCAAAACCTTGCCTGTTCCCTGGACCCGGCCATGACTATGAGGTCGTCTAGGTAAAAGAAAAACTCTCATTCCCAGGGGCGCGCAGCGGTTGAAGCGCAGTGGCCACACATTTACTGAACGTGCGTGGGGATAGAGACTAGCCGAACGGTACTCTGTTGTACTCGTAGGCTATCCCCTGGAAGGCAAAAGGCAGACACTTTCTGTGCGCCGGAGCAATTTCCACATGAAAGTATGCGTCTTTCAGGTCGATGGTGGTCAACCTATCGCCCGGTTTGCACTAGCCCCATTAACTGTTTTAATGTTAACATGCAGAATTTCCTGCAGGCAATGTTGCTGAGATCTAGAATAGATCTGAATTCCCCTGCCTTCCTGAGAACCAGGAAGAACATGGAATAAAGACCATTTTCTCTGTGCTGAGGGTGCACAACAGACACAGCCTGTTTCTGCACCAGAGCCTGAATCTCTGCTGAGAGGAAACCAATGTCCTCCTGGGAAGACAGATTTCTTCTCCCATGCCCATAAAAGGAGGTGGGATGCTGCAAAACTGGAGTGAATAGCCCCGTTTCAGCGTCCTGTCCATCCACTTGTTAGTACACTGCTGAGTTTCCATTCCCCATAACATTGTGTTAATGGACAACCCTCAGCTGGGGGGCCGCAGCTATGAAGCTGTGATACTCTCTGGTGACCCGTTCCGCCGCAAAAACTCCCCGTGAAGGGAAGATTTGCCTATGGAGGGTCGACACAGAAAGGGCCGATTATTTACTGAGGTCCCTGAACGCACCGCCGTGCGCTCTTGTGTGAGCGCGCGCTCCACCACAATGCTGTTTTCACCACTACGGTAAACAGCATTTACTCGGAGTCTTTATAGGCGTAGTGTGTTCTACTGAGGTCCCTGAACGCACCGCCACGCGCTCTTGTGTGAGTGCGGGCTCCACCATAATGCAGCCTTTACCACTACGGTAAACTGCATTAATTGGAGTCTTTGCTCTAGGCGTAGTGTGTTCTCTGACAGTAATACGCCGGCCATAATGTCCCTGTAACCGCATAGCGCTCTCAACATTGTATGTAAGTGCAGCATTTGTGGAAAACAAAGGACACTCAGATTTGTATACAGATCAACCTCATTCTTATTAGAAAACGTAGTGATCTGTACCTTATACAGGGAGGAGGCGGGATTCGCCCTCTCGTCCCGGGCGGAGAGATGTTCTCCCCCCGCCAGTCAGATCCGTGAAGACGGGCAGCCCGTCCCCGTGAGTGCCGACACGCCGGTTCCACGGGGTGGGCCGAAGAGGTGGAGGGCGCCGCGGGCACGAGATCTCCGTGCTGGCACCTCTCCCTTCGTCTCACCGTCGCGCCGCGCTCCCTCGTCTGCAGAAAAGCCTGTGGAGCAGCGCGCACTGTGGTGACTCTTCTCTCTACTGAGGTCTTTGAACGCACCGCGGCCCGTCCTCAGGAGAGGGGGCCGCGCGCACCGTCACAATGCCGTCTCTTCGAAACAGACATTATGGGAAAAAAGTGGAATTGTGGAGAGAGATGACTCTTACTCTGGGATAAATGCACTCGTTCTCACTGAATGCATTTTTCACACACACACACACACACACACACACACATCACTCTAGAACTAGAGTTTACAAACGTGCGCACTGTGGTGACTCTTCTCTCAACTGAGGTCTTTGAATGCACCGCGGCCCGTCCTCAGGAGAGGGGGCCGCGTGCACCGTCACAATGCCGTCTCTTCGAAACAGACATTATGGGAAAAAAGTGGAATTGTGGAGAGAAATGACTCTTACTCTGGGATAAATGTACTCGTTCTCACTGAATGCATTTTTCACACACACACATCACTCTAGAACCAGAGTTTACAAACGTAAAACACCGTTCTCCTGCGGAGGTCCCTGAACGCACCGCAGCCACTCTCACGAGGGCCGCGCGCCCACGTATTAACGCTGTATTTCCCATTCAACGGTGAAATGCATTAATCGGAGCTATTATACCAGGCAAGGTGTGTTTTCTGACAACAGCACGCCGGCAATAGCGTCTCTTGAACCCGCACAGTGCTTTGACATCACACGGTTTATTCCACTCACGTGCACACGCCCACCTGCTGGCTCCCTATACTGGGGTTTACAGCAGGGGACGGGGGGTGTAGGACAGTGTTTCTTCCAAAGAGCCCTTCCGTAAAGACGGGGGCTCCCAGGAGATCAACACGGTCCTCTTTGGAAAAATGCCCTCTGACCTGGTGAGGCGGGGGCATCTCTAGCAATAAGCGAGTAGCCCACACACCTGCCGCCATGATCATCATCCTGGGAGAGTACAGCCCTGGGCGGTGGACTTCCATGGACGCCGGACTCGGAAGGAATGGCGAATGTGAAAAGCCTCCTCGGCCATATCCTGGTCCCCCAAACACTCGAAGCAGAGATGGTGGGGATTGGCGCCCGCTATTTAAGCCAGGGCATAATTCCAAAAAATACTCGTCTTTCTCTTTCTTCCTTTCTCTCTAAAAAATAAAACGTCTCGGACTCAGTGCTAGGCTATCACCTCCGCTCGCTGAAGAGTAAAGGATAGTGGTCAGGAGGCGAGGCCTCCTTTTATACGGAAGTGAGATGCGCACGCATTCAGGTAGGCCCGCCCCGGGGCCGGCTACGTCCATAGAAATCTCAGTAGGTGAATGCTTGCATGATAAGGTAGTACCCATAGAGTCCAGTAGAGGGCGGAGCCTGTGAGAGATATAACAGGATAATCACTTGGTGCGCATGTCTGTGCCTGTGTGTAGTTCTGGCCTACACATCATGGGACAACAATAGACATCCAGCCAGAGAATTAAACCACACCCAGAGTCTGCAGTGACTAGACAAGAGCAGCCCGAAATGTGTGACTCTAACCCCCTGCTTGAGCTTCAGTGGCAGTGAGTCTGGATGTATGCGTCTCCTCATGCCGTGTTGTGGATGTGTTTGCACTCACAGATACAAAGAGTGTCTGCTTTCACAGGCTGCGGGTTGTTTGGTGGGCTTTGAAGGTGTCTGGTAACAGCTGCACAAGCTGGCATTAAACTAGAGACAGTAATTACACAAGCACACACAGACATCTAATGATCGTGTTAGCACAAACGCACACTACAGTGCGGCTTCAAATCCCAAACGTCTTCATTAATTGTCCCTCACAGCAGGTCAGGTATGTCCTCCCAGCTCAAAGCTCGTTATGACCAAAGAAGAGCCACTCCACAGCTAATCTGCTTTGCTAATCAGATTCCTTCCATCGGCCGGCCCGTCCCCCTTGTCAGTTTCAACAATCTGCGGGGTGGCAAGGTCGCTATGGAGACTCAGTGGCACCCTGCTGTGAGGGTCCTGTTTAAATGCCCCTTCATGCTCACAACCTGGTCTGGGACGTTTCAAGTGTCTCTAAACAAGATTCTGAAGCCCAAATTACAGCTGAAGGATGTGCCATTGGTTTTTGTGTGAATGAATGATTTATTAGATCCCGATGGAAGCCCTGCCATCAGAATGTGTGTGAGAATGTTGACATGTAATGTAAAACGTTATTTGAAAGGTAAGAAGACGAGCAAGGCTCTACATAAAGACAATATTAATGCTATAGGTTCATTTACCATATTTGGGGCAAGGCACTGAATGAGCAAGTCACATATGTGTAACATACAAGCCAAGTCCTAGAAGGACTTTACTGTTAAGGCTTTAAAAGCAGCTTGTTCAAATTGTTGAAATGATCTTCGGTACATTATAATCCTCATTTGCATTATGATAAGAGGAGTTCCTGCAGACTTTGCACAGCCTGGACGAGCCTTACAGTGCACACTAATGAGGACGAGATGTTTACTTGCTGTAACAGAGACATTTTCAAAAGAAGATGCAGTTTAACTGTGTGGCAGTTCAGCATTTTATTCAAAGTTGTTGGTAACATTGCCGTCTCCACAATTTCAGACACTGCGTTTTTTCATCTCTGCATCCAGCATCTGTCAAAACATTTCCAAAACCGATCATAAAAATGTCAAACTGTACTGTATTAGAGCTGGCCTGTTATTCCTGCTCCTGGTCTGCAGCCACGGCTACATGTTCTTTTACAGGTCGGCACGCGCCAGGCTGTGAAGAGCCACCAGAAGGCGAGCAGCTGGAACAACTGGACTGGTTTTCCATTGCAATGAGGTGGAGTAAAAACCCTGTTGGCTTGCTCCCTTTGATCACAGAGCGACACAACTGTCCTGTCGTTTAAACAGCAGCGTTTAGCATGGAGCCCTCTGCCCTTCTTTTTTTTTTTATCAACTTGAGTTGTATTGCTGCCTTGCTCAGCTATTCTCTAGTCAATGTGATACAGCAGTGGACATCACAAGTGGTATAAATCTGACCGCACCGGGCACATGGAAACATCCACAGAATTAAAAGCTTCTCCTCGAGTTTCCCTGCGTAACACTTTCTCACCCAGTGGTTTAAAAAAACAGTGAAGACAGATTCCAATTGGTCAGCCACCTCGCCCCCCAGGGACCAGGGGTTGTGTTTCAGTGTAAACGTGTATGCAGTGAGGAGGGGGAGGCTGTGGGTGTGTATTGTCCTTTAATCCCCTGAGGCGTGCGTGTGTGTGTGTGTGTGTGTGTGTGTGTGTGTGAGGTCTACTCCCTGGAGGTGGGCTCCCCTTATTGATCAGCCTCCTGTGTGTTTAACTGTACCCCCTGGGTATCATCTGGCCTCCAATATGTCTATTGTCTAAACCAATCTATTCTTTCTCTTCATCTCATCCCCCCCCTCCCCCCCGCCCCGGCTCATCCGTTTCCTCTTCGCCCCCTTTGTTTCTTTAGCTTGCTGTCTCTCTGCGTCTTTGCTCTTTCTCAGTCCGTCTATTAATTGAGTCTGTCTTGGATGGATGAAGGGGGGGGGGGAGAACAGGCAGAGGACGGCTGGTTAAATGAAAGAGAGGATATGGGACAAGGTGGAGGATGGGAATGATTGAGAAGGAGAGAAAAACAAGGACAGTCCCATTGGTTTAGACGTGTCTGGACATACTGGAGTGTAATGATCTTAAAGAGACAGCACACCTTTACTGTTCGGAATAGTATGATGACAATATCGTCACAGATGGGAAAGCTATTTCACACAGCCGCTGAGCCAAAAGCTCAGCAACGAACAAGCAAATAATCCAAACAACAAAA
>CALSBZ010042224.1:17807-28268 GCA_943591055.1 Gobionotothen gibberifrons | reverse complement strand
TAGCAGTAGGAGTAGCTGAGGCAGGCTGAAGTGAAAGCCAAAAAGTAAATTGCAGTTCTTAATCAAAAGATAACTCCCAGATTGACCATCATCAGAGATTGATGATATCAAGCTGTAAGAGAGGGGGGGGGGGGGGGTTGATTCAGCACAACACCATACTCTTGATTTTAACAGAAGAAGTTGAAAAATCTGTCTTTATACAATATCCTTGGTGTTCCTCCTGTCCACGCTGGCTTTATGTGAATTCAACGTAAGAGCTGGAGGAATCCACCTTCCTAGGAGGGATGCCAGCGATTATTCGTACTAATAGTAATAGTATTAATAATTGTAAATGGACATTGGTCACACCACCAGTTTGTTTTACTGTAAACTTGGAGGAAGCCAGCAGCGCCCCCCCCCCCTCCGTCACAAGTGCGATTGATTTATTGGCGATATACGGAACAGTGAGAACAACACAACTAAAGATGAACATAGCGGACAAGTGCAAATGAAAAAAAAAATCCAGTCGCTAAA
Source organism: Gobionotothen gibberifrons (assembly GCA_943591055.1). Classification (NCBI taxonomy): domain Eukaryota; kingdom Metazoa; phylum Chordata; class Actinopteri; order Perciformes; family Nototheniidae; genus Gobionotothen; species Gobionotothen gibberifrons. The sequence goes on along the minus strand of CALSBZ010042224.1, from coordinate 27,755 downwards.
AAAAAAATGTTCCTCTCCCGATTAATATGCTGTCCGATTTTCGATTTTCATCATGGTCAGTTTCTGGCATCCCTACATCCTAGTTTATAAAAATACATTTCAGGGAAATTTGTACCAAGAAGCTTTAAACCTTGAACTCATCTTGAGTTGTTCATTTGTATCTGCAGGTTTTAGCATTACTTTCCGCAATGTATTTGGACCTGTGAACAGATCTGTAAAAAAGATATTCAGATGGCTAGATAAGGGTCGTCTATTAAAAAGCAAATCGAGATGCAACTATCGTCACTTCTCTCCAAGGTCAGTCCACCTCATCTCCGCACCAAGGAAGATATTGTATTTGCTACACCGCTGTGAGATGGGATGGAGGAAGAATAAGCTAAATGTTAGGACTACTACAGACTTCAATAAGTTCTGTAGAAAATACTGCCAGGTAAAGTTAGCATTTCACAAGACTAAAACAACTAAGAGCAAAGAACCAAGCAGAGCTGTGTCTGCATGTGTGTGGAGGGGATCTCTGAATCATAATCCAATAGTTCCCAGTGAACATCAACATGCAGTTTGTGTTGATACACCTTCAGTGGAAAGCTACTGGAGAGGAGGAAGAATGCAGGCTTCAGCTGAACTTTGGAGTACAGCTTCGTACAGAATTAAGAGGAATCATTCCATGGACTGATAATGCTTTTTAATTTACATTTTTTATTTATTTAATGGTTTATTTGAAGGACAGTGCACATTGATGAACATTTTTAACAATTAATGCTTCAAAATGTCAATATGCCGGATTTTAGCTTTTAGCTCATTTCCACCCGTAGTCCCGTCACATACAACGTATAAGAACATGACATTTATATACATAGCAAAAATAAATACATGATATGCAGAAAGAGCATGAGCAGCATATACAAGCATTAACCACATGGCAGTACAATATAGCAGCTACGACATATAGAGAGGCGAAGTCACGCCCATCTACTTCCGCCCCATGGGACCTTATTTCTGAAAAAGTTTGCATTGAAGTCAATGGAGAGAGAAAGATTATCTTTCCATCCCGTTTGAATTGTGCCACGAATTACACATATGATGTTTGTCAATCTTAAATAATAATTTCCATGTAAAAAAAGTCACAGTTTGTCGTAAAACTGTTGAAATATAAGACTATGAAAAATACGCAACTAGAAAGACTACAAATCCCAGAGTCCCGGTCCCGCATGCTGGCTCTTATGAACCGACTAACTCCCCTTGTGTGTATGTACAGCTCTCAACATGCCCAGACTTGGAGTGATTTTCACCTCTTTTAATACTTTTCGCCTCATTCTGAAAGAAAGAAGTGAAATGTGCCAACGTGACGGCCGTCTTGGTGTGTGGTGCGAGACGGGAGATGTAGTTCATTAAGCGGTTCACACAAACAAAGTGTTACTTTACAGTTTTACGACACATTTTTATTTTTTTGACTTGCAAAATTATCTTTTAAATTGACAAACATCATATGTGGAATTCGTGGCTCAATTCAAACGGGATCGAAAGATAATCTTTCTCTCTCCATTGACTTCAATACATACTTTTTCCGAAATAAGGTCCCATGGAGCTCCACCGGAAGGGGAGGGACTTCGCCTCTCTATTAGTGCAAGAGGAGATACCCCTGTGTTAAAGTGCATTTAGCGGTGATTGCACGTTTGTTTGTTTGTTTCTCAACCATTCTTTGAGTTGACCTTTTTAAAACTGTTCAAAGTGGGACAATCCCGTATCTCAGCTGGGAGGCTATTCCACAAAGAGCTGCCCTTAATTGAAAGTACATTTTGTCCAAAAGTGGTTCGCCTGCGGTGGACTTCAAATTGTAAAAACTCAAGAAATTGTGTTTTTCAAGGATGGTACAGTGGTGGTATGAATTAGGCTTTCTGTCAAACACCTTGATATCTCTCTTGTCCAGCTGTTCTATTGGTTTCAGGTTTGTGGCTTGTCTGATGTAAGCAGCATGTTTTCTAACGCTGTGAGCACTTCTTCTTATCTCCTTCTCTCTCACAGCAAAAGTACTTTGACTCCGGCGACTACAACATGGCCAAGGCAAATATGAAGAAGCTTCCCGTGGCAGGACCCGACAAGAACCTGGTGACCGGCGACCACATTCCCACGCCGCAGGACCTGCCGCCGAGGAAGTCCTCCTTGGTGACCAGCAAGCTAGCCGGCTAGCCCCCGTCACCCTAAAAGCACCTTAACCCCCGCCTCCTGGGGCCCCCATCGAAATGTCCCTCCTCCTCCATCTATGTCCATCCCCTCCCCTCTCTTCCCCCTCTCCACCCCCAGGCACCGCTGGCTTTAACATGTCGGGCAGAGTTGCATAAGTTTAAAAAAAAACTCCATTTGCTTGTATGTGGGAGGGAGCCTTCTCTGCCTTCCCACAATGCACTCCTCTGCCCCTCCGCCCCCTTCCCTCTCATGTCTTGGTTTTCGTTTCGCTCCAAGATGCATCACAGTGGGTGTGTCGTCGGGCAGGGGTTGGACGGGGTGAGTTATAATGCACTTTGTAGTCTGTATAGTAAGCTTTTGTTTAATTTTTGCATCCTAAATGACACCAAAATAAGGCAGTTAGGAACCAGGATTCTTTGGTTCTTCATGTTCGATAATGGCTTGCATACCAAATCTGAGTTCTTTAGACACCATATTGGGAAACGGGGGGGGGGGGGGGGGATATGAACGGCGGCCATCTTTCGTGGAACAAAAATCGTGCTCTGCCAAAGGGGGATTCAAAGCGCCACTTCACTTTCTCTCTCTCTGCTCATGTTGCGTTCATTCTCCTGTTCAATCTAAATATGCTGCATGATTGTAACATGTAAGAAAAAAAGAAATGTTTTTTTAACGGGAGTGTTGCTTTTGCTTAGTAATAGGAAGTATCAAAAACAAACACACGGAGCCCTTAGACGTCCACACTTCCTTCCTTCCTTCCTTTCCTTTCCTTATTGCTGTCCCGACAATCCATGAACACGCGCTCCTGTAACCGGCCCAGGGCAGGCCAGCTGAGTATGTCCTTGTATTATTTTTAATGCCAGTCTGAGGTCAGTCTCACTTTGGTTCAAGACGTGTGTTTGCCACGAGCCTAAAAGATTTGCGGGGGTACCGAAGCGCCCCGCGTAGAGTATATGCTTCTGTAAATAATACTAGCGCGTAACACGAGATAAGCTCTCTGAGGACTGAGATAGACGGCAGTGCTGAATCCACTCGATCGCATCCTGGGATTTCTGCCTTTTGGTAATTCTATGCTTTCCCAACAGAGCCAAATGTCACACTGCAGCTATCAGTCTCATCGTCTCATATATATCTATTAAATGTGGCCTGTTGGCATCCCATCATCTGGTTCACTCACTTTGTGTTCAAATCTCATGAACTTAGTGACGTGAACACGATCCAGACATCTTATTACTTGTCATCTTTAAAAAGCAGATTTAACAATCACTTTGTTAGCATTTCAGTTCATATTGTGACTTAACTGCTGTATCAGATTATAAAAAGTCCCATTTGAACAGACAGAACTATCCTTCGTGCGATGTGGAAATGATTCTAGCTGCTTTTTAAATCTCACACAGGACTTTAATGTATCGCCTTTTTCGTTGGAGATGGTTTTCTCCAAGTTTTACACTTTATATCACAATCACAGGAAGTGGTAACCATCCCTGGCAAGTCGCATTGTAAGACACTAACGTCAGTGAAATGATATTCCTACTTCCCTTAAACGTTAGTTGGAGTTTAAAGCTGCTTCTGCCACCATCGCCCCGTAGAACAAAGTGTTTTTGTTTGAAACTGAGTCACTACACAGACTGATCTTTGATCTCAGGAGGGTAGCAGCGGGACTCACAACAGGTGTCGGATCCCCAGATTGTCATCACGGGGCTTAAAGTGGGACACGGCATGCCTGCAGGATGCACTCACCCCAGCGCTTGGCAAGGCAGAGAGAGATTTGATAACCCGCTGCGCTCCTATCCCACCTATTAGTGTGGTGCAACCTCTGAGCGAGCGTCAACAAGCCTGCAGACTGAAAGCATGCCGTCCACACGTCGAAGAACTGGACGCTCTCTGAGCCATCAGCAGGGAACGCACTCTCCACCATGTAGGCGAGGTGACAGGGTGCATGCGCCATTAACATCCTCAACCTCTTTTTCTTCGAGAATAATGTGTCAAATGTGCAATGTGGGCGAAAGAGAACCGACCTGTACGTATGTGCTCGTAATGCACTGCTTGTCTCTGTTCCATCTATTGTACATAGACTTCAACAGGATGCTTGTCACTCTTTCATAGCCTGAGCTACTTTCTGATTCAATGGTTCCTCTCTCCTTTCAGTTCAACACTACTTCTGCTCCATCTTAGTGAAACGCAGAGGCTATGTGAATCTGTATCATATGAACATATGTGTAAATGCTGCGGATTCAGTCAAAGACAAATCGAAGAGATGATACCCTGTACAAGAACACCTGTCCTCTTGATTTGACCCCTCAAGGATCCTTGTTTAAAGTCGAATAACTTGGTGGTAAACATCAATGTAAATTCAACCCTACATTTTTAAAGGTACATCGCCGAACTTTATCCAACTTTTGATCCAGAAAATTCTGTAAAAGCTTAGTGTCACAGACCGTTAAGCTTCATATTGTGTTAAAAAGACTAACGTTTTGTGCTTTAAAAGTTAAGATTGCTAAAAAGAAAATGGGTGTTTAAGCTTTTACATGTTCTATTAAACGGCAACGGACAGGAATTCTTGAATGCTACTTGATGTTTGGCTTTGCACAGAGCGGTTCAACGAGAGGAAATAGCAGGGTATGTTTCAAACACAAAGGGTGTCTCTCGTTCAGCTATATAAACACGTGCCAGAATGTAAAAAGAAATGACAGGCTGTGTGCTCTGAAGTACTGTCGTGCTGCTTTTACCTTATCGGTTTTCTTGTTGTTTTTAATTTGCAATGATATGTTTTAATTTTCTTGTGTTCTCTTACTTACCATAATTAGTATATTTCATCCCTAGCCCAAGATTACTGCAGGGAAATCAGAGGCACACCTTGCTTCCAAGGAAAAATACAAATAAGGGTTTACATGTTTAAAAAGGATGACTGGAGAACACGGGAATGATTTAAAGACTTCAGAAAGTACACGAGTACTTGGAATGTTTCAGTTGTGTGGGAGTAGGTGAGAGGATTTTTGTCAGTATTTGAAATAAACTTTTACATTAATACGATTCCCTTGTTTTTCGTTAATGTTGAGCTCTATGACGAATCCCCCTCAACACATGGAAGCAAATGAGAAAAGGTCACACATGTTAAATGACTGAATCTTGTGGGGAGACGCATAGACTGTATATATAAAGGGGGAAACGCATAAGTAGATGCTAAAAGGAGTACAACCTTCCTCTGACCACCAGGGGGAAGCACTAGCACTCAACATGTGGTCTTTAATTGACAAAAGAGTTCCTAACATACTCTGGATTTTTTTTTTTTTTGTAAAAAGGAGTAGGCTACTAGGTGTCTCACATATTTAGATGACAAATACCCTGCTGTGATTAAACATGAGGAAATGTGTCGACTCACCCTCATGTAACATCATAACTGTAATGTGTGCTAAAGTGCAGGACAGGGTGGCTCTAAATGTCAGCGATATGTCACCCGTTGCATTTATTGGCTAGGATCAGTGTCAGAGTGACATCAAAGTTGGCTGTCATTTATCAAACCATAAACCGATCAAGACACTTTACCTTAGCCACCATAACTGCTGCATAGCACTATGTCATTGGTGATAACCTATGGGAAAATGTGTCATGGTTAACATTGAACTTAAACAATATATACAACCAATGTAACAACTTAAAATCTTATAATATACATATCTGACATGTTTAGTTAAAAAACATTTAATTTCACAATGTCATTGTCTATGGAAGACATAAAAGCATACTATTTATTAAGCTTAAAATAAAAAGAACAGTATGGAAAATACAATGTCATGGTATACATAGAAAACAATATACTGGTTTACAATGTACTACAAATGTAATGTATTTTAACTTCATGGAATAGTTATTATTAGTATCATGTAAAAAATGACTGCTATGTTCGTGATTGCCTCTGTAACAGTCATAAAGTCCTAAAGAGAAGTCGTTATTTATGGCACTGTTTCCGGTAATTATCTCTCTGTTTGATGTCACGGAAAATTACCAAACATAACCAAAAATCTATGAAATTCCTGCTTTATATTAGTTTGCTTTAAAAAAAAAAAAAACCTTCCCACACTCTGAAAAATACATGTTCTCCTTCTTCTCAACCTATTTCATTTTCCTTATGTTCAACAACTCGAAAAAATAAGAACAGTTGGAAAAAAGGTTTGGACTAGAGAACAGGTTGTGACGTACATGCACGTAATGACGCGCCAACTGTTCATAAATAAGACCGTTGGCTTCACTTCCGTTTCACTCCCATCACGACTATGGATATCGAGTCACTGGTAGAGAATAAGCTAGTTTAATTTTTTTTTTTGTAACCACAGACTAGCAAGATTCTCTACCAATAGTACCCTTTATTTTTCATTTAGTAATCTTTAAAGGTAATCGCCAAACATGTTTCCTAGGACAACAAGAGTCTTAAGCGTAACTGGAGCCATGAGCTGTTTAATTCTTCCTCAAAATGGAGTCGTGGACGGAGCCATGCACTACGGCTCTGGAGGAGGCACTTCTTCCCCACCGAAAGACTCCAGCAACGGCCACGTCGTGTCCAACGATACCCCGAAAAGACCCAAGAGCCTAGGGGTGAAGACGACCAATGGATTTGCTTTAAAAAACAGCGAGGACATTGAAGACGGTTCGTTACCGTGCAGTCCGGAGCTCCAGTCGGACAGTGAGATCGATGAGTCCGGTGGCTCGGCGGGGAACGAGGTGCTCGAGAACGACACCAGGCAACTAATTGGCCGGTTCTTCAGAGACTTTACTGGACTTTCCAAACCTCAGTGGAATGAAAGCAGAGAACTAGGGACGATGAAACGAGTGGTGGAGAACGTTTTGTCTAAACACAGATACGCATACAATGGTATGTAGTAGTGACACGTATGTGTGTGTGTGTGTGTGTGCTATATTCTGCTGCTGATAGCCATGACATAGCTACATGCTGTGTTATATCTATTATTGAATTATGCACAATGTGTATAGTTGTTTATAACTGTATTTGTTTTACTACCTCTTAGTTACATTTAAGCCAGTAGTTGACTAATTTGAATGGAAGTTGGTTGATGGATATAGGTAGCTGCTTTATCCATCCCAGATTAGGACATTATTTTTGTTACAGCAGCAATTTGTTCAGACATTAAAAGATGGAGAAAATATATACATATTACAGTAACTGAAACATACACATATGATAGTATATCAATTGCTATTTATTATTCAAAGACTGCTACTCCTAGCCTTTAAATGCTAAAGCTACAGGCTGTTTAATTATTTCATTATGCACAACATATATCTTGTTGAACAGTCATAACTTGAATGGAAATTGTTTGAGTTGATGTGCACAAAATCTTACCTTTTTAAACATACAATCAAGATTTTATTTTACATTCCGTTTCATCTAATTCAATCACATCTCTATAGTTCACTTCTCCCCTCATTGTACCTGCACCGTGCACTTTTTTCCTCCCCATACATTTATTTCTAGTTTACTGTGTGTTGCATTGTTGGAAGAGCCTTGGACTTTAGACTTTACTAGCCAACAGCTACACTGCACCCATTGTGCATATGACAATACAAGCCTTTGAGTCTTTTAGAAGATGTATTTCTGACCCAGCCTTGTTTTCTTTTTAGGTATGATCAACAAATTGTCACTTGATGACAGAGAGGATGATGCTAGTTTTGTCAGTGCAGTAGCAACAAGCCTCTTTGCTGACGGGACCACCAACTGGGGTCGTATCGCGAGCCTGGTGGCCTTTGGGGCAGTGGTCTGTCAGTACCTGAAGGAGAAAAACAGGGAGAACTGTGTGGAGCTGGTGGCCCAGGAGATTTCCACATACTTGCTATCTGACCAGAGAGACTGGCTGGTCAAAAACAATGGCTGGGTAAGTTATGACTAATGCTTGAGTGACAGGAAGTTGTGTTGTGTAACTGCCCTTTAATTGTGCAACAAGTCAAACAAGTCCAAAGCAGTTTTGCCTCACTTTATAATGTAAATCTAATGTATTTTATTCATTTTATTTGCAGGATGGCTTCGTTGAGTTCTTTCGGGAAGCAGACCCCGAGTCCACGGTGAGGAACACGCTCATGGCCTTTGCTGGAGTTGCTGGTATTGGGGCTACACTTGCCCTGTTGATCAGGTGAACTTTTGGACACTCAGAGCCTTTTTTTCACTTGGTGGATTCTCCTACTTTTGGCAACATCTCTCAACATTGAAAATTGGACTTAAATGGACTTAAAACTGCTGATGCGAGGTTCCTTTCATCTTCCACCCCCAACTGCCACTAAGTTGACCGAACTGGCTGGACTTAACTGAAAGAAGTAAACATTATTTAAATTCAGAGAAATTATTTTTATAATCTAAAAAAAAAAGTGTTCCTATGCAAATTGAAACAAGGGTAATTGGCAGTCAGTTGAATCTTCTGATAATGTTTCCTATCATAATTCTTGTAAAATTCCCTAGCAGTAATGGTCTGTTGTTAATAAGACCTAGGCCAAAGCAGGAACGTAAAGCAGCCATTTTCCATGTCATGCAGTCATGAAGCCCATTTTCATAAAGCCAATTCATATCCCCAGGTTCGTTTGACCTCAACGTGAGGGGAGGAGGGGGGATTTGCATTAGTGTAGCGCTGCTTCCTGAAAATGGTGATTCCAAACAGCAGCCTGGAAAGTTTGAGTGTGTTGGAAGAAATAACCCAGACGTTTAAGTTGGGTAGATTGTGCTGGTCCAATGCACCAAAGATGACAGAAGTTGGGGATGTTTGTTTGTCTTTTTGAGACAGAAAGCAGACTTGGATGAGGTTGTAAGCTAACACATTTGTACAAGTTGTAAAATAAAAAAATAATTATAATTCACATGTTTTTTTCTGATACTATCTTTTTGTGAAGGCGAACTTTTCAAAAGACAGAGGTTTCATCTTCAGTCATAGTTCCACGCCTCCGCACTCTTCAACCTTTTTGGTGTTTATTCACACCACAACCCCATCAGTCAACAAAGGCTGTCGTTTCCTCGAAATCTGACGAGGCTGTGGCAGCACCCGAGGTCTCAGCTGCATCCGCAACTACTGCGACTCTGCAGCGATAGCGTGTGCTTTGCAGAGAGCTGGTGCACAACAGCAGATTGTGAAAGTGGGGTAAAAACCAGTTCACAGCATCAGCAACAATTGCACAACACTGTCTACTTCCTGGGTTTGAAAGTCTCTAAGCTACCTTAAAAAAAAACTAATGAAATATGTGTATTCGGTTAAACTATCATAGCAAGTATATCATTTGTGGCTATGTTTATTTAAGCTCTCTCATGCAAAATGACATCCTTAATCTCTTCTACTAACCCAACATCGTATATGGTTGCAGCCAGTGTTTCTCGAGTTAACTAGCCGGTAATTCAACCCTGCTTTTGCACACTTTTGTAATATGAATCTAACAATATTTCTGCCCTTATTGTCCTTGAAAACTCCTTATATCTATGTGCAGCTACGGTGGATAAGATGCAGCTGTGTGTAGCTCTCTTTTGATTAGTTTGGACCCTATGAATCAGGGAAATCCTCGATGATGTGGGGCTGCACCCTTGTTTGTGCAGATCCTCCCGTTGTCTCGGGTTACAAGACAAACACAACACTCTGCGAGGTCTGCAGAGGAAATGGAGTAGAGCCTCTCCATGGTGATGATCCCACAGCAGACCTCCCCATATGCTCCTCTGCAGCTAATGATGTTAGCCTCCACCCTGGTTACCCCCCTGCACACTTCATTGTGAAGAACAGGCGG
>CALSBZ010042224.1:0-12807 GCA_943591055.1 Gobionotothen gibberifrons | reverse complement strand
GGAGTTTTAAAATAGTTGGAGATCATGGGTCAAAGGGCTCTCATTCATCAGTCTAAACCCTGAACATTGTTCTCTTTGTGGTGAGTGGATACTTATCACATATCACATTGAATCCTCCGGCTGATGTGTCAAGTTCCCCTCTGGCCTGAGTCACCCTGTCCTTTGAAACTGTATTCTCCTGACTGATGACCGCGCTGCAGTATTAATAGATGGCTTATCCCTCTGACCTGAAGGCTGCCCGCCTCTATCTCTGTGACTGCAGCCTCCATATCTTTGTTTAGGACGGAAAATAACCAACTAAAAAGGATTATAGAATGATGGGATCTTCAGCGTTGGTAGATCAAATTTCACACAATAAGCTAACGGCTATAAAATGCTAACACTCTGTCCACCAACATGGTCTTCTTGTTGTCCCCAGTAAGAAAGCATTAAAACTAGCTAGCAATGAATATGAAATAGTTGGCTGTAAAGAAATTGTGTGCTAAAAGTACTTTAAAATAGTTGGCTTAAAGTATTCAAAACCGTTTGCTTAAAGTTGTCAACATAGTGCTAAAAGTATTCAAAATAGTTTTATGAAAGTAGTTGAAATACTTCGCTAAAAGTAGTTGAAATAATTTGCTAAAAGTACTCGATATTGTTTGCTTAAAGTAATCGAAACTGTTTGCTAAATGTCCCTCGAAATAGTTCGCTTAAACTACATGAAATTGTTAGCTATTAATGTTGAAAATAGTTGTCTTCAAAGTACTCGAAATATTTTAATAACTCTACTGAAAGTTTTGTTTAAAGTTCTCGAAATAGTTTGCTTAGTTTACCTGAAATAGTCAGCTCAAAATAGTTAGCTCAAACTACGGTGGCCCTGAAAGCTCAATGCACTGAAATAGGAAAAAACACCTTTCACACATTTTGACAAAGCATAGCTGCAAGTACAGAAAAGAGAACCACATTCTGGATGCCGCAGTGGCTTTGAAGACACTAGTTACTGTTTCCAGGGGACACGAGAGCTCAATTGTTGCCATGGTTTTGTTTTTCCAAAGTAATAATGGCTGTTAAAATAGCATTGGGAAAAATTTGCTAAAATTAGATTTTTTTTTGTTGTTAAATTATGATTTTTTTTTTCTTCTGAGACATTTAAAGAAGAAATAGAGTGATTTAAATATTTATAAAAATGCATACAAAATAAAAAACACATTTAATAGATTAATTTACATTTAAATCTACATATAAACTGAAAACACAGACATTCGTAAACAACAGACATTTAAGACAAATGTAAAAGCTGTATAAACATTGACATTTAAAAACTAGCTGGTCATGTTTTCTCATTGTTGAAGATGTTAAGTTTGCCTCTTTGTAAGGATGCATTGGTTTTCTCTTTCTCTGTTGCATTGTGATTATTCTAGAGCTTCTTGCAGAATGTCCTCCTCTCTTCCTTCAGCTGAGAGACGTGTGCTACGTGACGTCTCTGTCCTCAGACTCTCTTGTTGAAGCCGTCTGCTCTGCTCAGTACACAGTGTGCTCTGACGCTGGGGACGACCCTGCGTCAGGTCATTTGAGGGAGGCTGTCCATGTTTTGTTTCTCCTCGGAGAAAGCAGGGGGAGTGATGTTCCCAGAGAAGAAAGAGCTTGTTATAGACGGGAAGGAAGTATCCAAGAATAAATACCGCACCCCAACAAATATTTAGTTATCGTCCCCATGATCAAGACTAAACATGCCAGGCTTTTCCTTCTTCATTCTTTGTTTGCATGCTTCCTTGTTAAAATAACTCTCTGAATTGATTTGCATATATTCTCAAGGTCGCACAAGGAAAACAGTGGAGATGATCCATCTTTTTGTTTACAGAGAAAAGAAGGTTGAGAATTTGGAAGATGTGCATGCGACGGATATTTTATTATGGTGTGTTTTGTCTGGACTATAGGGAGCAGGAATGTGTTTTCAGCTCTAATCCTTTTCGATGCCCACTTCCACACTTGTTCGGAAAAAGCTTCGGGAGCGTCCGCAGATAACAGGCTGTTACATATGATTGCATTTTCCAGAAAGATAGTGGACTTCGAGATAAGATGTTGTATTTGGCAGTCATGTGGTTCTCTTTTCTGTACTTGCAGCTATGCTTTGTCAAAATGTGTGAAAGGTGTTTTTTCTATTTCTAGTGCATTGAGCTTTCAGGGCCACCGTAGTTTGAGCTGACTATTTTGAGCTGACTATAGAGAACCGCAGTGACGCGTCCTAAAACCCGGATGTAAACTTATTCCGGTTCCTTCGTCAAAAATGCAATGCAATTTCTCCATAGGATTTTGGAAAATAGCTGGAAATAAGGTCTGTGGTTGAAACACATTTAAGAGACGGATCACGTTTTGTTCAGCCGGATAATCTCCACATGTCTACACTACTTTTATAATTTTCGAATCAGAAATCTAGTCGCCTGAAGCAAAATGCTAACGTTATGCCATAAAGGAACTACAGCAGGGTCGCTGCTTCAACGTCACGCCAACTTAAGATCCATATTCAAACATACAGATTCTAAATGGTACAAGTTGAAGCGTTTGTTTGAACAGTTTGCAGGAGGCAGCTACTTGCTTTCAAGCAGAACAGGGCAAACAAACTTAGAGGAGTGTTTATGTGTTCAGCGTAATGACGTAAAACGGCCTGGACAACTTCTGTAGTCCTATTCAGCCACTTGGTAACAACCATCGTTTTTCAGACACGTCATCTCTTCAGAAATCACCAGCGGGGTCACTGCTGATGGATTTAATGTTGTAGAACAAAACGTGATCTGTCTCTTCAATTTGTGTCAAACACAGACCTTATTTGGAGCTATTTTCCAAAACCCTATGGAGAAATTGCATTGCTTTTTATCGAAGGAACCGGGAGTGGTAAAATGCTAACTTACTTCCGGGGTTTAGGACGCGTCACTGCGGTTCTCTATTGCAGGTAAACCAAGCAAACTAGTTTGAGAACTTTAAGCAAAACCTTCAGTAGATTTATCAAAAATATTTCGAGTACTTTGAAGCAAACTATTTTCATCATTAATAGCTAACAATTTCATGTAGTTTAAGCTAACTATTTAGAGGGGCATTTCAATTACTTTAAGCAAACAATATTGAGTACTTTAAGCAAATTATTTCAACTACTTTTAGAGAAGTATTTCAACTACTTTCATAAAACTATTTCGAATACTTTTAGCACTATGTTGACAACTTTTAGCAAACATTTTGGATACTTTAAGCAAGCTGTTTTGAGTACTTTTAGCACACAATTTCAAGTAGTTTTATCAATGTCTTTCCAGCCAACTATTTCATATGCAATGCTAGCTAGTTTTAATGCTCTCTAAGTTAGTAGTTTGGAAACTCTCGTTGTTTAAATGCCCTTACGTTATCTGCTTCCTGTTGGGTTTCTCATTTCTTCAATGGGATGTTCAATCATGTCCTTATTGAGATGATAACGCTAAAAGACCAGAGATTTGGCTGCCCAGTTCTTATTGTCTGGAACGATACTCAATTAATTCCTAGTTTGTGGTCATTTTGAGTGCACAACATCAAATAACAACCCCTTTAAAATGGGCTCTTAAGCAGGGCCTCACTACAGGAAACAGACACAATTTTATTTTTTTAATGTGCAAATTCTCTTACAAATTTGAATATAGTAAAAGTACCAAAGCATGCAGTGAACCCGGGGATTTTTGGGTCCTTTGGGGTCTGTAGAGTAGCCCACATTACCAGGTTGACAATTCACCCTTGGTTTGTAAATGCAAATCAGTACCACTGTTTGATTTCTGCTGGAAATGTATGTCTTTCTCTTAGCTCGTTCAAATAGTGACAGCAGCATGTGTCAGAATTAACGTCCAATGTCAGAATCAAGTTGAAACCAAAGCTCAAGTCTGCATTTGAACAAAAAACTAAGCTTTACTCCTCTAACCGTAACTACTCCTGTTATCTCAAATGTTTCAAAGATTCAATTTCTAACCCAATGACATAGAAAATATGCTGACTTTGGTTTTGAAAATGTGGTTTAGGTAACACCTGATTCCTGACATGTAACCACATCTTTTACAGTAACCAGGTTATAGCAGTGCCCCGTAAACAGCTTCTGATTTCCTGGTCAGGTCAACCATGTTTCTTCTGCACGTGTGAACACACCTCAACTCATTCAGAAAGACACATTGGAATCGTGGATAGCAAAGTAGGGATGCTAATTCCAACCTTTTGGCTCATTGTGTCCTCTTGTTGATGGCACGGTTGTTAAGGAACTATGAAACAATGAAAGTGGGCGAGATGTAGGTCACATATTTCCATGTTTAGACTCACGGCAGATACATTAGCTCTTAGAATGTGATGTTTGCAGAAGCACCATAACTCTTTCCATTGACTTCTGGTAAATGGGGGTCAAACTGTGACAGGCCCGGGCATGTCTGACCTCATTGCTCCAAGGTGTGATGTTGTTATGTCTGGATACCCCTTCAGGTGGATCGAGGGTCAGTGTCAGTTACAGCTCGAGACGATGTTTGCTTAGCATTGACGGTCGTTTGTTGACGTCTGAAGCCTCCAACATTCCTCCTTCGCAGCAATCTGTAAATCTCAGTGCTTCAAAAGGCCATTGAACTCGTCAAGAAGAGTGCATTGTGTTCAGAAAAACCCCCACTGTGCTGCTGATAGTCATCCTTTCATGTGGTTATTTAGAGAAGTCCGGCATGTGGTCGGAACAACGCAGATGATCATTGTCGTCCATTCAAACTTACAGTCATGCGTCTTGGGTCTATCACATGTTTTCTTTTTGCCATGGCGACGTCTGAATGAATGAGTGTGTTGAAATGCTTATTGCAGCAGAAGTTTGAGGAACTACCTCATCACCAGTAGGATAATTATACCCCCCCTCCCCTCCCCTCAAATGAAGCTAGGATCAGCACTCGGTCAGCAAAAATGAGCGCAGACCCTTTTAGGAGTGAATCACAGCGGTGCAAATCTCAGTACTTTAGAGTTTAGAAGATGCAACTCAGGCCAAACCACACAATGTGTTGGTTATCGGGAAAAGGTTTGTCAGTGCTGCCGAAGGAACAAACACGATGAGTCGTACCTTAATGTCTACCATTTAGACAACATGACTAATGAAAGCAAGGTGGAATAAGTCTGTCCTAGTCCGGGCAGGTTCTTTGCAGTGTGTAAAAACAAAAAAGATGCCATTGTTCATTTGAACAAGGCCAATAAAGGTGTTCAATTAGAGTGCCGATGCAAAGGGACGTCAGCTGATTGGTGTATTCGGCCCCGAAAGACATTGAGCGCCTTTTTCTGAGTGTAAAACTATTTTTTTGAATAGAATCTGATTCTGGCCTAGAAATATAAAGAATCTGTTGTACGTTAACCCAGTGTTTTTCTAAGTGGGGGCCCGACCCCCCGTTGTTTTTTTTAGATGTTATTAATAGCTGCATATCCATCAATCTATGTGTCCTTTGATGCCAATCTTTTAATATTTTTTATTTATTAATGTTTAATTTTTTGTTTTTAAATCACACGACCGCCCTTCGAGCCAATCAGAATCAAGCTGCCGCTACTGAGAGAGAAACTGAGTATCTGCTCAGCTTTTGGAGCAAGTGAGAGCTAGTGAATATTTCGCTCTGCAGCTGGATGAGAGCACGGATGTAGCAAATATCGAGTATTATATATAATATTATTAAGGCATAAGTAGCTTTCAAAAATGCTAAAAATATGTTAATTGTTCATATTACTGTTCAAAATGATATAATATTATAAAGACAGAAATCACTTTAAAAATGCTTTAAAAATATGTTTACTGTTTAATATTGTGTTAAGAATGTTTATAACAGAAGACACAATTAATGTAATGAATGACAAACAAAAGATAAACATTTTTTAGAAGAATAACTGATTATTAATTATTAATACACATATATATTAAGAAAGCTGTATGATTAATTTGTCATATTTTCCATCATAATGTACTCATCATTAAAAAAAGAAATGGCAACAGGGGGGTCCCCGCCAGAGGATAATGCTATATGGGGGTCCTTGGCATGGCAACGTTTGGGAACCCCTGCGTTAACCAACAGCCCAACAAAAGTGGTTGAAAGTTGGTTGAAGGACTGACTTTTCATGCAATCTTAAGCAACACCCAGTACGTCCAACCATGATTATATGAATAGTTGGTGTATTTTTGAACAGATTACAGCTCAAAGAACCGCACAAATGGCATGTATTTATTCATTTGGATTTTCTAATCTATAATCAAGCGAACAAATACGACTTAAATCAATTACACATTCAAATATTTTATTCAAAAAGGCTTAAAGGAGTTCCCATCGTACATAAACAGTGTGTGGGGTAGGTTTTTAGGTTTTAGCGATGTTTCTAGACAAAAGGGAAAAACCCAACAAATGGTAAAACACGGCTCAAGCGCCTACGTATAGGACAACCCAGTCTCACGGCCTTTCGTGTTATAGTCACGACATTTAATCTATTGATTCGTGTATATATATATATACAGTATAACACGAAAGGCCGTGAGACTGGGTTGGCATAGGAACAATATTTACGTCAAGTCTCAAACTAGAATTTGTTTTTCTGACCCGTAAATCACTCTCCCCCTTCTGACAGCTGGTCATTACTTGTTCAACTTCTTCATTCAAAGCAGTTTGACTCAAGATAAGATAAGATAGAACTTTATTGATCCCAATTTGGGAAATGTTTGTGTTGCAGCAGAATAAAAAGACATGGCTTTCGAGGCTGCACATGGGTAGACTTCGCATCCTTCAAATCCCCACAATGCTTTGCGCACGGACCAATTTCAAAAACCCTTGCGGAGAATGGCTGAACCGACGCAGCACACATTTAAATGTAAGTATGTAGTGGCGTAGAACATGTGTTGGTAAATATGTGACTTTGTTACATTTTTTATCACCAAAAATGTGTTCCGTGAAAGTAAAGCAAGTTCATAATTAGATAGACATCGTGAGGTATTTATTTTCGGTACAGTTTATGTTGAAACCGTTAGAGAGAGTGGCACACTTGTTAGCCTGTTCCATTCTTCTTCGTTTTCCGAAGCCGTGGCTTGGAAGCTTACTTGCTTCGTTTCTGAAGGAAGTGACTAGGAAGTACGCGACTACTGTACCAAGCCAGCATCCTCGCGATTGAGAAACGGCCCTGGTCTTTTTCTTGGTTTTAGGGTCTACCAGCAGCAGCTGATCAGCCCTTGAGGGGGTGTACACCTGTAGGAGGTCGGAGATGTAGTGAGGGGCCAGCCCATTAAGCGACTTAAAAACAAACAATCAAATCTTAAAATGAACATGGTCTAAAGTCTAAAAAGGATAAAAACGGTTTAATTTTGGACAGGAGCCTCAGGTGATAAAAACTGGACTCAACCACAGAGTTTATCTGTTTGTATAATTTAAAAGCACCGTCGGTTTTGACGCCCAGATTAGTGACCATCAAGATTAACTTCTTGTTAACACAATCACATGTGGATGCAAAAGGATTTGAATCACTTCTTTTTAGCTCATACTGTTTGATCAGTCCTCCAAAGATCACATATGTTGATGTTTTCAGTCTTTTCATGCCAGCTGTCAACGAGCATCAGAGACGGGCGGCACGGAAAATTCAATGATTTTATCACTTGGCCTGATCACACCTACGGTTTGTTTTCAGAACCCGGGTTGAAAAGTTTTTTAGCTTCACACAGGTCATCAACTTTAGGTTCGAAAGTTGGTTTATAGACGGTTTCTTTGGTTGTTCGAGCCTGAGAAAGGCCTGTGCCTGGATTGTGTTCAGACCACACAACTTAAACACACATTTAGCGTCAAGTTTTGTTCCTTTCTGGCAGCAATGCAAACAAAAACATCTACTAAGCAATATTTTGATTCAATTGTCTTTAATTCCACACTATTTGTCCTTTTTTGGGCCTACATTTCCCACAATGCAGATCAACCACAAACTGTTTGGTTAGAGTTGGGGTGTGTTCTGCTAATAGTAGTTTAGTAGCTAAATAACATCACTTAAATGGTAAATGGACTGTACTTATATAGCGCTTTATCCAGTCTTTAAGACCCCTCAAAGCGCTTTACATACATGTCATTCACCCATTCATACAGAGCAGTGTAGCTTACTCTAGGACCTAACATTCACACACACTCACACACCGTTGGCCATCGGGAGCAACTCAGGGTTAAGTATCTTGCCCAAGGATACATCGACATGTTGACTGCATGGGCTGGGATCGAACCCACAACTCTTCTGGTTGAAAGACGACCGCACTCCCTCGCAGCCACAGTCGCACTTAAGGCAAATTATCAAATTCTGCGCCGCTCCCTCCGAAGCAAAAAAGAAAACGGTTTTCCTAAAAGAAGTAAAATACACTTTTATTTGTAAAATCGGTGCAGTTTCACTTTTAAATGTGACTTAATCCAAGTGTAAAAAGCTTCTTTATTGGACACAAGCTTGCTTCAATCCAGCTAAATCAAGTGATTCCACAAAATGTGTGTTTCGTGAGAAGAAATGGTTTCCCCAGCTGGAGGTAATTATATTTACAAGCCACAGCTCAGATCTTTTAATCATTTTATAGCACCTTGGATGAGAAGAGAATAAATCCCCCCGAAACATTAACTGCTGCTTCTGAACATGAAACGGCTTTTAGGTAATTTCCATAATACGTTATACATCCAAGATTACTACACCGAACTTTAACTTTCATTTTCTGCTTCTTTCCCCTTCTCACTCGTACAGTAATACTAAATTACAGGTTGGGAGCTCCCCAGTTAAATCAGCCTTTTTGATGCTTGTCAGAATCCGATGTATTGCCAAGTAGGTTTACACAAAAAAGGAATATGCTTTGGTGTATACTGGTGCATGATTATAGGAATTAACTTGTAAAAAGCGATCAAAAAGAACTCTTTAAAAGCTATTTAAAAGACTTGTATACAATTTATTAAAAGAAAATAACATTACAAGAATATAACAAGTTCAATAAGAATCTTTTTCCTTACCAAAACTACACTGTGCAAGTGTGCATATGGCAATAAAGCCTTTGAATCTTGAGTTTGAAACATGAATGATTCTTATTAGTCAAATATTACACTAAAATACATATCATTTAGCTAATGCTTTTATCCTATGACATTTGGGGTTGAGTATCTTGCCCAAGGACACTTGTTGACGGTTGAACCACTGACCCTCTGATTGGTAGACGCCCATTTGTTCCCCCCCCCTGAGCCACGTTTCATCAAATATGTGCATTACATCAGAATTTAAAGTAACCAACCAGGCATTAATTAAAAAGGTGAGCAGAAATGTGCAAATATTTAACAGTATAGAAAATTAGGAATATCTAACATGATGTGCGTTACTTGAAATTCATATGGGATATCTTGCTGTTAAGATAGATGGATAGATAGATGGATGGATGGATAGATGGATGGATAGATGGATAGATGGATAGATATATAGATAGATAGATGGATAGATGGATAGATAGATAGATGGATAGATATATAGATGATAGATAGATGGATAGATGGATGGATGGATGGATGGATAGATAGATGGATAGATAGATAGATAGATAGATAGATAGATAGATAGATAGATAGATGGATATATGGATAGATGGATAGATAGATAGATGGATGGATGGATAGATAGATAGATAGATGGATATATGGATAGATGGATATATGGATAGATAGATAGATAGATAGATGGATAGATAGATAGATGGATGGATGGATAGATGGATGGATAGATAGATAGATGGATGGATGGATAGATAGATAGATAGATGGATATATGGATAGATAGATAGATGGATAGATGGATAGATGGATAGATGGATAGATAGATAGATGGATGGATAGATGGATGGATGGATAGATGGATAGATAGATGGATGGATAGATGGATAGATGGATAGATAGATAGATGGATAGATGGATGGATAGATGGATAGATGGATGGATGGATAGATAGATAGTGGGAGTTTAAGTTTAAGTACATGTTCCTAAACTGATGCCGTGCGAATGACCGCGTGTCAGGACTGAAGTTGTTATTGGGTTTGATGGATGTTTTGCCAAGCAGATGAAATTACTGTTTTCAGTGGATCCCCTATCGCACGCCGAAAAGAGCACGTACACACCTATAAGGTAATTAGGGGCTTTTCTGTAAGCTTTTGGTATTGTTTAGTCTCTCAAGGCCTATCTGTGAATTTGGGTCAGGGCTGGAATCTGTCATCCTCCCCCATGGATGACGATGAGGGGGGATTACAGCACAGACAAAATAAGCGCTCAGCTGATAACCAAAGAAGCTCCAGCCTTCACAGAACCAGAAAGAAAGCTGTTGTTAGTCACAAAGAAAAAGGTTGTACGGAAAACACTATTCAGAAAGATAATCCACTCATATTCTGCCATGGATGCTCATCACATGGATTTCTATCGTAAATATTTTCTTTTTTTTAGGCTCGGTGGCTTAATCCAGTGTTTTAGCATCCTAATCCTACTACAGTCACATTCAATCAAAGTTCCTTTAAACCAGTAAAGAGGTTTAGCAGTTTAGCGAATGGGACCATCAACAACCAGTGTCTCAAGTTCCTTTGAGCCTTAAAGGATTAAGTAACCGATAGTCTTTATTTTTCTTATGGCATCAAATCCTAGATAAGAGTCGAACCAACAAGGAATGTATTTTACCAACAAGTGTCACCGGCAGCCAACGTCCGATATGTCTCATTCCTCTTTATTGTGAATATGTTCCTTCATAACCGTAACTGTATTGTATTTTGATTTAATCCCACGAACAACACTTTACTGGTAGAAAAACTCTTTGTATTAATCCACTGATGGAAGTAGTCCCCAACAAATGCACCAATTTCCCCCTGTTTGATTACCAGGGTCATGTTATCGAGAGAATTAACATATCTTATAAAACGGACAAGTCAAATCAAGCAATCTGATTGGTTCTTAGCCGTGATATACTGAGCGTATACCACGGGTAGAATTGTAAGTTACTTTTCACAACAAGTCAGTATCCCTCCGCGTCTGAGAAAAACAGTATACAGTTGGACTGAAAAGCAAACTGCTTGCTTGCTTGCTTGCTTGCTTGCTTGCTTGCTTGCTTGCTTGCTTGCTTGCTTGCTTGCTTGCTTGCTTGGCTGCTTGGCTTCGGGCCGAACCACGCCCCTTACCTGTGATATAATGAGCATATACCACGGCCTGTCGTGAGCTATTGCTTAATTATATACCAGATCAGCGCCACAGTATTGCCCTCATACTATATTCTTCTAGAAAAACAGCTGATTACAATTAGCTAAAAACTCCAGTGCCCTAGACTTAATAAACAATAAGACAATACATCTATAGAAAAAACCAGGGTGTCCGCGGGGTCTTAAAAAGTATTCAAAGTTGATCAATCAATTTAGCTAAAATGAAGGCTATTAAAAAGTATTAAACGGCAATTCCAATAAGCATTTCCAATAAGTATATAAATGGTCCAAAGAGGTTGTATTCTACAGTGTGCCTGAATGTAATCATTGCGTAGGTGTGTAGTGTGATTCTGTGTAGTTTATTTATGGCATCCCGTTGGGTTTGACATAATCTGAACAGGACATCGCACGCTCACTGCTTGATAGCGCACGAAGCTCCGTTTACGCCGGTTCCTAAGCAACATCGTTATGGGGAAATGCAAGTTTGCGTCCAAATGGTTGGAAGATAAGGAGGAAGGACAATCAATACTGTATATAGTCAATGTGAGGTAAAGTGTGTCGCCAAGGTAACCGGTTAGAACTCCAAGTGGAGATGAGGTCTTAAAATGTATGGGAAGGGTCTTAAAAAAGGTCTTAAAAGGTTTTACATTTGACTTCAGGATTCCTACTTATATTACCTCTGCTTAATGTGTGGCTATTAAAAGTTATCAATAATCAATATTTTGTTTACTTATTGCCAATATTTTTCGATGAAACCAACAATGAATGTATCTTAGTAACACCTTGAGAACACATATCCCACACACACCATCCTAGAGCCAGAAAAAACGTACTTTTGCACAAAATGTTTTTTAATCCACCGCCAAAAATAGTCCTGACCAAATGTGTCCTCTTGTAAAATGTGTTCAGTTGTTTTGGGAAATATTTCAAACTTACATAAGAAGACAATAATCCATAGAAGACCCCCAGTTGTATTCTTCGAAACCCAGCATATTCTCTTATATTACATAATCTAAATGTCAAGTTATTGAAGAGTTATCTATATTTAATCTATTCAACTGAAGTAAACAAAGTCACTTTTAACCTCTGTTTTCCAATGCAATCTATTATTTTTACAAGTTAATTATTTGACATGAGACCTTGATAGAAAGCTAGTTAATGATTTATAATGCTGTTAATTTCCACACACCTGTAAAATAGTGTCGGCAACGTTCACTCCAGCGCCGTACTGACATCAAGAGGAAGTTATCAAAATGTCACGATAAATTACAGTTTACTCTGAAGTTACTGGGAAAACATACAATGTGGCCGTCGGAGCATTTATATTTGCATAATTAATCATTAAGTGTGAAATGACTCGCCCGACCCCAAGGCAAAACGTGGTTTGAACACGAGTCCGTTGGCTTGAATCTGATATGGGAATGTTTTCAGTCTTATCAGGGCTGTAAATCAGATCAATAGGGCAACGCGTGGGATCAAACTTCCTGAGATATAACAGCCATGATGGATCAGGTTAAATGAACTAATTGAATCATTGATATGCTTCTTAGATTAGTGATGAGTACAACAACATATCATTGCAGCATTACCCATAATCCCCTCTGTTTCAGCCCTGTTTC
>CALSBZ010042222.1:0-13931 GCA_943591055.1 Gobionotothen gibberifrons | reverse complement strand
ACACACAGTCACTGTATACACACACACAGTCACTGTATACACACACATCTACATACCTCACTTTTTTCCTATGCTACTATCACTGTATGATGTTACTGTCTACGAGTGACACAGAAATGCATTCATATGTTCACTAAGCGGGGTTTCCCCAGAAAATGTGTTAACAGAGGTGGCTTGTGTTTCATTTCCACTCTGCTATAATTAATCTCTTCAAGCTACTGTATAATTGGAGTAATTAATCAGTCATCTGCTGAGCTGAGTTAGATGGCCATCACTGCTAATACAGTTGAGTTTGTATGTGATGGTCTTATCCAATAAAGATGTGGTCTTTGCCGTCTGATGAGTAGGGTTAGAAACCGACTAACACATTAATTAAATCTTTGTCTTAAAACAAAAACTAGCAGTTATTAAACTTATCGACTTACAAGGGACAGCCCTAGTTCTACCTTAGATTAAATGATTACATGATATACACTGAACAAAAATATAAACGCAACATTTTAGTTTTTGCTCCCATTTTTCATGAGATGAACTCAAAGATCTAAAACATTTTCTATTTACACAAAATAACCATTTCTCTCAAATATTGTTCACAAATCTGAACAAATCTGTGATAGTGAGCACTTCTCCTTTGCCGAGATAATCCATCCCACCTCACAGGTGTGGCATATCAAGATGCTGATTAGACAGCATGATTATTGCACAGGTGTGCCTTAGGCTGGCCACAATAAAAGGCCACTCTGAAACGTGCATTTTTGCTTTATTGGGGGGGTCTGGGGGGGTCCGAAAACCAGTCAGTATCTGGTGTGACCACCATTTGCCTCACGCAGTGCAACACATCTCCTTCGCATAGAGTTGATCAGGTTGTTGATTGTGGCCTGTGGAATGTTGGTCCACTCTTCAATGGCTGTGCGAAGTGCGAACTGGTTTTCGGACCCCCCCAGATCCCCCCAATAAAGCAAAAATGCACGTTTAAGATCTAAAATGTTTTAGATCTTTGAGTTCATCTCATGAAAAATGGGAGCAAAAACAAAAGTGTTGCGTTTATATTTTTGTTCAGTGTATATATATTTTATATTTCATTTCATTTCATGGTGCAATAACTTCCTGATATATTAGCTGATGATATATAGGGGGAAACCCTGCTTGGTTACACATACTGTATTCACACACTCTTATATTCTTCAGTACATATGTACAGTAGATAGACTCATTCAGCTCTGAAACATTCGTCCATTAGTTTCACAAAGCTCCAAGTCATCTTTATTTGCAGTGGAATAGTTTAGGATTATTTTCAGAAGGTTTAAGGCCGAAGTTTATATGTTGAAAATGTATTTAAGAAATCCATTATGATACTGATGTCTCTCTCTTCTCCCTTTCTCTCTGTGTGTGTGTGTGTGTGTCCACCTGACACCAGCAGGACTGCTTCACAGTGGAAGGAGAGGATCTGAAACATGACTTTGAGCGGCTGCAGCTCGCCATGGAGATGGTCGGCTTCTTACCCACCACACGCAAACAGTAAGATCAGCTGTACAACTGTTGATTTATGTAAATAACCGATTCATTTCATGGATAATCAGACATAGAAACAAAGGCACCCACGGATAAAGAGATTTTTCCAACATGGTCCCAGTATAATAGACAACAAATTCAACTAAAGCAAGCATGATATCCAAACATATGTAACCACAGGACAACAAAAACAATCATTGCATTTGACTATAAATGTCTTGCCTATGATCACAAAACCTCATCCCTGTCTGTAAAATCAGGGTCAAGTGGTTTACGTAGACTGAAGCACACACATCTATCTGTAACTTCTCACTCTTTATCGGATTTTCGTTCAGGCACTGGTTAATAGTTTTGTATTTGATTAACAAACAAGAGTGGTATTGATCTTCTCATCTTACTTAAAGAAAGATTACAAATAAGAGTACTGTATTTCCCACATTTTAAACTACTTCTTTTTAGGAGACACATAGAGTCCCTAAAGTCATTAAAGTAATTTGTATTGAATATTTTAAAAGGTCAGGAACTTTTGTATAGTCATGTTCTTCGCTCGGCTTGAATCAGAAATTGTGAGTATAACTTGCATCCTGTTCTGAACTGAATACACTATTATAGATAGATATTTAATCAGATGCAGTCTTTGGGGATATAAAGAGACATCTAAATGCCACAGGATGTTACCCTACAAGGTGTCCTGATAAAGAATCCCTGAGCAGAGAAACTGAATTCAAGTTTGGTGAAACATACTCAATTGGACAGTAATTTTACTGCCCAAAAACAAGGAAAATGTCTTAACAATAAGCGCCTTTTTTTCTTCTTCTTCGTCTTCAGGATCTTCTCCCTGCTGTCAGCGATCCTCCACCTGGGAAACATCCGCTACAAGAAGAAGACCTACAGAGACGATTCCATCGACATCTGCAACCCAGAGGGCCTGCCCGTGGTCTCCGAGCTGCTCGAGGTGAGCGGCACGATGCAGCGGTTCTATCGTATACAAGTTCAAATGTTGGCCATTAGTGAAGATCAAATCCATCAACACATTGCAGTGTTGTAGTCAAGTCACCAATTCACGAGTCCAAGTCACTCTCGAGTCCCCACTCTCGAGTCCGAATCCAAGTCCGAGTCACCCAAGGAGTGTCCGAGTCGAGTCCGAGTCCAAGTCCGAGTCCAAGTCCGAGTCCAAGTCCGAGTCCAAGTCATTGTGCGCGAGAATTCACGAGTCCAAGTCCGAGTCGCGTCGATCAGTGTGTGAGTCCGAGTCGAGTCACGAGTGCCGAAAATCGGCACTCGAGTCCGAGTCCAGGACTCGAGTACTCCATCTCTGACACATCGTATGTAATGCTGTGGAATGGCAAGTTGTGTTTGAATAATAATGCAGTTTTTATGTGGAAGTCCAATGGAAAAAGCCACTTGTCCTTGTCAGATTTCTCGGTACATTGTGTCTCGCCGACTCCAAATACTTTGAAGGATAATAAAAATGAAGAATTGGAGCAGGGATTTACCGCAGAGCTTGTTTTTCTCCCTAAATACTTTCTCTGCCATTTTGTCTCCAAAAGTGATTCTATTACACGCTTACTGGAGACACTTGAAACTCCACAGACTTCAACATCCACTGGAGTTTGAATGAGTTTTCCTTTTGCTGTGTTTTTTCTTCTTCAAGCCCTGTGAGGCATTTTGCATCCTGATGCCAGGAGTACCTTCTGTAGGAAAGAGCCTTTAGAGAGCTCTCTGCACACGAGTACTGCTTGTTGTGACAGTGAGAGTTAAGAGGTGCTTCAGGTCTCAAAGAGCCGTCGAACCATCCGGCGTTTCAACTAAGTTCAGTTAGTTTTGAAGCTATTTTCAGACCTCTTGTGGTGCCGTGCTGTTGCGTGGGCGAGCTTTCCCAACATGAACAACAGATCATTGTTGACTCAAATCACCTGCATGGTCAAATTATGTTTAAATGAGTGTAAAACAACAGTGAAATGTTTTGTAAACACTTATATTTCACAAAGTGCTGATTATTTCTAGCTTAGCTGTTAAGGTTTGTCTCTAATGGATGCTTGTTGGTTGGCCAGTCTTGTCCTTGCTTGCACAATGCAATCATTACTAATATAATTGCATAGTTAGTTTGTCCAGTGGCGGCACTCTGTAAATAAAGTTCAAATGAAGTTTAGCCGACATCTGGATTCAACAACAATGTTTTGGTCAAACTGTCGAAGTAAATTGCCTCATAGACTACTTTACATGTGCATTGTGGGCAGTCTCATGCTGGTTAATTCATTTTAATATGTTTTTATAACCTCACTTTTGTTGCATTATTTGTTGTATAATTGCACACTCAAAAAACTAAACAGTTAAAAGCATTTATTTAGGCTTTGATCTGCGCGTAATGTATATTTGAATGACCTTAATCTAGAAAAATGTTGTAATTATCGTCCAAATGATGACCAGAGACTTTGAAAAAGATTTCCCGGCTGGGTTAACGTGCCACGCAGCGTTTACAAAGTGTATGATGTTGTGCTGAATGTGTGTTCAATCTTGACACAGAGTGCAAACCACACACACACACACACACACATACACACACACACTTGTTTTCTGTGAGGACGGCTCAAACATCCACATGCTGTTCTGATTTTCCTCGGGGTCGAGGGATGGTGGCCAGTCCCCGTTACAAACTGCAACGATTAGCCGGATGTGCTTGTTGAGTCGCTGACAAAACAATGTCCGAAGTGAGCTGGAGCCTCCTGTCAACAGCCCGGCGGGATGTTATGACTGAGGAGGACCGCTCTGGTTCCCCTTTAACATCCAGGCCCGGCTCTTCGACTCTCCACAGGTCCAGGGTTCAGTGACGTGGGCTCAGCCACATGTCGGCCACATGTTCGGGTTAGTGTTTTAAGTCCAAGTTTATTTGGATGTCTGTTAGTTGGTGCAATGGCTATTTGTCCCCACTCCCCCGGGACGTATAAAACATTCTTAAAAGGAATAAGAAGAAAGAAGGACACATGAACCACAGCCTAATGAAATCAAACAAACAAAGAGAAACATTAAAACTGCATTTGGAGGGCGATCTGAACTCTTTACTGTGGCAACAGAATGTTTTAATGGGACAAAAGAGGGGTCAACCAATGGGAAATCACTTGTATTTCATGCGAGTAGTTGACTAAAAGGGCAGATACTTAAATCATAAGCATTGGTTTTGTTTGTTGCATGCAACAATTCTTTAAAATGATGTTTTCCAGAAATAATAAGTACACATTTTTGATGTTTATTGGAGAAATAAATTGGTAAATTGGCTATAAAGGTCAAATGGTTGCTTTCATTGAACTGTAACTTGACAGAAAAGCATTTACTATGATTTAGACAGCAAGTGCCTTTGAATTTATTTTCTAATTGAATTAGCTCGATGCTAACAGAAAGGATGTACAGACCAGACAGGCGCCATCAAAAGTACTTAGCACTTAGTTTTTATTGGTGATGCGTGACTTTATTTGAAGACCCTTTGCATAAGAGAAGATGCTAAATGGCTTTTTGAGGTTTGTTAAAAGCAGTTATGCGTGGGTCAGACTGGAAAGCTCAGCTAAAGTGCACAAACAAGTGAAGTCGTAATATGAATGAGTAACCAATTGTTTAATCGGTCTGTACTTTGCTTTGATATGTAAACTATCATTTCACTCAGGATAGGATGTGAGCTCTAAGTGTGGTATAAGTGATTGGCACCAGTGTGGATTGATGAATGAATAGGAATGAAACTAGTCAGGACTTCCTGTTTCCTGTGGATGTGGCACTGGAGGAGGAAGTAGACGGCTGATGGACGGCTGACAGACTGGATCCTCTGAGCGGGGGAATTGAGTGATTTGAGCTTACCACAAAACATTCCTGTGCAAACTGGTAACCGGTCCTTAGAGAGTAGCTTACTGTGGCGACAAATCCCACTAAAGCCTGCATTTGTTGAAGCCATTTATTTGTAAAAACAGTACCTGAAAACACAGTTTCTAAGCCCAAGGCCACTTCATCAAAGTCGAAAAATATTATTTTCGCTAGTTAAAGGGTTACTCATTGCGATTATTTTTGACTGGAGGATGGAGGATCTGTACCAAACAAGATTATTTATTTTTAACTGGGACTTTCTGAAGCATCACAATAATTGCAATAGATTATTATTTTTTTTTTTTATATTTAGCCTTTACTAAATATAACGGTTAATGAGATTTGGATATTGCACTAGTGCTATAGAGCAATTACAATAAAATACCATCTAATTGCAACCCTTTCAATACATTTAGTTTTTATTCAATTCTACTGTATGAGCCTTTTTAAAGAATATTTCCAGCCTTCAGTGACATGTAATGTTAAAAGCAGAAATGTTAGTGATGTCAAAGTTCATGCTCAGCTGTGATTGGTCCATTGAAACAAAGAAGTGGAGTTAATGATCTATGAATATTGGTGTTTAACAAACATAGAAGATAGAGAACGGCATCTGTCAGAGATTACGATTTGCTCTGAATCAGACTCTTCATGTCTCAGGGGGAAAATAAATAAAAAAAGGTTAATACAACAACAGCATCGCTGACCCCAGACCAGTGTTTACAAACTCCTGTGTGTTATGGCGTTATAGATGTGATCATAGGCGGAGCTGGAAGCCTGCTAAAGACCAATCACCAGGCTGCAGAATAGGCTTTGCTTTTTTGTAGAGGGATTATCAGCCAGTGTGAAATGAAGTCTGATTATGCCACCCCCCAAAACACACACACACACACACACACACACACACACACACACACACACACACACACACACACACACACACACACACACACACACACACACACAGCATTGCCCCCCGTCTGTTTAAGTTAAAGCCTGAACAAAAGGAGCCAGTTGACAAAAATAGATCCATAATGGTATTAGCTGTAACACTCTTGACTGTTACACATGAAGACGTCAGACAATCACACAAAGACATGCTGCCACATGTACTCACACACACACACATAGAAAACACACTCACACACACACTTGGTCTGAGCAGCATCTGGTCGGCCCACTCCCATAATCCCTATAGATGTAGAAGATGTGTGTGGTGACATCTGCTTCTCACTGTGGCCCCTGTCATCAATGGTTCGTCCGGGGCCAAGTTTAGAGTCAGTGTGAACTCGCCACATAGTGTTGTACTGTACGTATGTGTGAAAGGGGCAGAGAGCCGTGTTTACGGGCTAATCTCGGCCAGCTGCGTCGGTTAAAAGCAGCAGAGTTATTGTGAGCAGAGGCTTAGTAGATTGTTAGGGATGAGTGATATGGATAAAGTCTTCTGTCATCAGGGTGATGTATGCTGTGTGCCACTTTTTCCGGGAAAGTCAATTGAGAAACGGCTTATACTGTAGAAAGAAATAAACAAATGTGATATGTCTGTCTTTAAATAGCTTATACATTGAGGAAAGTGTTCCACTACAACCACATATATTAACTAGGGCTGTCAAACGATTAACATTTTTAATCAGATTAATCACAGCTTAAAAAATAATTTAATGTCCAAAATATGCCATTTCTTTATGTATATTGTTGTGGGAATGGAAAGATGAATGAAAGAAGTCGGATATATCCATTTAACATACAGTATGTATGTTTATTATAACATTGTTCTGTGTGTCAAAATGAAAGACAGCCCACACACCTATCAATCATCAAACCGTGGGGTCTTATTTCATTACGTGTTGATTTCTATCAACACGTAATGTTGTATCGATGTATATAGAGATGTACTACAGCAAAAGTATTCTCCGTCGGGACTTCCTGCAACAACACCACGCCGTTATCTTTATTCTGATTGGCCAGAAGACATTATCAAAGATGTTCTATTGAGAAGACGATCACTACGTGACAAAAGTTTTCAAAACCGTTTCTAGTCTTCGGTATTTCCAGACGAGTGGCTACTGAAATCAATCTTACTAACTGCTGTCTGTGCAATTTACTCCGCGCTAGTTGGCGGACTTTATTTTGCTTACTTTAACATCATTTTTCATGGTGGGGCTAAGGTGGGGCTAAGGTGGGGCTGAGGTGGGGCTAAGCCATTTCTTGGTATGGCTGTAGCCTACCCCAGCCATACCCTGGCGCTGCCACTGGTGGGATGTATGGGGCGGGCCATTCTGCACATGCGTTAAATGCGTTAAATATTTTAACGCAATTAATTCAAAAAAGTCATTACTGCCGTTAACGCGATAATTTTGACAGCATTAATATTAACTAAATAATAATCTTGTTTTAACCAAGAAACTGTTTGGGTAATGACATATTGTCTAATGGTATGCAATATATACTCATTGTTCTTTGATATTCATCACATTGTGCACAGTAAAAAAAAAAAAAATCATATGATACGAAATATTATTTTCCTCTTATGAACATTAAATTATACAGTATATATATATATATGTTATTTTAGTTAGAGGTTGGAGTCAGCTGCACGAAAGCTTCCCTGGTAGATTTCAGGTGTTTTGTTTAACCATCACAACTATATCTTGAATTCTGCATGTGGACATTTTGTTCTGTCTGTTGCATTATGGGAAGTGTAAGATTCTGCATTATTTGGAATCAGACCCATACATGGATCTAAAAGTCTTTATATATCGGCTTCTGCTGTTTAAATTGTACTCATTCCTTTTTTTATCTGTCTCTTGTGAGTCTTACAGCGTTATGGAAGTGCAATATTACATTTCTGGAGAACCCCTTTTAATAAAAGCATGCCTTTGGACATTATTGAACCGGGGCATAGCTCCATGTTTTTGTTCTTACTGTTCCCATGACTTCATCACTTTCACCCATCAAAAAAGGTTTATCACAAAAATAATCTCACAGCTCTCCGCGGAGAAATAACTTTTGGTATGATCAGTAGCCATGTTTAATACTAACAAGGTTTGTTTTACTACTGATGCCGAGCGCAATCATTTGACTCTAATAAGTCACAACTTAAACAGCAAATCTCTCTGGCAACATGTGAGATCTCTAAAGCCCTTTTCCCACTGGACAAAAAAGAAATAACACCCACTAACATCTGGCTTTTGTCTTTAACGGAAAAGGTTACAATTTGAATTTACAGTATTCCTGGGACAAATCATTTATTAATTTGAACTCCTTTAATTAAATTCTATGATGTGGTTAAGTCAATACATGGTTTTCTAAAATGAATACAGTTTTCTCCATTGACAGAAACAGTCATTTTACCTCGCTGATCTTCGTATAACACACTTTATTTAAAGTGGACCTATCATGCTATATTTGAATAATATATTGTAGGGCCATACCTATATGAAACATGTCTGCGAAGTTTTTTTTTCAAAATACCAAACAGATCATGCATTTCAGCCATGCCTCATTTGGCTCTATTTGCTCTTTTTTAGCCCTGTTTTTGCAATGGCTGAATCTGTGAGAAGTCTTCTTCGCTGCTTTTGTGGCAGACTACAGCGCCAACTACAGGCCTGGCATATGTACTACAGCGTCTCCAGCGCTTTCGAGCAGCAATGGCCGTGGCTGTCTCCTCCTGATAGGTGGAGAGTTGCCCATATAGGCGGAGCTCCTCGTTTCTGACGTCAGAACAATTTCAAATCTGGATCAGATCCGTTGCAGCCCCGTTTTTAGAGATTTGGGTATGGAGGAAAAGAGAGAGGGTTGTGTTTTCTGACACTTGGTGAGTTCCCTGACACACCGGGGACACATATTCATGTGTAAAAGACGTACAAAAGTGCATTTTGCATGATAGGTCCCCTTTAAGCTCAACAGAAACAAGTTTAAACACGTCCAACAATCACCAACTCTGGTTTGTTGGTTTGAGAGAGGGACTAGATTAGTTACAGATATGAAGATGAACAATTCCACTATTTACTTACCCTGCTATTATTGCTTGCTGCACAGACATGGCATCAAATGTTACACATCAAAAAAAGAACAGAAACATATTCTCGTCGACTAAAAACGGGAAAGGAATCAATGTTTTAGGCAGGTTCTCCTGTGCCTAAAAAGCCTACCTATAAGAGCACGTGTTGGTGGAATAATTAGGCACCAAACCCTGATCTTGACCTTTTGTCTTTGTTTCCCTCATCAGGTCAAAGAGGAGATGCTGCTGGAAGCTCTGACCACCAGGAAGACGGTGACTGTCGGAGAGAGGCTCATCGTACCCTACAAACTTGCTGAGGTAACATTTTGTATTCCTCACAGCATCTACATACAGCATCAACATGTGACATCTACCTACCTGAGTCTCAACTACACCGACTGCGTCTGACCTTTACAGTATCTGTCCTAAAACAGATGACATATTACTGGTAAATCCCCTCACTATGTCATTGCACTTTTTTGGAAACTTTGCCTAATATTGGCGGATATATTCAACACATACAGTATTACAACACAGTCTCACGGCATTTCGTGTTATAGTCACGACATTTCATCTATTGATTCGTGTTCACCAACACCATTTCGCCATTTTTTTCGTGTCACACAGAACGATTTTAAAAGCAATGTAAATAATAAGAAATTAGAAGGAAAAACAGATTAAAAAAATATATACAGAATTCTGAGGCTCTGAGCCCCATTTCTTTTCCTCGCGGACGGCAAAAAAACTCCGACATTATACAATTTAAAATAAAAGGGATAGGGTTAGGCTTAGGGTAAGATATTGAGTAACTACCAATAGAAATACATTGCTTTTAAAATCGTTCTGTGTGACACGAAAAAAATGCGAAAATTGTGTTGGTGAACACGAATCAATAGATTAAATTAATGTCGTGACTATAACGGCCCGTCCACACTACAGCTTCAAAAAAAGCTTGGAGCTGGGCGTGTCTGAAGCTTGGGGATTTTATTCGAGCACCGCGACCAACAACCTATCACATGAATCTCCCGCCCCCGACATACAAAGCAATAGCAATGTTAAAACGAAGTAAACAGGCGAAAGCCTACCAGTTTCACCCACTGCCTCTGCCACCTCCCCCCATGCCTGGTTCCTCCGGTTGTATCCCGGTAAGTTAATAGGGACTGGTCATACAAAACCGGGTGATTTGCTACGGCGATAATTAGTTTATCCTCCATCTGTTTTTGAAATATAGAAATGAACGGCGGGATATCTCTCCCAGCTTAGACGCGGTTTGATTGGCTAGGGCTTGAGCTGTCAGATTTTCAGAAACGGGATTTGATTGGCTGGCGCTGGCTTCTTCTGAAGCCGGAGACGCCGGAGAAGCTCAGCCAAGCTACCCACAATTCAGTTCGGCGAAAAGCGAGGCAACGTGACGTCACCCCATTCAAAGTGAATGGGCAGACGCGTTGGAAGCCGTTTTTGAAGCTGTCGAAGCTGTAGTGTGGACGGGCCGTAACACGAAATGCAGTGAGACTGGGTTGAGTATTACCACTAACAGTCAAAATGGCTGTGAAATCTAGTCAATCTCAAGTAAGCATTTGTAGCCGATAGTTTGGTTATGAAGTGCCTCAGCTGTAGAGGAGATTCTGTGTGTGTGTTCTGGGGAGTTTGTTGTGGTACTTCCCCAGCCCCCCCCACCACTCCTCTCTGTAAGGCTCTTTTGATAGAGGGCTCTTCCTCTGCAACTTCCTGTTTCCTGTCGAGTCAAGGAACAGGAACAGGGCAACTTAACCCACGTCCATACAGACTCTGCACTCAGCCCAATCTACCTCCATTAGGCTTTAGATGACTGAGAAAGATCCCCAACATTTGGTCAATGATCACATGATAAACGTTTCTCTCTTGAAAAGGTCTAAATGCACAGGTCTCTAAATCACATATCCGTTAATGTCTGCCATTGTTTTTCTGCCATACAGTGTTTTCTTTGTTTATCTTTCTGTCTCCAAAGCTTGTGATGGTTAATCATGGAAGTTAAATCAGTCCAGCTCTTGTGTCTGCAAGGAAATGCTACTCATAGATAGACAGTTACGCTACTCAGTTCAATCCCCCCATCTGATCTGAGTGTTAGTTTAGCCCAACAATGGTAGCTCCCGCTCTCACCGCCCCCCCCATCCTTACAGTCATGTGGTGTGGTCTCAGGAATGTGCAACCTCCTCTGGAATATACAGTAATGAGTCCAAAAAGCCAGATCCTGAGGGTGTCTTTCTTTCTCTGTCAGTTACAAACACAAACATTCCCCTTTTATTGACTATCTGTGTAACAAACACTCAGACAATGTGATCAGAAATGAAAAAAAACAGCCTATAGCTATACGATAAGCCCTGTCCTGCAGGTTATGGTGTCAAGTCATGGAAGTTCCCTCCTGTCCTTCACAAGGTAGTGTTATCTTGAAAGGAGCAAGAGGTAAAGGGATATAGTTAGACCTGGAGAGGATGAGGCGGCGACCTTTCGATCTCTGAAAAGTCCCCTATTGACCAAAAAGGAAAAGATTGAAAAAACAAGATACCATAGCTAACGGGAAACCCCCAGCCTTATGACTTGTCACCATATACTGTCTGTAACTGTTTTCTATCGCTTTCCCAGTAATAGTTTTTGTTCAATTTGAAGTGGTTTTTCTGGGATGAAAGAAAAAAGCTTCCTGATATACCTTCAAAACAACAATGCTTTGCAACAAGGGATCCCTTTTTTACATACAGTGCATTTTGTCTAATGATGAATAACGGATACATACATATTCATTTTAAGTGGGTTTAAAAAATAACATTAAAGCATGGAGACATGTCACAGTAGAGACACACGATACACATTTGAACCTGAGAATGGGATAATATGTCCTCTTTAAGCCACCTTAGGTTAAGTTAGCATGCAGGAATACCTACAACAGTAACCCACTAATTTGCACTATGCATTCTCTAGCCAATAACCTGTAACTGAACCAACACATGTGTCTAACTCCAGCTCTTATACTTTTCTAAACCTAAATCTTTAATCCTTAAAAAGACTCAAACAGGCTTTTAAAAAGGGAATATCGGCCAAACTACCCTCTCCTTTTATTATAAATCCTCACTCCCTGTATTACTGAAATTGGTTATAAAAAAAGATGAATGTATAACCACCCACACACATCAGGGGAGCATTGAAAAAGAAGACGTGCTCTGATCTGACTCAGGGGCCGTGGGAGAGAATTGAGGCCACCTGTTGAATCCATAACACGGCTGCTTTTATTCAAAGGAAATGTGGAGAAAAGAACCTGGCAATTGTTGCCGCTTCTTCTCAGAAATGAATTATTCCTACTTGGATGAGGAAGGTTGAGTAAGTGTGCTAGGCAGCTGTCCCATCCACCCACAGTTAGATGTGGAGGCTTTGGCTCGTGACCTGCTGAACCTCGGTGGGCTGCAGAGTGGAGGAGCTGGTTTTTCCCCAGCTTCAGCCAATAAGATGCCTGAATTGATTGGATGGGCCGTGGTTGAGTCAGGTGGAATGCATTTATGAAACACTTGGGTTTGAGTAGTAATGAGAGTAAAACTATTTCCCTTTTCATGCGGGGAAACTGTGCTTGGAAACCTCAAAGGAAGTCGTAATCTGGAGTTTGTTAAAGTGTTTGAGCATTACTCAAAGAATGAATGTGTCGTCACAGTGCAACATTTAAGTGTTCAATCCAGCTTTCACATTTCTTTTTTTCAAGCTTCCCGCCATTTTGTCTTTTTCTTCAAGCCTTGATAATATGTATTGCACTTTAAAGAAACATGTTTTTTTAGTCAAAAAGGCCCCCTGCTGCTTAGATTTACAAACATGGTTTATATTTTCAGTTATGCTCTGCAATTGGGAACCTCTGGGATCATTGCCTTTCTGTCGTTTGTCGTCCATATTATTCATATTTTGACACAATAGCCTCAGCTGTACTTTGCTGGATGATTAGCAAATTATGACATTATATGAGCTTTTTCTTGTTATATGCATATCAAATTGTGAGCTCTGTCACTGTGCATTTAGACCTCGTTGAGAGAGACTTAAAACTGAAACCAATAATGGAGACTATTATTACATGTCACTTGTTAGATGCTTTTATCCAAAGCGACTCACATACTCAATACTGTGGGCAATCCCCACAGGAGCAATTTGGGGTGAAGTGTCTCAGGGGCACAACGACACGCTGACTGCAGTGGGGTTTGAACCTGTGCTCCCCTGATCTGAACACCAACCCACTGCACCACACGCCTCCACTATAGCTTTAACAACATGTTGAGGCCAGGGGTCTATACAAACCAAGGCTTTACTAGGGTATAACCTTGCTTAAAATAAACACCTGTATTAAGTTATCATTGATAACATTTATGGTGAAATTATGGGGAATTCCATCTTTTTGTCAGCCATGCTGGGCGATAATAATGTCAACCTTTGTGGTTAAGCTCGAGTTTGGACAAATGTATAGTATTTCAGGCCTGGAGAAGTGAGAAAAGACATCAGTTTGTGCAGAGCTGCAAGATCATGGTGTGTGTGTGTGTGTGTGTGTGTGTGTGTGTGTGTGTGT
>CALSBZ010042216.1:0-12383 GCA_943591055.1 Gobionotothen gibberifrons | reverse complement strand
ATAAGAATTCAGGAAGTCTCTTTTAAGTGGATGGTGCCCTCTGCAGACAGGGACCAGTAGTGCATTTATCTGTCAAAAATAAAACTAGTTTCACTTTCCAAACGTCACCCAAAGAAGGGAGGTATTGCAGGAATATACTATTCGCTGGAGGAGGAACTGAGGACACATTTGTGGGAAGATACAGGTAAGAAACTCCACGAATGAATGCTTCTAAATCTCTACTTGTTTTGATTTCAAACCTCCAACCCGGTAGTCCACGGTGAAGTTTCTTATGCGCATTTGAAAGGGCCAGTGTCCAAATCATATGAATCGGGACAGTTAACGTGCAGGGAATTAGGCCTAATGAATGGTAAACAACGGAGGGAGACTTTCTAAAGCACTTTGTTTACTTTAGTGCCATAGTTTGGATGTGGAGCAGACGCGGTGTCTCTGGGTGTTTTGTGGCAGTGACTGTACCTGATGGAACCGATGGATTGGCTGGGGGATAATGAGCTCCTGCAGTTTTTCCGGCGAAATAAAACGGAAATGTCCTGCATGGAGAACCCGCAAACCTTTCTGCGACAGCTCAAGGACCACGACCTGCTGCGGAAGAAAAGATACAAGGTGAGGGGCTGGAGTGGAAACGCTGTTGTTATTACCTTCTTCTTACACACTTCCTGTTTGAATGAAATGCCTGCTACTCATTTCTGCACAAACATTTTGATGAGGCATGTGAAAAAAGAGCGCCAAAACTGCAGTTCGTCGAATAGCTCAGATTGCGCCCACACTCAAAATCTACACTTTACAAACAACATAAACGAACAATATTTATAACAATTACTTTATTTTAAATGATGTAGGCCTATAATTGGGCTGTTTACTGCCGACTTTGAAAATGGATTTTGAATATGGTTTGGTTATTTTCTACTTCCTTAAATTAAATTGAGTTTCTAATGGGCGTTTTCATGCCCCCCTCTACCCCAAAACTATTTTTTTTTCTCCTAATATCTGCATTTTGAGACGTTTGGTGAACAGACATTTTATATCAATTAAACCATGACAGTGATCAGCAGTATGAATGATCTGTCAATCAGGTTAAAGTATTTTAAAATCTATTTAACCCAAATTGAATGGAAGCATTTCAATTATCCGTCAACCATTGGATAGATCAAATGAATATTAGCATACATGGATAGGTATACGTATTTTCAAATAACCCCAACCCCTCCTTTATTGGAAGTGTCAAAGCTAACATTGTGATCAGATGACCAAGAAATATATCCTGGTGTTGTAAAACAAGTTCAGTTTACTTTTGGTTTATATTTTAGGTTTCACAACTTTTGTGATATACACGTAAAAAAATATCTAGGTTGTGATTTTGGTGACCTCAATCTAGGCTCTTTGGATGCTGAAAATGATACGTTTTTGGCTCAATCTGCATCTGCGCTCTAAGGCTATTGTGCAGTTATTAAACCCCTTATTTTCTCCTTTTGTTTGTGTGTCTGTAGAAGGTGAGTCGCATGCAGAGTATTAAAAAAATAAAGAACGGTCTCTACGAGATTCTGGACCGGTTGGAGAGGAAGAAACCACAGGACATCAAGGCGTTCTGGAGCTGTGTCTTCAAGGAGACCATCTTGAACGAGTACCCCACCCTGCGACTGCTGAGAAACGACCTCATGAACGGTCGGAAGACGAAGTCTTTATTTTGGTCATTAGTGTGTTAATGATTAAGATTCTGTTCACCATGTTCCTGTTCTCTTTAGAAATTTTAATCGGAATCACTGATCTCACTTTGTGGCTCAACACTAACACCTAATAACACTGTTTACTATATTTTAGGATTGATAGGGTTAGCAAACTAGCATACCTGTTTAACCGGTAAGCTGAAAGTAAATTGACTAACTTGAAAAATATGGATGCACTCAATTTTCTTATAAAGTAATGAAATAAAGTCGAAGTTGAAATGGTTGGCCATTGATAGTAAATACGTAAAATAGTTCTGCATAAACCATGGTCAAAGTAATGACCATGGATTAAACCATTGTTGAAATTGATAGCTAGAACAATAAATACACCATTGTTCAAATAGTTAGCTAAAAAAATAAATACGTAGGTATAAGTTGACATCATTATTGGCGAAATCTGCTGAGGCCACACTATGACAATAAAGTTAGGAAGGAATTTTTCCGTTATTAACTATATCAATGGCGGTTAATTGGAATTGCAGGAACTTTCCAATCCGACATAAAGCGGTCTGAGAAGGCGGAAACAGAGGAGGCAGATAAAGGGAAAAGGAAGGATGTTTCAGAAGATGAGGAGGAAGCGAAAAAGCAAGAGAGCTCTGTTAAAAAGAAGAGAAAACTGAAAAATAGTGACGTGTGCGACGAAGAGGAGGAGCAGCCAGGTCCATCGTCTCGGGTGACTCAGAGGAAAAGGCCTGAGAAAATACACATCTGTAAGTCACCTCCCACTTCTGCTTCCATTTGTAAACATGACTGTATATTACTCAAAGTTCCCCTGCTGAAAAGTAACTTGTAAAGTAAATTCTTTCTTTCTTTGTTTTTATTTTCCAGCCTCTCCCCTGAAGAAGGGAGAGAAGAACGACATTTGGACCTGGGACCTCTACAAGTCCCAGCTGCCGGTGACCTGTGGAGACAAGAAGGGGATACTCAGCAGAAAAAGACTGGCTGATGGTGAGCAGAATATACACTGAACAAAAATATAAACGCAACACTTTTGTATTTGATCCCATTTTTCGTGAGATGAACTCAAAGATCTAAAACATTTTCTACATTTTTCTCATACTGCCTGTGCTGCAGCAGCTCTTTTCACCCTCTGTCTGAAACCAGAGCCCAGTCTGCTCTGATTGGTTAGCTGGCTGGCTCTGTTGTGATTGGTCAACCACTTAGAGATGTCCCGCCCCTTTGCCCATCAGGTACAATGTGTTGGAGCACTAGCTAATACACTGAACAAAAATATAAACGCAACACTTTTGTTTTTGCTCCCATTTTTCATGAGATCAACTCAAAGATCTAAAACATTTTCTATATACACAAAATAACCATTTCTCTCAAATATTGTTCACAAATCTGAAAAAATCTGTGATAGTGAGCACTTAATAATAATAATAATTATAATCCATCCCACCTCACAGGTGTGGCATATCAAGATGCTGATTAGACAGCATGATTATTGCACAGGTGTGCCTTAGGCTGGCCACAATAAAAGGCCACTCTGAAACGTGCATTTTTGCTTTATTGGGGGGGTCTGGGGGGGTCCGAAAACCAGTCAGTATCTGGTGTGACCACCATTTGCCTCACCCAGTGCAACACATCTCCTTTGCATAGAGTTGATCAGGTTGTTGATTGTGGCCTGTGGAATGTTGGTCCACTCCTCTTCAATGGCTGTGCGAAGTGCGAACTGGTTTTCGGACCCCCCCAGACCCCCCCAATAAAGCAAAAATGCACGTTTCAGAGTGGCCTTTTATTGTGGCCAGCCTATTGTAGCCTGTGGCATATCGAGATGCTGATTACATTACATTACATTGCATTTAGCTGACGCTTTTATCCAAAGCGACGTACATTCAACCAGGAAGATACAACCTTGAAGAAAACAGAATCATATAAGTACATCAGGTTTCATATAGCCAAAACATTTCAAGTGCTACTCAACTGGCTTATAGTTAAGCCAGTCCTTTATTAGTATATAAGTGCTCTGTTAGTAATTCTTTGTTAGTAGTTCTATCGCTCGAAATGGAGTCGAAAGAGATGAGTTTTCAGCATGCGCCGGAAGACGTGCAAGCTATCTGCTGTCCTGAGTTCAATGGGGAGCTCATTCCACCATTTGGGGGCCAGGATAGCAAACCCACGGGTTTTTGCTGATGGGAACTTTGGTCCCCCTCGCAGCGCGGGTGCAGCGAGCCGTTAGGCCGATGCAGAGCGAAGTGCACGTGCTGGGGTGTACGGTTTAACCATGTTCTGGATGTAGGAAGGGCCAGATCCATTCGCAGCATGGTACGCAAGTACCAGTGTCTTGAAGTGGATTCTAGCAGTTTCTGGAAGCCAGTGAAGGGATCGGAGGAGCGGTGTGGTGTGGGAACATTTCGGAAGGTTGAAGACCAGCTGAGCCGCTGCATTCTGGATGAGCTGCAGAGGTCGGATGGCACATGCAGGTAGGCTAGCCAGGAGGGAGTTGCAGTAGTCTAGGCGTGAGATGACGAGTGCCTGGACCAGAACCTGCGTGGCTTTCTGGGTCAGCTGGGGACGTTTCCTCCTGATGTTGTAGAGAGTGTATCTGCAGCAGCGGGTTGTAGCAGCGATGTTTGCAGTGAAGGACAGTTTGTTATCTAGGATCACACCCAGATTCCTTGCCGTCTGAGTCGGGGAAACAACAGAGGTGCCGATGTTGATTGTTAGGTCAAGAGTGGGACAATCTTTTCCCGGAAGGAAAAGAAGTAGTTCAGTCTTGTCAAGGTTGAGCTTGAGGTGGTGAGCAGACATCCACTGAGAGATGTCAGCTAGACAAGCGGAGATGCGTGCGACGAC
The DNA here is from genome assembly GCA_943591055.1 of Gobionotothen gibberifrons. Taxonomy (NCBI): domain Eukaryota; kingdom Metazoa; phylum Chordata; class Actinopteri; order Perciformes; family Nototheniidae; genus Gobionotothen; species Gobionotothen gibberifrons. Next base: position 7,860 of record CALSBZ010042216.1, on the reverse strand, counting down.
CTGGGTCTCTGAGCGGGGAAAGGACAGAATTAATTGGGTGTCGTCAGCGTAACAGTGGTATGAAAAACCATGCGGGCTAATGACAGATCCGAGCGAGTTTGTGTACAGAGAGAAGAGGAGGGGACCGAGAACAGAGCCCTGAGGGACCCCTGTGGTTAACTGACAAGGGTCGGACTCTGACCCTCTCCAAGTTACCCTGTAGGTGCGGTCTTTGAGGTATGAGGTGAGGAGGGAAAGGGCAGTGCCTGAAACTCCAAGTTCTTTAGATTAGACAGCATGATTATTGCACAGGTGTGCAAATAGTTTCCAGCTCTTTCTAATCACAGATGTAATAATAATAATAATAATTTAAAAAAATGTATAGCGCTTTCAAGGCTTTCAAATGACCTTATCACAGGCTTAAATCAAGGTTTCTTAGCAGGTTATGCTGACTCCCAGGGACCCATGTCTGTTGAAACCTGCACTCAAGACTGAAGTTTGCACTAAAGGAGCCAGGAGTATTACAAGTGCTGCTATTTAAACGTTTTAAAACATGACAGGCCCCTAGCCTAGTGCTAGGAGGAATTATTCCAGCAACGTTCTTTATTGAGCCGTTAGTTCCTCACGATTATTCTGTCAAGAGTATTAATAACTACTAAAGATTTCCCGTTTCTATGCTCTGTAAATGACATGGCAGGGAAAGCAGACATCCCATATGCCTTCTGTGGCATATATATTTTAAGGTTTTACAATCAAATGCGCATTTGGTTGCCATAGTAGCCCACGTTTCTTTGACACCTCATCAGAAGCATTATGCTGGATTCTCTACAACACCTGCAAGCACCCCTTGGTGTCCATTTTTTATGATTTCCTAGTTGTTAACTTTCCCAGACAAAACTTTCAACAGCTAGGCTACCTCTTTCAGAACAGGAACTGGAAGCCCCACGTCTAGAATTATCCTGTATCATTCTCGTTAGTGTGCTGATGCAAGCTTCACTGCCACCAGACAAGCTGTCCCGCCTCAGAACAGCCATAATTACAATTCATGTTATTTATTTAGCGCCTTTCCAATGTTCAAGTGCTCTACGTTATACTACATATTAGAGTTGTAATACATTCAATACTGATTACTGCCTTTTAATTATGGTCTCCCACTGGTAGTCTCTCTAAAAGAGATGTTTTATATTTATAAGGAACCGCGCAAGACTTTCTGTCCAAATCTTAAGGCACCATAGTCTTAGGTGGGCCGCCGGGCTTAAGGGGGATGGCTTTTCGGGCTGTACCCGGGCCTTCACATAGCAGTCTCGCTAGGTAGTATATTCCCCTTAAAGCCACTGTGCTTAGGGGTAATGGCCACACAGCAGTTCGCCAGGCCTTCTACTTATCAGATTTACATCACCAGCGTCAGGCTCGGGCTATGCCGTTTTGGGGGATAGTATCCAATCTCCATGCAGTTTTGGGGGTTAGTTATTTGATCATCACTCATCGTGCTATGTATATCTAGAGAGTGATGATGCCCGAGCCTAATCGCCAAACTCAAATATATGCTGCTTCTAATAAACATGTTAAAGAAACACGTGAGTTGTCTGACTGAAATGGGGCGAAGCCTGCGAGCTAGTTCAGGCAGTCAACTCGAGGACTTATGCTGCATTCATACATAACGCCCCTTGCCATTCTCAACCAACCAAACAGAGTCTCCTTAATATGCCGCTCTATTTAACCTGCCAGTTCTCTCTCCGTGCATCACTTGCTGCTGCTATTGCCGCAGCTACCTTACATTGCTGCTGCTTGCCTGCCCCACCACCACCCCAGCTTCCACCTGTAGGCTCGGGGGTTAGTTATTTGATCATCACTCATTGTGCTATGTATATCTAGGGAGTGATGAGGCCCGAGCCTAGACGCCAAACTCAAATATATGCTGCTTCTAATAAACATGTTAAAGAAACACGTGAGTTGTCTGACTGAATTATTATTAAGTGCTCACTATAATAATAATAATAATGCATTTATTTTATATAGGCGCCTTTCAAGGCTCTCAAGGTCGCCGTACAAACACATAAAAAACAAGATGCACAATACATAACACCAGCATAAGAAACATAAACAAGACAAGGCAGTATCTTAATCAATCAAATAACCAAATCAATAAAAACAGAGGATGTGTGATGGATAATGATCAGGGTGGATATGCGAGTGTGAAGAGATGTGTTTTGAGACGTGATTTGAAGATGGGGAGAGAGTCAGTGTTGCGGATGTCAGGTGGGAGGGAGTTCCAGAGGCGGGGTGCAGAGCGGCTGAAGGCTCTAGACCCTAGAGCCATATGAAATCCGTTTTATTATTTTCCAAATTCCATTTTATTTTTTCCCAAATTCCGTTTTTTCCGTTTTAATATTTCAGAATTCTGTATTTTGCTTTTTACGCTCATTTTACCATCAGAAATAGTGTCTAATAAGTGGGAATGAATACATGTCCACAATTTAATAAGATATAACAGTCTTTTTTAATGTTTAAGTGTTACAGTTCAATTGTAAAATGCTTATAAGCTTCAAGTAAAGAAAAAACTGTAAACAAAACATTCCCTTGGCTTCTGAGTTAACACATTTTAAGCAAACTTTTCTCTCTGTGCTTCAAGTAAAAAAGATAAATAACTGTAAACAAAACACTCAATACAATAACTGTAAACACAATAACTGTAAACTGTTACGCTTTTCATTATAAATGAAAAAAAATGCATCAGAAAATATGCAACAACTTACTTAGTAACCTGAATTTAGTTGAAAACTTGAAACTAAAACAATAAAACGTGTTTCTGTTTCCCTGTAGTAGTATGACTAGTACTACTACTCCTTATTAGCTCCTGTCTGTCCGTTTAAGTCTTCCATCTATCAGAGACATCTCCATTGAAGACCGAGGGACTGCTAGCCAGGCCTGTCACTTTAAGAGTAGCAGCCGCAAGGGGTTGTGGGTTTTGGAGTCTGTGTGTGTGTAAAATGTGATGGCCAAGGCGAAGTGCGGAGGTATGAAGAGAGAGACGAAAGTATAGAGAAAGTGGTCAGAAAAGGAAAAGTAACTAGTCTGTATGTATGCAATACAGTGTCAATTAGTGTGAAGAACCTGAATAAACGGAGGTTCTTCCCACGGCACCCGAACGCCCCGTTTTCATCCTTTTTCCCCTCGAAATGTCTGGGCAGCTGGTTACCGGCTGACAACGAGCCAAGTCAGAAACCACCGGTGTGTATTCGAAACTACGGTTTCGGTGCCGAGATACCGTAAGGAAGAAAGGTAACACACGGTATGTTGTAGAACACATGCAGGCTATTTCTACAGTGGAATCACCCGCTTCCAGGGAGCTAGTAAGCATGATACCATGTCCGGGCGGCACACGGCATATGGGACGCAACTAGCACAACACTGGTTGTAACACGCTTTAGCGTCCCGGTCATGTTTGCTTTGCACCAATCGTTCCATCGTTCTCCCGAAAACGGAATTTCAGTCCAAATTATGGCAAATTCTGCAATATTCCACGTTTTACAGTTGATTCCATTTTTATTGGTCAATTCCGCGATTCCGTCCGCGATTCCGTGAACGCGGATTTCATATGGCTCTACTAGACCTCATGGTGGTTAAACGGAAGGGGGGTGCAGTGAGGTTGAGGGAAGCAGAAGATCTGAGTGTGCGGATGGGTGTGTTGATGTGCAGGAGGTCGGAGAGGTACAGAGAAGTGAGGTTATGGATGGCCTTAAAGGCGAGGAGCAGAATCTTAAAAACGATACGAGATTTGACGGGGAGCCAGTGAAGCTGCTGAAGAACAGGAGTGATGTGGTTAATGGAGGGGGTTCTGGTGATGATGCGGGCGGCAGAGTTATGAACCAGTTGAAGTCTGTGGATGGATTTGAGAGGGAGACCAAAGAGAAGGGAGTTGCAGTAGTCGATGCGGGAAGTGACCAGGGTGTGAACAAGAATGGCGGTGGTCTTAGGGTTAAGGAACCTTCCTAACTTTCACAGATTTGTTCAGATTTGTGAACAATATTTGAGAGAAATGGTTATTTTGTGTATATAGAAAATGTTTTAGATCTTTGAGTTCATCTCATGAAAAATGGGAGCAAAAACAAAAGTGTTGCGTTTATATTTTTGTTCAGTGTAAATCACTGAAATATGGCATCATGAAAAAAAAATGATCATCATTGTCTACTCCAATATGGAAATCAAGTAAATTAGGATCAGATTTAGAGATCATTAATCACAATGTAATTTCTGATATGTAGTGAAACTTCTCCAATCTTATTCTGACCGGAGAAAGATAGTGACATATATTGTTCATCAAATTTGTATCAGACTTTATTAAGCAAGTAATATGTGTGATAACATATTCTCAAAAGAAAAGGGGAGATTTATTCCAGATTTCGCTATGAGCAAATGTTCTCCTGCAGTGCAAACTGATATGATTTTCAAGACACTGTACTATGTGTGTGAGACCATTAACAATGTCCAATTGTAACCATTGCTGCTACATTTTTGTTTGTTGGACTTTTTTTGTGTTCTTCCGTAACATAGTGACAGCACTCTGTATCATTCGTGCTCCAATTGTTTGCGCTCCATTACATTGTAAGTGATAGCCTAAGGGGCGGGCCATCTCTAAGCATTTGACCAATCACAACGGAGCCGGCCAGCTAACTAATCAGAGCAGACTGGGCTCTGATTTCAGACCGAGGGTGAAAAGAGGTGCTGCAGCACAGGCAGTGTGAGAAAAATAAAGAGCTTTTTGAACATTAAGCATGGAGACATGTCACAGTACAGGAAGAAGGTACTAATATGAACCTGAAGATGTACATAATATGTCCCCTTTAAAAAACTTAAATCACGGTCGATTTAATATCGGCAAGATTGGTTGCTCAATATCCAGTTTTGTGACATGTGGAAGTTAGGTTTAGCTGGAAGGATTTTCCAATGCTTGATAAATATTGATTGACATTAACCCATCCTCAATACTTTATTCTGTTTCAGGGGAGAAGTGCATCGCTGTTGGGAGACAGTGGTTTTCTCCGGGTGAATTTGAGAGGTTTGCGGGCAAGGCCAGCTCCAAGAACTGGAAGATGACCATTAAATGTTTGGACACCACTCTGGGAGAACTTATACAGGTTTGTTAAACTTGGATTTGACAGCTTGAATGTTTTACTATTGGAAATGTTGCTACACCTTGTAAGATTTTGGGAACTTCACTGCAGGCGGATCATCTGAAAGCAGCAAACGACAGAGCAGGATGCAAAAAGGTAATAACAAAAACTGATGTAAATACATATATTCTGACTACTTAGTCTTTAATGATCCGACCCTAATAATATCCCTTTTTTCTTACTGTTAGACCAAGAAAAACTTGTTCCCAACTGACGATGTAACCACAGGTTTGTTGCTAAAGTTGTATACATGGAGTATTTTTGATAGTCTATGAGAAAACTCTGAATCCCTACAAGATGTATCGGTCTAATCTAAATGGTTTTCATCTAAGTCTGCATGTGTAAAATGTCGAGTTTCAAATTGGCATATTGAAGAAGTGAGTGTTTTAACTGTAGGATAAATTATTCATACGAAGAAGCAATGGAAAACCTATTCACCATTTTCATTTTTTTTGTGTCCGAAGAAGAAGATGAGGACGAGGACTCAGTCCAGGATTCATCAAGCAGCACAGATATTTCCACAGCTGGAACAGGTCCTGCTTTCCTCAGTTATATATTGATACACTGATGCTAATGTTAGAACAAATCATAGATCTTGGTTTTTTTGTACCAAAGGCTAAGTTACCAGATACTTGAAGCTAACTAGCTTGGTTGGCATCCATAATTCACGTTACCTTTGATGTCAATTAGGATGCTAATTTAGGCTAGACTTGTTTGGTCATACTAAACTGAAAAAATGAACAGCTAACTCTTTAAAGTGGCTTGTACATGAACGAGCTAAGCCAACAGGCCAGGTAACGTAAGTGCAGACATTGATTACCTGCTAATAAGTGCCAACAAATAAATAGGATAACACTAGAATTTCACTCACCGAAAATTTGAGACCGAAACTTTTTTTGTAGAATTTTTGCTGAAACGTTAGCTCTTTAAACCTCCCTTTTAGAAGTGGCCATTTGAAGAAATGCAGTTTTTGGCACTCTTGCATAGACTGCTGCTTGACCCAATCCCAGTATCATAGCATTAGGATAATCATGTTGTCCATTACAGATGAGGAAGGAGAGAGAGAGGAACAGACAGACGCCCGCCATGACAGTGGCAGGAAGGTGTTCAAAGTCACATGTGGACCTTTAGCGGGGGACTTACACAACAAACGATTTGCAACAGGTAGCTATATCTGACTGAACACAAAAGCTTAATGGGCCCATGTCATGCTTTTCCGGTTATTACCCGTCCCCTTGTGTGTTATGAAGGTTTTTCTGCATGTAAACGGTGTGCAGAGTCAAAACCCTCAAAGTACACCCTGTAGTGAGTAAAACTCTAAAACAGAAAATACCTCCCCAAAACGCCTCGTTGGTGAAACGTCATTGTCCATTGTTTACTTCCTGGGTACTGTCTCGTAGGAATACCCAGTAGCCACGCCCAGAACTATGACGCGATACGGTCATGCGGTACCCGGAACCAAATGGGCCACTCCGTGGAGCTGTTACGTTACGTCCGCGGAGCCGTTACGTTAAGCCCCCGCTGATTGGTCCAAATTGACCAATCCACGGACTTCCTCACACACACACTCAGTGCAGGCAGCTCTGCTGATTTCTGCTCCCTGGCTGCAGGCTGATAACAGACAGTTGGGATCGCGGCGAAATTCTCTCTGCAGACCCATTTTCACAGCGTTGATCAACCTATAAACCTTTTTCTTACTCAATATCAAGCCACACGTATTGTTTTTACATCAGCTGTGACTTTGTGTGTGCCCAGGATGAGTTTGGCTGTGTTTCGCTGTGTATCGCTAAACAAGGAAATCACACCTCCACGGAGCTCAGCGCGATTCATAACGTCCCGACCAATCGGAGCACACTGGGCTCACAGGGAGGGGGGGGGGGGAGAGAGCTGCAGCGAGCCGTTTAGTGGAGAGAGTGAATAATGCTGAATACACATACTTTACAGAGATGCTGTGTGCGAAACCAATGTGAGTTTGGAAAATTGCACAATATAAATCTATTTTAGTATACCTCAACAATGGAATTATGATCAGTGGAAATGGCCATGACATGGGACCTTTAATATGTGTATTGAAATAATAAAGTTTTTACTGACCAGCTGAATCGAGTGTAATGTGTCTCCTTGCCAGGGACCTTAGGGAAGAGTATTCGTACTGAGACCAGATGGATGACCCCAATGCAGTTCATGCAGAAGGCATGTCCAACATATTTGTCCTGGAAGAAAGACATCGAGTGTGAAGGGAAAGCACTCGGTGATCACATAAAGGTAAACATGTAACTGTGCATTCTTGTGAGATGCATTTTGATAGGAATCTTTAAATGTGCCTCATTATGCTTTTTTTTAGGTTCATATTTGCTTTAATGTTCAAAAAGCTCTTTATTTTCCCCCTTCTGCCTGTGCTGAAGCACCTCTTTTCACCCTCTGTCTGAAACCAGAGCCCAGTCCGCTCTGATTGGTTAGCTGTCTGGCTCTGTTGTGAAAACAGTGATGTTTAATAATTTTCAGAGCAAATCTTCAGTTACAAAAATGTACCTGTAGCCAGGGAGGTAATGAGCTTTTGAGAGACCGAAGGACTTGTCAAGCCTGAACGTTGTTAACCATAGACACTGTTTATTTTCAGGCAAATATCTTGACGATCCACGAAGTGCGGTGTGAATGTAAACTGTGCAAACCAGGAAGTAAGGATCTGGTAAGTTTGTTAATCAGT
>CALSBZ010042215.1:0-12511 GCA_943591055.1 Gobionotothen gibberifrons | reverse complement strand
GTGTGTAGTGTGTGGGTGTGTGAACATGCATCAGTATATAAAGCAAAAACAAACAAACCAAGGTCCAGTAGAGCCAAGCAACCCAGGAGGAGAGAGAGGCTGCGTTTCACTTCGGTTAAATGGATTCCTTGCATCCCTCACTTGCGTCGTTTCCCTGCGTCCCTCCCACCAGGGAAGCATGGAGAGACGCAAGGAAACCACGAGAAGCAGGGCAATGAGTTTTAAGAGCAATGGGACGTCCTTTCCTCCGGAGCGTCACGTGAAGCGACGTCCGTTTGTGATGACGCTGCACAGCTGATCGTCTGACAGCAGCTCTGTCCCCGTTGTTTTCACACACACACCCGCCTCTGTTAGTACACATTTACTGACACAAACATGTGTATCATCTGTTGTAGACCCAAATAAATCAAATCAAATAAGAACTCATTCTCAAAAAAGATAAACGACATTCTTAAAATGTATAAACGAACATTAGTTGGATTAATATTGATTAGAGTGCACAATAGAAATTGAGAGAAGAAAAAGAGATATGTTATCTATCAAAACCCAGTTAGATTAACATTCATTGGATTGCACACTTTGTTTGTTTGTGTGCATGTAGCACATTAACATTTTAATAGCACTTAATGACTGACTGAATGGAAATGAAAATAAATGAAAATGTAAAACGAAAAAAGCGATCATGAAAATGTTTCCCAAAAATGAATAAAATTATTTTTGTCCACTTTGTGGTTCAGATATATCACATATTTGTAACTAAATGATGCATTCATTGAAACAAAACACAGTATAGACTGAGGAGTGACTCCCGTGAGGTTCATGTATTTTCTTCACTCCGTTGGAAAACTGCTCTCATGTCAAGAAGCATCAGATCAGTGCATGCGCTGCATCGTCCAATCAGTGAGCGATACACAGTAAGGGGGCGGGCCGAGTGTCTGAAGATTTCATCGAAGGATGGTCTGGTGGTTCCTCGGTTATAGCTCCTCCATTATCGCTCCTCGCTCCTCGCTCCTCCGGCAAAAATAAGGCCATTGGGACGCTACTCAAGATGGCGCAGACAAATCAACTTCCGGTGAGACCGAGACCGAGGAGCGAGGAAATAAAAAATAAGAGAAGTGAAATGCAGCCATAGACTGACTGCTCAGGCACCCATACTTGTAGCTGAGCAGTCAACCCAAATCAGGTGTCAGCAATCTCTCCTGATTTGGGGAGTGGCTAACCAGGGACCTGAGTCTAAGGCCTAGGGGCCGTCGCGCCTCCCATTTGACATTCCTGCCCTCCCCCAATAAACACGTTTTATTTTATTTATGAAATTTAAAAGAAATTGTATTTTTTTTATTATAAATAACCTGTGAACTTTAAGGCTACGATGTATGTGATGTCAGATAGTAATATAAGAGTAATACATGAAAAACAGTTATGAAATACTATATAACAGTAAAACAAGAATACAGTTTAAAAGGGGAGTGATTTGTAAAATGTCCATAAAGAAAAAGAAAATCGGTTTACAGTTCTGTTTCATATGGGTGTTGAGATGTATCCATAGATCTCTTCATGTTGCTCTCAGAGTACATTTTACTTAAATATTAAAAACAAATCTTCCCGGGGGAGCATGTCCCCGGACCCCCCTAGAGGAGGTTAGGTCCCCCCCCCCCTTAAAGAAAATAGCACTTTACCCCTGCTTACACCTATATGCCGTGAGCTGATTATCGAGCCTTCATTGCAACAGTCGCAGGTACACAGTGTGTGTGCGTGTGGGGAGTGTTGCAGTAGAACATTCCACTGTAGCGCCCGGCACCTTAATGGGAAACCCTACATGTTTGAGCAGCCTCTATGAAACGTCAAGCTACCCCACAGCACCCCCAAAAGAAGATCTCTGGTGCCGATACTGGCCGTGGCACATGACGGTTTTGTGTGCCCTCCCATGAAAATCATATGCCCTCTCTGTTGATTTGTTCTGGCGCCGGGTCTGGTCCTAAATGGCCTCCTTCAAATGTAGGGACTGCAAGTGACAGTGGTGGGGTAAATCATATGTTTGTGTGACTTGGTCGCAGGTGCTATGAGTACCTAATAAAAAGGTCCACTGCGTTTGTTCCAAACAAAATGTGAAACCGAAATGTTGATAACATATTTTCTGTCTGCGACCAGGTAACAGACAGAACTGCATTGTGAAGCGATGCGTTCAGGGAACCAATCTAAACACCAATGGTGTCATTATAAGGCATATACAGATTTCAATCAACAATCGATACTTTATGAAGTTCAAATTGAATGTTATATATTGCTACTTTAAAGGAGACAATGTTAGTATTATGATCTCTACTTTTTAAATCTTCCTGTAATATTTCCTTCTGCATGTTCACATCTAGATTTGAAAAATCGCTGTTGTCTCAGATGTTAGTGAGATCTCAGGCTCGATGGACACAGTCACTGATCTATTTTCAGTTGAGATGCTTTACACTCAGTCATATTTTGACTTCATGACTCAGCACTTGTCTTTTGTCTTGGGAGAGAGTGGTTCATATCAGTTAAGAAAGTTGAGGTTGTTGTGAAGATCAGATAAAGCACACATAAGGCTGCTACTTCCTGCCTGTGTAGGTTTTTATTACATGGTGTTGCTCTTTAAAAGTCAGACTTTGTAACTGTACTTCATTTATTGAGGAAGCAAAGGGAGAACATATATTTTATATCCATCTTACTTTGGTTTCTGGTAAGTCTGTTATCATATCACCCAATGAACAGCCTCATTGAGGTCACTTTATCTCACTGTCAATAATGTTTGAAGTGGATGATCCTTATTTTGTTGACATTGACCTATTTTCACTGACCTGCCATGAGGTGATTTTAATAAAGATTTGTTTTAATATTTGATTATCCACATTATATATTTGTAATTGTTTTATAAAGAATACTAACATAATACCAACATATTTCCTTCACACTAATGCAAACCATTCATTGTAGATATTATATTACATGTCACTTGTTAGACACTTTTATCCAAAGTGACTCACATACTCAATACTGTGGACAATCCCCCAGAGGTGGGACCAAGTCATTGTTTTGCAAGTCCGAGTCAAGTCTCAAGTCTTTGCGCTCAAGTCCGAGTCAAGTCTCAAGTCTTTGCGCTCAAGTCCAAGTCAAGTCTCAAGTCAGGATGGGAAAGGTCAAGTCAAGTCCAAGTCCTAAACTTTGACAAAACGAGTCATAAACAAGTCATTATGTGCTTTTCACCAAATGTAATGACATCGATCAACAGAATAATACTTAATAATCCAACTGCTCTTTATTAGTCACATTAATACTTTAATAATCAATTTTCTCTCTGCTGGTAAAGTAACGTGTTTTTTTCTAATTTAAGAGGGATCAGTAGGGTAAGGCTACCGTAACGGTTTGATTCAGAAGGAGTTTAATGTACAAGATCCCTGATAAGGTGACCAGAATGTTTATTTCCACTGTGTACAACATGTTATAAGGGACCCACAACCTATCTTTATGCAAGGGATAATTGGCTATTGGAGCTACAACGAGCCGTTAAAGGCAGAGAGTGAAATTCAGTGAATACACGTAGTTTACAGAGATGCTGTATGAGAAACCAATGTGAGTTTGGAAAATTGCACAATATAAATCTATTCTAGTAGACCTCAACAATGGAATTATGATCAGTAGAAATGGCCATGACATGGGAGCTTTAAGTATATTTTGATGCTAATACTTTTGTACTTTTACTTGTAACATTTTGAATGCAGGACTTTTTATTGTAACCGAGTATTCCTACACTCTGGTACTTTTACTCAAGTACAAGATCTGAACTTCTCCCACCTCTGACAATAAATCCTGAGTGGTTACCAAAATAAAACCTGCTCTGAAGGTTATTTACATTTTCAAATCCTGCACTCAGCTTTGCTTTCTCTAATATCACTGAAATGCAGCCAGATGCTGCTTATTTTTTCGGTTTTCGCTAATTTCTTGACTTTTTCCGACGCGCTTGCATTTAAATCCGTCTCCCCGTCGCTCTGTGCAGCTGGCCTGTACCACTACACCTGCTCTGCCCCCCACCCTTCTTTCACATAATGGTATGATCCTAGTGTGTCCTCGCATATGATTGGCCGCATGGTGGCCCAGCTAAATAAAGTCCCGCCCCTGCCTGCAATGATTCTCAGCAAGAGTAGAAGCAGCTGGAGATTCTGCTCTCCCCGACGGGAGTCTGCTCTTCTAGCGGCATCTCGCGATCGGCGTGTTGGAGACCTCTGAATTAAATGATCAAGTCACCTCAAGTCAGAGGGCTCAAGTCCAAGTCAAGTCCCGAGTCATTGGTGTTCAAGTCCAAGTCGAGTCGCAAGTGTTTTGTGATTGTGTCAAGTCGAGTCTCAAGTCATCAAATTGATGACTCGATTCTGACTCGAGTCCAAGTCATGTGACTCGAGTCCACACCTCTGCAATCCCCACAGGAGCACTTTGGGGTGAAGTGTCTCAGGGACACAACGACCTGCTGACTGCAGTGGGACTCGAACTTGCTATCCCCTGATTTTGAAGTCCATCACACTATCCACTGAGCCACAGCCTCCCTAGATATCATAATAAACAATTGATGGGGTTACAAATCAAGGCCTTTAGAGTTAATGAAAATGCACATTGGCAATTAAATGTGTTTGAGTTTATATATATTGTACATTGTTGAAAATATCAGCTATTTAACCTGTTAAGCCCTGGGCATGTTCATTTAATAAACTATGAATGTTTTATATCCATGTAACGGGAAGAAACTCATCTAACTGATCATTTAAAAAAAAAAATGTTTTAAAACCCCACAATGCTAACGCTGAGCCTCTGAATTAGCAACGAGCGAAAAATGCTAACAGATGACTGCACCGAAATTCACTCACAAAACCTTATTTATATTTGCACATCCAACAACACATCGTTTCACATCGTTAGGAGACACGGAATCGAGGGGTACCCTCATTATCACTCAATGATACGAACTTGCTGAGATAATAAGAAGAACAGACATCAAAACATGTGGCGCTAGGTAGCCAGAAATGGCAAAATGGCTCACCTTGGTTGTTGTCTGGTCAAAAGTGGTCTTCAATGGCATTAAAACGATAAACACGCTGCTGAGATTAATCCATAGGTTAATCCAATGTGTCTGTGTCACTTTTAAATTATTTCTGATAATCCATAAGCAATAAAACTGCTTTTCGGTTTTCAGATGTCAAAGCGAGAGATGGTTCACTCTGATGCAAAACTGCACCCGCCAAGCCCCCACCTTTTTCTTTTACCATGGCTGCAGTCGGATAATCAAAAAATCAGCTCCTAAATTCTAATCCAATCGTCTATTCCTTGACCTCTGAGTGAAACGTCACGGGGTTAAGGGATAGTGGATAGGAGAATTCAAAAGGATTTAGGAGAAGAGACTGCGGTACTTTAGAGAATCCGACTGCACTTTCACTATCCGACGTGTTTATGATGCGCCAGCGGACGTCCTTTTGTGCGTCTGCTGCTGTGGGGAAACCATGGAAACCACAGTTTTCTATACAGCGGACTACAACATGGATGTTTAATAAGAACGAGGGACTACTGTAAACTCATCTAGAGACTCTGCACCGTGCTCTGATGCTGTTGCTTTATGCTTTATGAACGTGGAAAACAGAGAAACATATTCTTCAGGACCAAAGTTGGAATTGAAATAAAAAAGGAAAGTGAAACGTATGCTCGTCACCCTCTCCCTCCGGTCCACATTAATACAAATGATCCCAATACGTATGATTGTATGAAAATATCTTAAAATCAAAACAAATGTATTTATTATAAACGTTAGTCCTTAACATCTATCACTGTGTATATCACCATTCAAACATCTTTTAAAAGTTGAACAAACCCCACACAGCTCTGTGAAATGTTGACTTTATTTGATAATGTCAGTAAAACTAACGTTCATATTTCTCTTTTTGATTATAATACTGATGAACGTTCAAAACAAAGCACTTTGGCAACTTACCACATACGTTTTAAAAAGCTTAATAAGCACCGTAACTTTCATGATATAATCTCTCCGTCATAATCGTTTGTTTCCGTGAACGGCCGACTGTTGTGTGATGGCAAATGCTGCGGCTGCAAGGCATTGTGGGGCAGCATTTTCTCCTCTCCTTTCGGTTAGGAAGGTCCAGTGGTTCCTAAGCTAAAGGAGGTTATAAAGGAAGTTTGAAACCTCCTTTCCTTTCATTTAGACGAATTCGAACGGCACTTACAGTATCATGGCTGCTACTGAGGTACTTCCGGGTCATTTCACTCCGTTAGGAAGGTTCCTAAGCAAAATAGACTATTCGACTGCAACCCTAGTGTGTGAGTGGGGAGATTCCCCTTCGATTCTATTGGCTCTAACGGTCAGAAAGAGATGTCAATCACCAAAATTGACCAATGGGTTCCAGAGAAACGGTAAAACCCCCATTTCCACCCAAATCACCTCAGAGGTGGAGGTTTCTTTGCTAAACCTCCCTAAAAAGGTCAAATGTCACTTGTTTTGCATCAATCTTGATACAGGGTACTTATTATATGTTGTACTTTGAATTCCTAAAGCTTTTAGTCTACCTTACCATCATCCAAGGGTAGTTTTCACTATAAGTAAAAAATTACTTTTGGACGGACACTATAATTTACATTTTTTTACTGTGTTCAATCTGAATTTACTTTCAAATAAAAACATCTATATTGATTCTGACACTTCTACATCCAACTCACAGGTTTATCATTACTTTGAGAAAAAAGATTATTAATTTAACCCTTTTAGAAGGGAAGATATGGTCATTTGTTCTGGGAATGTCATTTTCGAGCCTGAGACCTGAAAAACAGGCTCAGGGCTAAACTGGTTCATTTGTTCTTCAACTTGTAAATAAGTCTATGTCTCTGTCGCTCAACCTACATATTGTTTTGCTGCTTTAGAGAAAGCAAGAGACAGTCTGCCATCACTGTAACTATTTCTCTTCCTTTGTCTCTGAGCTTCTGTAAAGCCTGCTCCTTCTCACAACAGTAATCTACTTCCATCCGTGTCTCAAACTATATCAGTGAATACATGTTTTAACAATGTGATAAACTAATTATCAAATATGTGGGACCTGAACTCCATCATGCAGGTACACGTAAATAATTGTATGTTTTTGTGCTGTGTTTTTATTGTTTTTTCCTGATAACATGCTCCAAGTACTAAGTTTCACATTTTTAGGGTCAATATTTTCAGTAATGATTGATCAGCAGCAGACACTATATAACGCTGGGATTACCACAGAGACTCTAAAGTACATCTGAACAGACTGCCACTTTGAGAATGGAGATGACCATGTGTGTTCCTCTGTTGCTGCTGATCTGCTCTCTCTCTACGGCTCAGCTTCAGGCTGACAATGACATTGTTCCACATCATGGGGGGGGGCCTCAGCTAAAATCTTGCCTAGGGCAGCAAATTGGTCAGGGCCGGCCCTGCAGTCAGGTGATTGTTGCCGGCCGTCTTTCCTGCATCAGCAGTTTTTCTTTATTTCCTCTATCCTGTAATGTGACTTGATAGCTTTAAACTCTGCACACGGAGCTCTGATTGAT
The DNA here is from genome assembly GCA_943591055.1 of Gobionotothen gibberifrons. Lineage (NCBI taxonomy): Eukaryota > Metazoa > Chordata > Actinopteri > Perciformes > Nototheniidae > Gobionotothen > Gobionotothen gibberifrons. The sequence continues at coordinate 4,921 of CALSBZ010042215.1, read as the reverse complement.
CAGCAGATGCTGCTTTCACTGAGTTGATCTGTTAGCCTGGAACCTAACCTGCTCCGGAGCAGGTTTGCCGTTCAGCATAAGTTACCATGGAGAGATCTACCCCGGTAAGAAGAGAACCAGCGTCGTAGGACCGGAAACCCGGAGTTTTCCCTGAAGTTAGCTCGCTAAGCGAAAATGCAGCTTCTTAGTACAGGCCTCTGGTTTGATTGACGGTGTTATATTGTCATTTTGTGTTTGTGTGTTAGGTCTGCATGATCTGTTAAACTATTGTGCGAATGGTTAACAGATAATTTTGTTATGTCTTTCCAATTGACTAAATTATTTGTTCCTTGCAACAGTTATTGCTATGATGATGAAAGTTTGGAGATGTTGTGGGAGAGTGATGGAGGATAGATCTCCTATAATGGCGCATTCACACTGCAGCGCGGAGCTCGCTTTAAGCGTGCCGAACCGTGCGGGGCCTGTTTTTGGTTGCGCTCACAATAGGCCTAGTTCCGCCCTGGGGGTACTTTTTCGTCTTTTTTCTGGCCCGACAAATTTGTGGTTCTATCGAGGCCAACAAGCGGGGCCAACAACCGGGCGGAATATGCTAAACATATTTGACCGTGATTTAATTGTAATACACGTTTCAAAATGATGCTGAAGTAACAACACACTGATACCGGTTAGTACAAATCATGAATTAATGCTTTGACAAGTCTGCAGACAGACGGCAGGCGAAGAACCTTTTAAAATGCGTGATGCATCTTCTTATTACAGACACATGCATTTCCAAACATTCGGTCTACCTACCCTGTAAAATGTATTATCTCTTCGATTTACACATGGCATCTATTGCACGTCTGTACGTCCTGGGAGAGGGATCCCTCCTCTGTTGCTCTCCCTGAGGTGTTCTCCCATGTTCCCCTTTAAACTGTGGGTTTTTCTCAGGAAGTTTTTCGGAGAAAATCGGGAGATCGGCTAAGCTAACGCAATATATGCTCCGACCGTACACACTCACAACAACGGCCTATACAGACATAAATAAGCCAGCGACTGTATTCACCATGACACAGACAGTCTGTGGTTTGTACTTGTTTATAAGTTTTGTCTAGTTTCTTAATAGACAAGAGGAGCTGTGAGCTTGAGTGCTAACAGCTAACAGCTAACAGCTGAAGTTGTTTTTCTGGGGTGCTCGTTGAAGATGACGTCACGGCTCCGCCTACACTGCGTTACTATAGTAACTGCCCCAGCTCCTAATGTCACAATTGAACGGAAGACCAAAGTGCAACACACGGAAAACCAGGGATCGTTGATAACCAGCTTTATTATAAGCAAAAGACTGGTTGTATACAACACGGCAGATCGAAGGCAAGATGGGAGTCGCAGGTACCAACCGGTCAGGGAGCAGGCAAGGCAGAATAATCAGAGTACAGGCAGGGTCAGGAAACAGACGAGACAGGATGGTCTGGGACAGGCAGGGTCGAAACCGGGAGAGCAATCTGGCGGTAATACGGGAAAGACTGGCATAATGCAAAGTACGATCTGGCCCTGATGTGAAAGTGAAGTGAGCCTAAATACTAAATGGCCTAATGGGTGAAACAGAGTGAGAGAGATACAGGGTGTGGCTACAGGTGAGACAGGTGAACGGAAAACTACTGGTGAATGATGGAGCAGACTGTGACACCTAAACTGTAATGTGAGCGCAGCATTAAAGTGAGCCAGGCCTAATAAGCAGTGGCGGCGCCAGAGTATTTTTGTTGGGTAATCTATGGTAGGGCTAACCCATACAGTGCAGGGTTTCCGCTAGGATTTTTTCTCGCCGGTCAAATGTCCGGACAGAATTTATTTTACCGGACAAGTTTGAAACTTACCGGTCATTTTTCAATAATAATAATAAGAAGAATTGTGTAGCAGAGTTTCCGTTAGCAGGTAATTACCGGACTAGGACCAGATATGCTGATGTTGAAAACTCAGTTAATGGGAGTCATTTTTATATTGCTTCAGTTTATAATCGTAACAGATCGAAAAATTCAGATTCATTTTTCAATAAATGATTGCACAAACAACAAACAACATAATTATTACATTCAAAGAAACTACTTGTAGTAGATGAAGTACATTATTCAAAAGTTTAAATTAACTTTGAATAACAACACGGGAGAAACGGATCCTCTCTTTTCCTCCCTCTCTCCCTCCCTCTCTCTCCTGACAGCCCGTTTCTCATGCAGCGCGCTAAACAGTGGGCGGGGCTTCAGGTGATCATGCAGAGCTGCGTGTCTCCCTCAGCAGCAGCTGATCAGATCTCTCTCTCGTGTCCGGTTACACTTCACTCGCGTTTATGTCCATATCGATCAGATCCAGCTCTCCTGTTCGGCCTTTATAGAGAGCACCGATCAAACTATTAAGAGTGAATATCGGCCGATAATGATCGGGGCGTATCGATCGGAGCATCGGACATTTTGACCGGCAGGTTTTGAATTTACCGGTTTTTATTACATTTTACCAGCTAAAAACCGGTAATTACCGGCTAACGGAAACCCTAATACAGTGGTGGGGCTCAAGTCAGTCAGTATTTGCGATGCAATTACATACACGCTATATATCGCCCCCCTTGACAGTGAAACGCCACGCGTGAGGTTTAGATTATTTCTGTATGAAATAAAAAGGCATATTTGTCTTTTTTGAGATTTTTTGAAATACTAACATAAAATACACATTCTGGTACTCTCTTGAGAAGAAAAATAAATAAATCTATTACTACACATTTAAAAAAATGAATGCCATTTTAGTTTTGTGTTACTTTGTTCTGAAAGCTGAACCTGCTGCTCCTCACAGAGAAGAGGGAAGAGGCTGTGTGAATTACTGTGTGAATTACTTTACATTGTGGATAAGGGTGGATAGCCCCCATTGTTCTGTGTGTCAAAATGAAAGACAGCCAACACACCTATCAATCATCAAACCGTGGGGTCTTATTCAATGTTGTATCGATGTATATAGAGATGTAGGCTACTACAGAAAAAGTATTCTCCGTCGGGACTTCCTGCAACAACACCACGCCGTTATCTTGATTCTGATTGGCAGAAGAGATTATCAAAGATGTTCTATTGAGAAGAGATCACTACGTGACAAAAGTTTTCAAAACCGTTTTTAGTCTTCGGTATTTCCATCGATACGCCGCGCGAGTTCGCGGACTTTATTTTGCTTACTTTAATATCATTTTTCATGGTGGGGCTAAGGTGGGGCTAAGCCATTTCTTGGTATGGCTGTAGCCTACCCCAGCCATACCCTGGCGCCGCCACTGCTAATAAGGCCTAACCAAACCAAGCCAAACCAAACCAAGCCTGCAGTGTGAAAGCGCCATAAGAGAGCGAGGGAGTGGGTGAGGGTGAGGCCGATTTTTAGGACCTCTGACAGCTTTCTCATGACCTCCGACCGAAACCGGGTCACTTGTATTTCAGTCACGGGACAAGCAAAATGTTTTATTACAGATGGTGTGGCAGTTAATGTTTGTCTGATTTGGATCTGATGCCCATGTGTGTGTTGGTATGGAAACAGTGTTATTGTGTTGCGAAAATAGTTTACATTTGTGCTGATATCTTTTTCGGTTGTGGTGAACATAGTTTATATTTTTTCATTATAGGCATATACAGATTTCAATCAACAATCGATACTTTATGAAGTTTAAATTGAATGTTATATATTGCTACTTTGAAGGAGACAATGTTAGTATTATGATCTCTACTTTTTAAATCTTCCTGTAATATTTCTTTCTGCATGTTCACATCTAGATTTGAAAAATCTCTGTTGTCTCAGATGTTAGTGAGATCTCAGGCTCGATGGACACAGTCACTCTGATCTATTTTCAGTTGAGATGCTTTACACTCAGTCATATTTTGACTTCATGACTCAGCACTTGTCTTTTGTCTTGGGAGAGAGTGGTTCATATCAGTTAAGAAAGTTGAGGTTGTTGTGAAGATCAGATAAAGCACACATAAGGCTGCTACTTCCTGCCTATGGATGTTTGTATTACATGGTGTTGCTCTTTAAAAGTCAGACTTTGTAACGGAAGCAAAGGGAGAACATATATTTTATAGTTATCTTAATTTGGTTAACATGTTTTAACAATGTGATAAACTAATTATCAAACATTTGGGACCTACACTCCATCATACAGGTACACGTAAATAATTTGTCTTTGTATGCTGTGTTTTTATTGTTTTTTCCTGATAATATGCTCCAAGTACTAAGTGTTATCAACATTAGTTTTTTCCACATCTTGATGGTCAATATTCTCAGTAATGATTGATCAGCAGAAGACACTATATAACGCTGGGATTACCACAGAGACTCTGAAGTAGATCTGAACAGACTGCCACTTTGAGCATGGAGATGACCATGTGTTTTCCTCTGTTGCTGCTGATCTGCTCTCTCTCTACGGCTCAGCTTCAGTCTCCACCTAATCCTGAATCCCAGGGAGGAGAACCAACAAATGTGTCTGAGCACCAACAGATCTGTCTTCAAGACATCCACGCTGTGCTGAGAGAGATGAGCGCCTCATTGGCTGAACAGAGAGTGGAGACGAGGCACCTTCAGAGAGAGAACGAAGGTACTGTAGAGTGTAAGGTGAAATATTGAAACCACTGCTTTGTTGCAGGAAGCTTTTACATATAGTGGTGTCACTATACCATTTTGCTGTATTACTTGCAAATAATGATATTCTTCGTTAGCTGTGTTAAGGAAATAGATGGTTGAATTAACCAAAAACTAACCTTCATGCATTTACTTATTTAATAAAGCTCAAACCGCCAAGCTGAAAGAACTGGAGTTACAGAAGACTGAGCTGGAGAAGCAGAAGACTGAGGTGGAGAGGCTAAAGCAAGAGCTTCAAGGTGTTGTGTTGAGATTTTTGTGGCTCAGATTAATTCTTAACAGTGTATCG
>CALSBZ010042212.1:0-23262 GCA_943591055.1 Gobionotothen gibberifrons | reverse complement strand
TCAAGCACACCACACATTTCATTGCTATAAACAATACTATCTTAAAAAGGTAAAGTATTGTTTATAGGAATCAAATGTGTGGTGTGATTGACACGTGCATGGGTAAAGGCATACTCAACTGATTTAGTGAAAATACATAATTTTGTACTTACTTGGGGGTCTTGTTGAAAGCCTTGTTCTTAAGCTTTTGCTAGACTAAAAACCACCATTGCTGTCTAAGTTTTGGTCCCAAGTAGGGCTGCAACAAAGGACTAATTTGATAAATCGATTAATCTATCGATTAATGAAACGATTAATCGACTATTCGGACTATTATGCCTTGCACAATTTCTCAAACCCTCTGATTTAGCCATCAACTTTTAGATTTAGCTTGAGGTTGTTTTAGGCATGTGGAAACAATGAAGACAATAAAGATTAATACTTGATTCAAAAATACATATATTATTAAATTAACTTAACAAATTGTGAACAAAATTAACATTGCTTTTTATTTAAATTAAATAAATAATATTTCACATCAAAAGGAACAACAATGTTTTAACAAATCGTATTAAATAATGTGATAACAGAATTGTAAACAGAATAGCTGAAACTTTAACAAAATAAATAACTCAGTTACCTCTAATCATTAACCCATGTTTGTATAATTTTGTTCACTCCGTGTGTTGCTGCTAGCATACATAATACCTGACGTGGATGGGGATCGACTAGAAAGACAGTCGAACCCGGTGCATTTCTCCGTCTGAATGTGGAGCACTTTTGCTAAATGTTTAGACTTGCTTGTGTTACCGCCCTTACATGCTAAACTCTAATTGCACTTTTGGCAACGAGCATTGTCCACCTCAAGACGGGTAAAGTTTAACCACACCTCGGAGCGCTTCTCTCCGCCATCCCCGCCGTGTGTTGCATGCATGTAGCAGCCGCGTGTGTGTAAACTGCCCTGCCCCCCCATTGTTTTACATTTTAGTGACGTCTGTCCATCCGTGTGTCTGTACCAGTAGATTTTTGTAGTTTTAGGAACTGCATTGTCATATCATGTCATATTGCCTATTGTAAATTGTCTATGTGAGGCTGGAGGGAGTGTATGACCACATAGTTGGAGAATGCCAGGGTACAGTGGGTTTGGAAATTATTCAGGCCACTTCACTTTTTCCATACTTTATTGTGGTGTGAGACTTCATGTCTTGTATTTTGCTTGTACATGCACTATGAACTGTTGGACATTATACAGATGAGTAAAAAAACAAAAAGTTGATCATTGTTCTCTTTTCTTACAGTGGGACAGTGATATGGCATCCATTCTCCTCCTTCTGCACCTCCTGTCACCCCAGCCTGCGGGAAGGAAGAAAACCCAGAAGATCAGTGTAGCTCAGGCCATTGACCATCTGGTCGTATTTCACAAGGTATGTGGCAGGTTTAAGAATGTTAGATCTAGCCACCAGAACTACTACAGAGAGCTGTCACTATGATAAAGTAGGACTAGGCTAGTGCAAATATAAACTATTCCTAAAAACACACTCACATATTACACACACATGCGCATAGTTAGCCATGTAAAATTAAAATGTTGCTTGCCTTGTCCTTCAGTCCTGTAGGAGTCTGGATGAGCACCTTCAGAGCCATATGGACACGAGCCAGCCATATCTTCTTGCTTCAGGGACCAGCAAGGAGGCCGTCGGCAACTTCTTCATTCTGATCGACAAGAAGCTCATCCCCTGTGAGGCTACCACTTCCTTAGCAGCAATTGATGAACTTTTTAAGCTTCACTTTGTCTTAGGCACTAGCTATGATCCAGCACTCAAAAGCATGTACACATTTCTGCAAACAACTGTCTATAACATAGACGTTGACACCACCAGTGAGAGCCCCAAGGTCAAGGAACTGAGAACTAAGTTTGTGAGTAATGTATCAGTGTTACATTTACAGATTATTGCTTGATACGCCTGGATCCTTAACTCGGCACCTTAAGCTTGTTCATGGCTTGTATCCAGGAAAACATTTAAATTTGATATGCGCTCAGGATGGCTGCTCATTGCAGTTCAAACGTTTTTTAGGTTTTACAAAACACTTGAAGAAATACCATGATAAGGATGGGGTCGTTTAAGCAGGATAGTCTTTCAGTCATCAAACCTGATGCACAGTTGAGGTCCAAAAAGGTCGTTTGTTGCCTGGCACGGCAGGCAACAAACGACCTTTTTGGACCTCCACTGCCATAGAGGGTTATTTTTTATTTTTGTACATATACATTTTTGCTGTTGAACAACATTGAATGTTGGTTGAATTGCATATTGTGAGAATGTGTCAGTCTTAAGAGACATGGAACTTTTATTTGTTGAGCATCTTCATGCCTTTAATGTTGTTAAGCAGGATAGTCTTTCAGTCATCAAACCTGATGCACTGCAATTTCATGTGCCTTTTGATCTGCAAGTGCCAATGACACCCTTTTTTTGTTGTCTTAGACAGCTATGTGCTGTCATTTTTATTTATCCCTCCACCCCATGGGTGTGTGAGGTCCTAAAAGGTTGTTTGTTGCCTGGCACGGCAAGCAACAAACAACCTTTTTGGACCTCCACTGCCATAGAGGGTTATTTTTTATTTGTTGAATTGCTTATTGTGAGAATTTGTGCATTGTGAAAATGTGTCAGCCTTAAGAGACATGCCACCATTCAAATAAAGCACTTGTCATATGTTATCTGGAATGATTTATTGGTCATTGTAACTTTTAACACCAGTTTGTTGTACATCATAATACCAATACACAACATTGACACAAGATTAGTGTTCATTTTGAACTCCCAGAGGGTTGAGGCTAATGCAAAATGCAACACCAGTATAATGTGCATTCAACACTAGCTCAGTGTACATTTCTAACTCTTAAATGTGTTAAATGGGAGAAGATGTATCACTACTGTAGTGTTACTCTACACCAGAACAGTGTACAATTGCAACACTATTAGTGTATATGTTTAACTCCTTTAAGGTGTTAAATGGGAGAAGATGTATCACTACTGTAGTGTTACTCTACACCAGAACAGTGTTAAATTGAAGATGCAGCCAACACTGTTAGTGTTGTTATCGGTGTTGGTGTTCAGTGTTGGTGTTCACATCTTACACTCTTAGTGTTGGTATAGTAACACTGTGATAGTGTTATATTGTCAACACTTTGGAAAGTGTTAATTTAACACTTTGCTGGTGGTTTCAATATAAACTCTTTCATAGTGTTAAAATTAACTACATGGGTGTTGAATTTTAGATTTCAAATTTGCTGTGTGGTACCAAACATCACCTGACAGAACAAAACATATTTCTGTCTGTAACGTTTGAAACATCATGTTATTTCTGAAGAAGACATCCAGGCATTTGCGTGTGCACGAATCATAATTACAACATTTCCGACATCACTTGAAGGCAGCAGAGAGGACAGCCTCACAGGAGCAGGGGGGGAGGCTCCTTCTTTCCTCTCCACGAGCAGATGAACGACAGGTGATGGTCGCATGGATGCGGAGGCAGCACAACTTTATCCCCGCATCATGAGAGGAGATCTGCGGCGCTGCGCAACAGGAGGAGAACACACATCTCTCTATCTGACTGAACCCATCAGAGGGATCGGGGACAACACGGAATGGTGGGTGCAATACACTTCCAGCTTTATGTGAATGGACAGAAACAGTGTAGTGTGTGTGTGTGTGTGTGTGTGTGTGTGTGTGTGTGTCATTCCCTTCACTGAGTCAGCTGATTCGATAGGAACAACCATGCAGCTGCTATTCAAATGAAACAGGAGCTACTCCACAAACTATTATCACATCGAATCAAATAGCCTCACCTTTACCTATACCCAGGTTTGGATTACACGTAACGAGATTACGTAATCAGGATACAAACAAAAACATTTAACTGTATTTGATTACAAGTACATTTAAAAAAGACTTAATTAGATGACTGTTAAAAAAAAAATTAAAGTAGTGATTACTAGCAGGATAACAGTCACATTTTGATATGACAGGTATACATACTGAATGCATTTTCTTTCCGGTTTATATTTAGGCTATTTTAATTCTTCTTTATTTTAAAGGTCCCATGACATGGCCATTTTCTACTGATCATAATTCCATTGTTGAGGTCTATTAGAATAGATATATATTCTCATACATCATCTCTGTATAGTATGTGAATTCACTCTCTGTCCTAAACGCCTTGTTGGAGCTCCTGCCCCCCCCCTCCCTTGAGCCCAGTGTGCTCTGATTGGTCAGCTCGCCCACTCTGTTCTGATGAGTCCACCACCGTTACGCCCCGTCCACACAGCAAATCTTGAAAATCTTGAAAATCTTGGAGGTGGGCGTTTTCTGAAGCTTGGGGATTTCTTGCGAGCAAAGCGACCAACAACCAATCACATGAATCTCCCGCCCCCGACATACAAAGCAATAGCAATGTTAAAACGAAGTAAACTGGATATAAAATCCCCAAACAGGCGAAAACCTACCAGTTTCACCCACTGTCTCTGCCACCTCCCTCCATGCCTGGTTCCTCCGGTTTGTATCCTGGTAAGTTAATAGGGACTGGTCATAAAGAACCGGGTGATTTGCTACCGCAATAAAAAATGTCTCAGTTTTTAGGAATATAGAAAATAAACTGCGGTATGTCACTCCCAGCTTGCACGTGGTTTGATTGGCTAGCGCTTGAACTGTCAGATTTGCTTAAATGGGATTTGATTTGATTCCACCTCAGCTTCAAAAGTTGAACATTGCTCAACTTTTGAATCCTGAAAATCCTGGAAATCTTCGCTTTGCTTCCCCAGAATGCAGTTCGGCGAGGCAAAGTGACGTCACCCGATTCAAAGTCAATGGGGAATTTTTTTTCAGAAGCGTTGGAAGATGTTTTTAACGCTGCTGTGTGGACGGGCGTTACAGCGGAAAATCAGTGATTATGTGTTACAATGGCGTTTGTTAGCAACCAGAAAATGACACCAGTAATGACAAACAGATGAGAATGCTGCGTGGGGTCTGGGTGCCGTGTTGGCGGGACGTTGCGGGGCTCGCTGCTGCGGACAGTGTGAGTTGGATTACTGGGGTGGTTCCCTGGTTACTGCGTGGGGTCTGCGAGACAGCGAGACACCGCAAAACTCACCTGAACTCAGCCTGAGCACACACACACCAACACACTCTCACTCCCTAAGCGTCCAGTTGTGATGTGCCGAGGCTCCTTCAGCTTCATAAACGGACGCAAAGAGCTTTCAACTGATTGCAATGTATTCCCATCGGCGGCGGTATTTGACGCTTAGGGAAGCACCGCATCCATTTATGTCGGCTGCTCTTAAAGGCAATGTGAGCGTCCATTCCCATTGGATAACGGAGAATTGTACACCCGGAAGTAAGTATTCTCCTTACTCTTTGAAATGGAACGAAAACCACGGCAGACTATTCAAAACTGGACTCGAACGCCCCTGGGGACTACACAAGCTGGCTATTGTGTTTCGCAACATGTTCTCTATGGCAGCCACTGGTGGTCCGCGAGGGTACTGCAGGTGGTCCGTGGAAAAAAGCTAAATAAAATCCACTTTTTATTATCAAGGATTTTCGGGGACCACCTCATATGTGACTTGCTCTATCGAAATCAGTCTGAGTTGTATACACTGTTGGAAAGAGGAGATTCCTAGCTTTCTAATTATATCAGGCAGTGGGATAGTGGTCGTTGGACTCATCGGACATTTATGAGAGAACATTTCTAATGTCCGAGTGCAAGTGAATGCACCACAAGACACGAGCCTTGTAACCCCTCCCCCGGCCCTGGCGCGAGCGTGGAAATATGATTGGCGGCGATTTCATTTGAAAAAAGGTCTCTCAGAAGGAGCTTCGCTGGCAGTACCAATGGGGCCAGGAACCCGAGGGGGTCGTAGATGGAGCTAACGATGGACAGAATTCCGCGTCTTGTAGCTGGTTTGTCCTGTGGTTGCACTTTGAACCTGAAGGTGTCTGATTCAGTGCACCACTGAGTACCAAGGGCTCTTTCCATAGGAAGCTGATTATGGTTCAGGTCAAGATCTTTGACTTCTGTTGTTCTGTCTTCTTTAGGGATGGACGACAAGACGGCCCTACTGTTGCTGACCCACTTTGTAAGCCTGAAACCTCCACTGGCGCACAGATGTCTGAGGTCCCTGGCCAAAGCAACAGCATGATCTTCTGAATCCACAGACTTTAAACAGTCATCCACATAAAAGTTTCTGAGAACCGTTTCCACCACCTCGGGTGTTGTTTTGCTTCCTCCATCCTGTGCTGTTCTTCTTAGTGCATATGATGCACAGCTGGGAGATGAGGTAGCGCCGAACAGATGCACTGTCATTCGGTAGTCTTCCATCGGTTTGTTCAGATCACCATCCTACCACCATAGGAAACGCAGAAGATCAGCATCTTGGTCAGGGACTTTGACCTGGTAGAACATCACCTCAATGTCGGCCATCAAAGCAATAGGCTCTTCTCTGAACCTCAAAAGGACACCAACAAGGGAGTTTGTGAGGTCAGGTCCTTGTAGCAGCTGATCGTTACGTGAGGTTCCTTGATATGTGGAGGTGCAGTCGAACACTACTCTTATCTTGTTTTTCTTTGGGTGGTAGAGACCGTGATGAGGTATGTACCACACACGTCCATCTTCTCGGCGTAACTGTTCTTTGGGGATTTTGACAGCGTAGCCTTTTGCAATTATACCCGTCATGAAGTCCTTGTAATCTTTGTACAGGTCCGGGTTTTTGCTGAGCTTTCTATGGAGACTTGCGGTACGCTGCTCTGCCATGCAGCGGTTGTTTGGCATTTTGGCTGTCTCGTTTCGCAGTGGTAAGCCAATGCAGTAGTGCCCATCCCTTAACTCTGCAGGTTTTACCACTGACCACATGAAGTGATGATCCTTGTGAGACATCTCTTCTTTGTCTTCACAGCTGAGTTCTGAGAAGTTTGTGTTATATTGCTTGATCAACAGTTCCTCTATGTTAGCTATGGAGATGTGGTTGGCTGTAATGTGGCTCGCAACTCCATCCGCTGCCTTGCTGCCATCATCTGTCTTCTTCGGCCCATTCACTACCCATCCAAGGGCAGTCTTAACTGCATAGGGCCCGTCTCCGATGCTGTTTATCACCTGCCATGGCTCCAAAGCTTTAGGGGTCTTGGTTCCTATAAGCATGGTGACTTCTCCTATTATCTTCGGGATTTTCACCTCTTTCAGATATGGCCACTTCTTTAGGTCTTCCTGCAGGGGGGTGTTTTCTTTCTTGACCGGTATATCTTTACATGTAAAAACCTTAGGGAGTTCGATGTACTTCCTTTCTTCAAGTCCACACACTTCCAGGTCCGACAAGATACAACTTTGGGCTGGCTTCTCCTGACCCATAGTTCTGAGTAGGATCGTAGTTGTCTTGCCTCGAACGTTCAGCTGTGTCTTCAGTGATTCAGTGTAGAAAGTCGCTGTACTTCCTGGGTCCATGAAGGCATACGTCTCCACAACCTTCTCACTTTTATTGGACTTGACTTTTACCGGTACTATAGCAAGTACACATTCTCCGGCCCCAGTGTATCCACATGTTTCCTGCGTCAGTGACACAAGACCATTTGAGACGTTCTCATCTGGCTTTCTAAATGTAGCACTGTCCTTCTCAACATGCAGAATTCCTGGGTGTCTTAGGGAACAGACTTGACAGGTCATCCTTTTATTGCAGTTTCTGCTAAGGTGTCCCTGTGTAAGACATCCAAAACAGAGGCCTTTAGCTTTCAGGAATTCAATCCTGACTTTCGGTTGTTGGTCTTTGATGCTTCTGCAGGAATTGAGTGTGTGGTCTCTATGGCAGAACAAACAGGGGAGGAGCTGAGGAGCTGTACTTTAAGTTTGAGGGCGGTGTTTTCTCTTCACTCATTGGAGCGACAGCTGTGGCAAAACTGCTTCCCCTTTGCCAGCCTGACTTCCAAGTTTTAGAGTCTGTGGCCGTAGCTTTTACTTTTCCCTCCGTAGTTGTCCTAGTATCATGCATGCTTCCAAAAAGGGGGTCGTTAGCCATTTGTGATTGTCTGTATATATATGTCACTAGGTCTGTAAACCTTGCTCTTCGTCCCTTTTTCTCTTGAACCTCGAAAGCAGCACTCCTCCATCTTTCTTTCACCTTGTATGGGAGCTTTGAGGCGACGACTCTCATGTTAGTTGGATTGTTCATTTCGTCCATATACTCTATGTCCTCCATGGCATTACGGCACGTAATCAGGAATATGGCATAGGCATTCAGAGCTTTTCCGTCTTCAGATCTGATCTGTGGCCACTTTAGAGCTTTATCCATATAGGCGGTAGCTATCTTAAGTTCATCACCATAATGTTTCTGGAGTAGAGCCCTGGCTTCTTTGTAGCCTCTCTGTGGTGCCATGTGCTCACAACTGCGGACGAGCTCTTGAGGTTCCCCTCCGGTGAACTGTTCCAAGTAGTACAATATATCGCTGCTGCTCTCTGCCTTGCTGTCGATGACATGGTTGAAGGCTCTTATAAAGGACTTGTAGGTGAGCGGGTCTCCCTTGAACACAGGCAAGTCTCTTTTAGGAAGATAAAACAGGTTATGCTGCTTTACCAGCATCTCTGTAATCTGGCTTTGACGCTGCATCACATCATAGCTGTCCCTCTCCTCTCCTCTACGGTAACCTTCCCTGGGGCCCGGTCCGTGTGCTGCATCATTAGTACTGCCTTTTCAGCTTCCGTCCTTCTGCGAGCAGAAGAAACAGTAGAAGAAGCCACTGTGTGGTGACTGGCTCTGGAGGCACTGTCTTCAGGCCTGATATCATCTACTTCAGACAAGCAGGCTTCCTCTTCATGGTCCTCTTTTGTGCCTTCGAGCACTCCTTTAATCAATTTTTCAGTTATGCATACAAACTGTTCAATGCTTGCTGACTTGGGATTAAACCAGTGTTGCTGGTCTTCAGACGCCTCCTCTTCAGGTAAGAGAGTTACAAACTCTTTGTTAATGTCATTAAACTCTCCAAATAATTTAGCAAAGTCATTCAGAATTTCTTCTTCCACTTCATCCACATTGCTATCATTTTCTTTAAGACGTTTCAGCTCATTAACCTTCTTGGTGAGCTGGCCCAGCTTCGCTCTCCTTAATCCGTTTAGCTTGTGGAACCTCTCCTCTTTGGCCTTTTCAGTGGGCTTTGGCTCCCTCTTGTGGCTCCTTTCGGTTAGTTCATCCATGGCTCTTTCAAATTAAACTTAATACGGTGCTTAAACTCAACTAAAGGTGTCCAACAGTAAACGCTTCATTTTTATAGAAAATGTCTTTGTTGCACTGTCTTTCTTAAAGAACAACTTAGTTAAATGTCTTTTATAAACGAAAATCAAAGGGTAATCAGCTGCTAGTTGGAATCAGCTGATCCATTCAGTCTCCCTCTTCTGTCGGAGAGTAGCGATCTCCCATCCGTCTTCAAACATTAACGTAACAACAGGCCACTTCACCGTCTTTTGTTCTTCGGATGTCCCACTTAATGCGGCGATCTCCGTGTGTGGAAGAGCAGTCTTTATCTTCACCTTTCATGCGACACCGTCACTGGAATCCCTTAGCTCGGCTTCTCCAGAGCATAGTTTTTTGACAAATGTAGTTCCAGTAACCCAAAAATTCGACACTGGTAGCAAATAAGTTTGACTCGGACAGGATAAAAAAAACGCAAAAACGCAAAAACGTACTACGACGGTTTTGAAGCTTATGTAACTCTGAAAGCAAATCCCATATTTGCGCGCTATAAATTTAATGAAAAAATCCAAGGAGACAGTAAGAGTTTTGACCAGTTTGTAACGGAGCTAAAATTGCTAAGTAAAGACTGCAACTACCCAAACAGTGAGGAAATGATAAGAGACAGGATTGTCTTTGCTACAAACTCACAAAGAGTGCGCGAAAAACTGCTATGTCACGGTCCAGACTTGACGCTAGAGAAAGCCATTGACATTGCACGTTCACATGAGCTTTCACAGCAGCAGCTAAAGACAATGCTAACCCCCGCTGCTAGCCACGACAGTCACTCTGCTCATGCGGTTAGCAGAAAACCTTTTAGAGCAGACCAAGCATCCCGTGGGCACAAGACGACATGGAATGATCGTAACAGCGCCATGAGGAGCAAGGAATGTGGAGCATGCGGGAGGGAGCACAGTCGCACTGAGGAATGTCCAGCAAAGGGTCGCCAATTCAGCAAATGCAAGAAGCCCAACCACTTTGCTAAAGTGTGTAGGTCACAAACACAGCAGCCACAGACGAGATATAATCCCAGAAAATTGCATACTATCTCAAACAGTGCAGAACAGTCACTAGAAGAACTCTATATTGATGCTATCATAAAAGAGCATGAAAACACAGATAGAGAACAGGCATATGCAGAAGTAGAAATAGGAAAAGCGAGGCACAAACTGAAGTTTAAAATGGACACTGGTGCTCAGACTAGTATTATACCAGCAGACACATTCCGCAAGATATATGGAAGTGTAATACTAGGCCCCCCATCAAGCAAACTCTCAGATGATGGTGGGCACAGGATAGAAGCAGAAGGAACATGTAGACTGACATGTAAACATGGTGAGAAAACAGCCATGGTAGGTTTTGACATAGTCCATACAAATGATCCACCTCTGTTAGGCTTAAGAGCATGTCTAGATTTAAACCCAGTCAAAATGATACATGTAGTTGATGCAAAGCCGATAACACACACAACCATGATGGAAGAGTTTGCTGATGTGTTTAAAGGCATCGGACTGTTTCCTGGAGAATGCAGTTTCCAACTCAAACCCTCTGTACCACCAGTGGTATGTCCACCTCGACGCATCCCATATGCTCTGCGTGACCGGCTCAAGGATGAATTGGACGACATGGAAAAACTGGACGTTATCCAAAAAGTCACAGAGCCAACTGAATGGGTTAATGCACTAGTAGTGTTGGAAAAGCCGAAAACAAATAGGCTGAGAATATGCCTAGACCCCCGCGCCCTGAACAAAGCTATCCAAAGACCCCACTATCCACTCCCTACTCTAGATGACGTCACCCCAAAACTGGCTGGAGCACAGTATTTCAGTGTACTAGACGCCAGATCTGGATACTGGAATATAAAGCTCACACACGACTCATCTATGCTAACCACGTTCAACACGATCTACGGCAGGTACCGTTTCAAGAGACTGCCTTTTGGAATCATATCTGCACAGGATGAGTTCCAGAGGAGAGTGGATGAGGCCTATGAGGGGCTTCCAGGCGTTGCCGCTATCGTAGATGACATCATAGTTTACGGCCGCACCAAAGAGGAGCACGACGCCAGCCTGCGTGCCATGCTGGAGAGAACCAGAGAAAAAGGCATAAAGCTGAATAAGGACAAGTGCAAAATATGTGTGCCTGAGGTAAGCTATTTTGGGCACAAGCTGACAAGAGAAGGCATCCGCCCTGACCCGAACAAGATTAAGGCCATCAAAGAAATGCCTAACCCACAAAGCAACCATACTGGGCATGGTCACTTACCTTTCCAGGTTCGCCCCGAGAATGTCAGAGGCAACAGCTCCACTCCGGCAACTGATAAAGGAAAACAGTGAGTTTGTGTGGGACTCAAATCATGATGCAGCCTTCCAACGAGTAAAAGACATCCTAACACAGGAGCCTGGCCCAGTACTCACCTACTTCGATCACACAAAGGATGTGAAGTTACAAGTCGATGCTTCCAAACACGGCTTAGGAGCTGTCCTGCTCCAGGAAGAGAAACCAGTCGCATATGCATCAAAGACACTGACTGAAACTGAAGAGAACTATGCTCAGATCGAAAAAGAGCTATACGCAGTGCTCTTTGGATGTAGGCGGTTTCACCAATACTTGTATGGACGACAGGTGATCGTCGAGTCAGATCATAAGCCACTTGAGTCAATCATGCGTAAGCCCTTAGCAGCTGCACCACCGCGTCTGCAACGCATGATGCAGTTACAGAGATATGACATCACTATCGAGCACAAACCAGGAAAACAAATCCCCGTCGCAGACACTCTGTCCAGAAAGCCACTTGAGTGTTACGACCGCTCCATGAGTGAGGGCATGGACTACCAAATACACACTGTGATCAGCAACGCTCCGGTAAGCGACCGCAAAATGACAGAGATCAGAGCCGCTACAGCCAAAGATGAGCAGCTCTCAGTGCTGAGACAGGTGATCCAAGCAGGGTGGCCCGAGAATAACAAAAAATGTCCACCTGCAGTCTCAGAGTATTGGAATCATAGGGATGAGATATCAGAGACAGATGGCATCCTACTGAAAGGAGAGAAAATCATCGTGCCGCACTCACTCAGGGCTGAAATGCTTTCACGCATTCACACAGGACCCTTAGGGATGGAAAAGTGCAAACAACGTGCAAGAGATGTGCTGTTCTGGCCAAGGATGGGTAAGCAGATAGAGACACTAGTAGGGACCTGCAGCACCTGCCTTGAGCGACGCAGCTCACTCCCAAAAGAGCCCATGATGTCACACCCAATCCCAGAACAACCTTGGCAGGTAATAGCCACTGATCTGTTCACATGGAACAGTACTGACTATGTAGTTGTAGTTGACTATTATAGTAGGTACTTTGAGGTAGAAAAAATCACCAGCCTCACCTCCTCAGTAGTCATCCAAAAACTGAAGGCCATGTTCGCTCGATTTGGAATACCACAGACACTAGTCAGCGATAATGGACCTTGCTACAGTTCACAAGAGTTTAAAGCTTTTGCTCATGCATGGGACTTCAAGCATGTCACAAGCAGTCCTCTGTATCCACAGAGCAACGGGCTAGCAGAAAAAACAGTTCAGACTGCCAAAGCTCTCATGGACAAAGCACACGCTCAGAGAACTGACCTGTACCTCAGGTTGTTGGAGTATAGAAACACACCAGTGGATGGTTTGAAATCACCAGCGCAGCTACTCATGAGCAAGCGTCTGCGCTCCATCCTTCCCACCACTGAAAAGCATCTACAACCAGAGCTTGCCTGTCGCAGCACAGTTCACAGCAGGAGAGAACAGTGCCAAACACGACAAAAACAATATTATGACAGGAATGCCAGATCACTGCCTGCACTACCAGTGGGAGCCACGATCCGCTTCCAGCTTCCAACAGGGACATGGAAACCTGCAACAGTAGTCGAGCCAGCAGGTACCCAGAGATCCTACAACATCTGCATGGACGGAGGTCACATGTTTCGCCGCAACAGGCGTCACCTTCTACAAACGTGTGAGAATGACACAGATCAGGAGACTCCATCAGACGAGCAGTTGGAGCCTGAGGACACTGAGACTTTGCAGCAGGACACTGAGAAACAAACAGGCCCCAGAGAGCAATCACACATGGTTTACAATAAGATCACAAGATCAGGCCGCATAGTGAAGCCAAGAGATGTGTTAAACCTGTGAGAGAAAAGAGAAATGCAATACTGACAGTGCACTTTGATTGAATCTGTTTATTATACAACACTGACAATGCACTGTGATTTTTGTTTGTTTAGAAATAGAATTTAACAGTTTTGTTTCAGAAGCAGTACTACATGCTCTATTAGAATTATTTCTGGGCAACTGTTCAAAAAGATAAGTTAAACTGCAGAAGTGTTTACTAAATGTTGATGTACCAGCCGTATAATATTCCCTCAGTGATAGAGTAATCACAATTAGTAGATATAGTGCCTTAAGACGTACATGTATTTTAAATGCTTTAAATGCATATGGTTATAATTTGTTATGGCAGCTATACTGTTCTTTTCTAAAGAAGGGGGATGTAACATCTTGGTAAATACAAGATCTTTGATTACACAGATCACGTTGATGACGTAAGGTATGTGTTCATGTTACGCGCCAGTGAAAATAAAGATGGACACTCGGAATAAGAAGTAGTCCGCTTCATCTGTTTATGTAGACACTTACATGTCCATAGAACAGAATATTACAGCTCCTACAGTACTTATTTTTGCGGTTTGCATATGAGGTGGTCCGCGAAAATCCTTGATAATAAATAGTGGTCCGCATAAACAAAAAGTTTGAGAACCCCTGCTCTATGACACGTCTCTACTGGGAATTGTAGTTTTAAAAGACGTTTTCGTTTTTCCCAAAATTAGAAGTTGACAGTATTAAACTGTGTACAGCCCTGGAGGTTTAGGCGAAAGGAAACAAATTGGTGTGTACAAATGTAATAAATGTGAGAATAGCTTGTATCCATAATGGGCAGCATTAATATATACCCACATGGCAGCTCATTGTTACTTTGTAATTCTACTCCACTACAATTCAGAGGTTAACCTGGTATTTGTACTGCACTACATTTATTTTAGTTACTTTGCAGATTTTGATTAATGATGTGAAATATAAAAAACCCTTAAATCAGACTTTAGTTACACCTGAGTAAAATTCAGGGAAAGGTGATTGTCAAGTGCCAAAAATCAGGAGAGATATTTGATAGTTGGTGCTTGAGAAGACTAAACATTTATCTGCAGATCTCTATAAAGTATATTCATTAATCGTTATTCTCTACTAATAGTAAATTAAAAACTGTATATAATTGCTATTATGCACATCCCTTTCAAGATTTCAAGATTTTCAAAGGTTTATTGACATATCATATACACAACTACAGTGTAGTTATGCAATGAATGAAAAACTTGGGTCACAGGTTCCTCAACAGTGCATTACAAGACATCTATCAATATGTGTGTATACCTCCACCATTAAACTGTCATATTCTGCACATTTCTTATACTATCTACATACATAAGAGTATAATTAATGTGTATAGTATCAGTTAAAATAAGTGCTTCAACATAGTTAACATTGCAGGAAAGCAATATTAGACGTTAAGTACTTTGTCAGACTTAATATTTATCTGTTGATACCCCCAAAGTTTTTTTCTTATTTGAAAGAAGACCTTAACCTAAAGTATTCTTTAATGTGTTAATAAAGCTTAATTAGTTTGTCTGTTTTGCACATCCTTATATTAATATTACATTACATTGCATTTAGCTGACACTTTTATCCAAAGCGACTTACAATAAGTGCGTTCGACCAGGAAGATACAACCTTGAAGGAAACAGAATCAGTACATCAGGTTTCATAGAGCCAAACATTTCAAGTGCTACTCAACTGACTTATAGATAAGCCAGTCCAATATCTTTGTACATCCAGCACTAAACTGTTTTATTGTAGAGATCACTTACAGTATCTTCTTGATTTTGTATATTATATATTTCTATCATTGACCTTCTACTTTCCCCCTATGAAAGTATGTACTCTTAATATTTATTTCATCAAATAACATTATTCAACAAAAATAACATTATTCAACAAAAATAATTCAATAACGTGCTTTAACCACTAGGCGGTGCACACAAGGTACACACAGCATACTAATAATAACTTTGTATTATTAGTGTAGGACACTTATGTATGTATAACATCTGAAGATGTGTAGTTTTATTCGTGTTTTTACATAATTTTACAGGATATCACTATACTATTTCTCATGTTTTACTTCTACACATTAATATCTGATTTGTAAAACATCACAGACAGAAAGGCATATCCGTCATTTAATGGTAAGCTATTGAAATTGTGATTCCATAGATGTGTCTCCCATCACCCAAATCCCCTGACTATTCTCTCAACTCAGTATTTACATTCTTATATTCAAAGAAAATCAGCAATATCTTTAAAAAGGTACATTGCGGCTAAAACCTCCAATCAGCGAGCTGAGGATCTTTCCTACGTCTGTTTCCACGGTATTGTTCCTGTAATGAGAGTTCACATTTATGCTACATTGAAGGGTGGAATTGACTACACATCTTCAGAAACATAATTTGCTTCAGGTATAACTCATAGCAAATAAAGTATAAAAATATAAGTAATAAAAAGATAAAACACTGGCATGTAATTTACGTTAGAATAAATAGAATGGTTTTGAATAATAGATGAGAGTAAAATCTACGTCACTTTTTTTGTATGAATTTATGTTTCATCCAATCACAGAGCTTGTTGACTTATCACGAGGTTTGTCAAAGCGGACAGGCGTTGTCACAACAATAGCTGGGGATTGTGGGTAGTGTAGTCTCTTTGGCGCTCCACATTTCAGAGAAAACAAGTTGTTTCTCAGAATTGAAGGGGAAAAACACAAAACCATTGTACACAATTTAAACCTATCAATGTCTTTTAATTAACAAATCTAATCTGGTGTTTTTGAGTTGATGAGTAGTGGAGACATCACTGTCAAATCAATCGACAGTAAGGAGAATACTTACTTCTGGGTGTACAATTCTCCGTTATCCAATGGGAATGGACGCTCACATTGCCTTTAAGAGCTGCCGACAGAAATGGATGCGGTGCTTCCATGAGCGTCAAATGCCGCCGCCGATCGGAATACATTGCAATCAGTTGAAAGCTCTTTGCGTCAGTTTATGAAGCTGCAGCCTCGCAGACCGCAGTTTCAGACCCGCTGTTTTAGACCTGCTGTTTTAGACCCGCTGTTTTAGGACTCTTCTTCTCTTTTATAAAAGGCGGATCGCAAACAGCTTTTAGTTACACTGCCACCACCTAGCGAGCAGGAGACATCAATATGAATGACAACGCTCATGTGAGCATGGGCGTCGCAGCCATTATATGAGGGTGGGACAAGTCCCCCCCACTTTTCCAAATGATTAGTTTAGACCCCCCCACTTTTACCATGTGGAAAGTCCGTGCATCGGTCTATCCACTCGCCGCACTGAGAGCGCTGTGTCAGTGCTTCACTATCAAATCCATTCCACTTGCTCATTGAGAGAATGCCCAAATCAATGAAACTCCGTGCCATGTTTTCACTGCTACTTTGTACCAAGGCAGATTCTCACATAGCGCGCACATGTTCAGATGTGTTGATCCACCTAGAGACGCAGTCAGTGTGTTTTACTGGAGCCTCAGTTCGATAAGAGATTATTTTCTGAGTTCTTTAACTTAGGTACTCTCTCTCAAAATGGTAATGTGCATTATGTTTTAATTATACTTCTTATCATTCAGAAGCTTTTTGTGTGTGTTTATGTTTTACTGAGTGCTTATAGGCAATTTCCATCCCAGTATTCAGTTAACTATTTATTTATTTATCTGTGCCCATTACATAGACTAGCTAATATTCCACAGCTTGGGACTTTGAGTATTCAAAATGTCCAATGTCACAGACTGGGACTTACTTTAGAGTCAGTTGTATTTACATTCAGTATGACTTGTTATGATTCAATGTGAAAGAGTATACTGCTCAATAAATATGATCACTTCACCACCTCTCTTGACATCTAGGCGCTTGAGAGTGAGTCAGAATACAGGGACAGTGGAGAGAGGTCCATTGCTGAGGTGAGTGATGAAAGGGAAATGACAGTTTAGAGTAAATTGTAATGTGGACTCTCATCCCAGAATTTTAAGGAAATCAGTGGGGATATTGAACAGGAAACATTTCAGTCAAGGGGCATCATATGACCAATATAGACAGAAGAGCAACATTTATTTGAACATTTAAGTCAATGATACCATTCCTAGGTGAACTTAACATCCGTATGGAGTCAGATCAGTCTCAATATTAATAAATGCTCACAAATGTATTTTGCGATTTATATATAAATGACTCTCCACAACAATATCTCTCAATGCACTCACAAATATTTATTGTTCTATATAAATGTACAAAAAATGGGCATTTAAACTGCTTTTTATTAATTCAAAGACGGCTCTGAATTAATAATCAAATATGTTTCCTTTCTTTACTACTGGATGAAATTACAAAATGTACCCATCATTTTCCTCATGCTAGTATAGCCACATAAAAGTATCAAACCACCTGTTAAAATGCACCAGAATACAGGAAATCTATTTTTTTTTTTTGGGGGAGGACCCCCACACCCTCCGTTAAAAATGTCCCCCCCACATTCAGGATGCTTCCTACACCCATGCATGTGAGTAATGTGAAGTGCTTTTAAAGTTGTATTTGTTTAACATTAATAACAATTCCGGTGTCTTGAAATGAAGTGTGATTAGCTAACGTTAACTATGATAGTCTTAAGGCAATACAAACAATCACCTGTTAGCTTATGATAGCTTCTAACCGTATTAAAGGCACTACAAACAATTATTCGTTAGCTATAGCTTTCGGCAAAATAGACTGTTAGCATATTTGATTATTTGTTTAATGAAACTGTAGGGTGATTTTGGCAAGCCCAACTAGGTGTCCTACATTAATTGTTGATGTAATCACTAATTACAGTAAGAGTGTGAGTAATGTGAATCGTGTTGTTTGTTTAAAGTTTACAGCAATACAAGCAACACATGCTAAATGTGAGTCTACAGGGAAACTAATCTGTTAGCCTCGGCCCTAGGCCCTATGATGACTCGCTGCAAAACCAACTGTTAGCCTTTTTGTTTATTTGTTTAATCAAACCGTATGTTATGGTTATGTCACTTAGCAGAGGCTTTTATCTAAAGTGACTCTCAAAACAAAAAAAAGACCCATAATTAACATTAGAATATCAATACAAATAGTTACATAGTCAGTTACATTACTTATTACATTTTTAACAGGGTAATTAGTCATCTGTAACCTACTACATTTCAAAAGTAAACTTCCCAAACATTAATTATAGTCAGCTAATTAATTAAACTTCATATGCATATTACAATCCGAGAGGGGAGATCCTTGCCCGATTTACAGCCATGTACTACATGCTGCAAAGACTTTCACTGCCCGTTCTGTGCCTCAAATGTGTTCCATCCAGCCAAATTGAGCAAGGTCCAAGCCCATTTAGAGAGCCACTTAAACCGTGCAGTTCTCCATGAAGGTAATGTTTTTGGGACGCACTTTCACTGGAAAGGATCGGTCGAGGATTTGTAAAAAGTAATGCAAGACAAGATTAACAAGCAATTAATAAACATGTTACACTTTACAACTGCAGAATTGTGTGAATAACAAACTAACTAACACATGGAGATAGATCCATAACCTGTTTACATTTATCAAGATGTCACTTAACTTCAACTCCAAGATGTATTGATATATTTGTGTTTTGATATTTCCAAAGGTCAGCTAAAAAATCCATTTGCAGTACATCCCACTTTCCACTTTTGGGCACCATGGATAGGCAAAAATACACGCCGCTCAAACCATGTCCTCAACACAGAGTTTGCAAAAGTCCGTCCACAAAAACCAGCTGAGGTCCAGGAAATAACCGTCACTGAAGACCGACTGAGAGAGGAACTGTACAAGCAGAAGGTAAAGACACTATTTATTATATCTTTTCCCGGAAAACATGCAGCACCTCACACATTTAATGTATTGTATTGGATAGGTTGAAGTGGTGAGGAAATTATGCAGGGAGTGTGGATTGGATTCCTCTGGATCGCGCACTGACCTCCTCCTGAGATTGTCCAATGAAATGAAGTCAAGACAAACCTACGACAAGGTTTTTCAAAAGATTTGGGCGGCCTCAGGTAAGCTAAATGTGGGAGCTACCATTTTCGTAAAGTTATGCTAAGTTCTTATTTTTGGATTTGATTATTGTTTACTGTGACCTCATATCAACGATAAACTGAGGTTGTCTTTTTACAATCTGTTTTCTTTGTCTTTTTCTCATCTCAGGCGGTTGGGTTGTGATTATGTGCCTGTGCGGCATTGTATACAGTATTAAGTGTAACATTCGAGCGGAAAGCCCACGTCACTTCACAGACATCCTGCTTTCGTGGAAACACATGCCAAATGTTGTGATATATGACTTTGCACGTGGACTAGCAACACATATGAATCTGAGAGAACCAGAAAAGTTGCCCTTCACACCATTTGAAGGACGGTTAATGGCGCCAACTCCAGATAACATCCCACAAGCCAAAGAGGGAAAACTGAAGGTGTCACTACCTTGGCTGAACTGCAGGAAACTGGTCCCAGACCCTGAATGCCACCCAATAACCGGTTCAGCAGAGCATTATGCTCTGTATGACCGATTCCATGAGGACAATACTAAGGATGCCCGCGATGCCCTGCGGAAGCTTGGCCTGGTCCCACAACTTGCTGGAAAAATCAACAGTCAAGTAGCAGAACAGCTGTTTGCAATGATGAAAAAAAAAATTACTTCTTAAACATGGCTTTACCAACAACCCATCTGTTCCTGATGAGGAATATCATCCACCATCACAATGTTCACAAAAACAAACAGCGACTGGACAAAATAAAGACGACATTTCAAACCAACATATCCATCAACATCCACAACCAGGCAGTGTTGGGTAACTTTTTTAAATGCAGTATTCCTATGCAATTGTTTTATAAATACAGCATATTATTAGTCACGTTTGGGGGGGGGGAGGAAAGAGTGATCATCTTAATTTATTTGTTCTGTATGACAGTAGTTTCATAGCATATCAGGATTAGTAACTTCTTTCACCTGATGGTTTAGCTTTCTTAAACATCACTGACATATGTATGACTGGTATTGGGTTTTTCTACTTTATTTTCAGCAGATGCAGTGCCCCCGACAGAGGCCCTCGGCTATTTAGCAACAATGAAGCCCTTGAAAAAAGACAGGTAAACAAAACAAAGAACGTTCATAAATGTCACTAATTTCTCAGTGTTTTGCATCATTTTAAATGTAATGTTTTTTAACATTTTCATACTATTGCCGCAGAGAGGCTTCATGGTTGGTTGGAACTTACACACATGACTGAATTCTTTAAATGTATTATTACAACTTTTTCATAATTTGACTCCTTTAAATGTCAACTGTTACCTATTAATTCATGTGTATTCCAACAGAGTCAACTACAACTCTACTCACCATCCTAATGACTTGTAAACTCTTGTGCATCTCTTTACTCATTACTATATTATAGATCATGAAGCCACTTCTGAGAGAGATGATCTTTTTAGACTCGCAGTACACCTGCACGAGTCTGAGTACAGAGCAACTTTTAGGTCAACAGATGACGTTCGGCTACGTTCTATATAGCCTCCACTGGTGTCTTTCAGGCTACGTTCTATATAGCCTCCACTGGTGTCTTTCAGGCTACGTTCTATATAGCCTGCACTGGTATCTTTTGGCTACGTTCCTATAGCCTCCACTGGTGTCTTTCGGCTTTCGGTATCTTTTTGTCGTGTAGATATCTTGCTCAGCAGATTCATCCTAGGAACTGGACTGAGAAGACTGGGCATGATATTGCGGTGAATAATCAATGCATAACAAATATTAATAATAAATCCATAGCTACTCCAAAGATAAATGATTTGGGTTTTATCTATCAGTCATGTATTTAATGTTATCTTTTAATTTTTTTATTTTAGGGCTTGCCACACCAGATCGTTTGCAGACTTCTGTAAACATTGTAAATATAATGCTTTGTTTTCCATCTTCTCTGTTCCAGTATACTCTGTCGATTGTTACAAGCGCCGGGTTTGAATTCCAGGAGGTTAGTTTAAGATTTGTTTTCCCAAAGAAGTAAATGCCTACTTAAAGTGTTGCTTATGTTGCATCATACTGTTCATCTTGAAGAAAACATTTCTTTGTCACTTCATTCAGATGGACATGCCTTTGATTCGGAAGTGGTGGTGTCTTCTTCTCATGGAGCGTTTTCAAATGGTGATCCTGCAATCTGCACGCTAGCCCTTACCTGCAAGAACTTCAACTACATCGTGAGCCAGCGGTCATTCCAAAAGGAAACCCACTTCAACTGGCTTGACAGTAAGTTTATTAAGTTTCTTTACTTCTGCCTTCTCCTATCCTAGTGTTATGAGTTTGGTTGAACTAAAAAAGTTGATTGACTAAGAGTAAGGTCAACTAAATTAAGGTTTTGTTCTTTTTCTGTCTGAATTGTAATTGTCTTGTGACATTTTACTTCAGGTGTCGTCAACTGGAATCTCTTAACAGAGGGACACAAAAGGGAATTCAGGAAGGCATACCACATTTCCAGGTGCTTTTACTGTGACGACCAATATAAGGACGTTGGCACAGGCTACCGGGGAAGTGGTCGGCGAGGAATCTTGCTGGGTTTCTACTCCGAAGAGGGCTTCCCGGGGTACTGCAGCTGGAGCTGTTGTCTGGTGGCTGAGGGAGCAACAGACCGCGCCTCACCCCAGTGAAGAATCCTCATTGTGCCTGTTACGGCTGCTGCTTCGTTCTGGGGTTTAACTTGTGTGGTCCGTGTTATTGTGATTAGATGTGCTTAGATTAGTTTAGTATTGTGTGATAGTTACCTCAGCTGTGTTTTCTTACCGCTTCCTTTTCTTTAGTTTGTACCACTGCAACAGTGAGGGTTATTTTGTTTAATCACTTTGTTTGTTTGTTTCAGGCTGCTTGCCTGCCATTTTGTTCACCTGTTGTGCATTAAAACAGCTTATAATTATACCAATACCAATCTGGTTGTGTTGCTTCCCTCTGATTCCCCTAGCTCAGAAGGGAACGTAATAGTGCCCAATGAATAGAATTAGATTCTGCACTGAAATGCCTCTTTGGCAGCCAGGTGCATAAACACACTAACACTTGTTTTTGCACCTCTTCAGAGACACATTTGATTTGATTTATTTCGAACGTGTAAAACAATTTTTTTTTAAAAGAACGTGTAAAACAATTTAAAAAAAAGAATACACCATTTTTTTTTAAAGAACGTGTAAAACAATAAAAAAAAAATTAACATTTTTTTTTTTCATCTAAATGTATGTCTACAAAACAATTAAAAAAAAAGAATACACCATTTTTTTATAAAAGAACTACACGTTCTTTTATAAAAAAATGGTGTATTCTTTTTTTTAAATTGTTAAAAACAATAAAAAAAAATTAACATTTTAGTTTTGTTTAAAAAAAATATACATCTAAATGTATGTCTACATACAATATACATATACATATACATTAAATAAATAGATTATATCATTCTTACTACTATATATAAATACGTTATATATATACTCAATACTAATATTCCAAGTTCCAGGGGCGTGGGTTTGGATGGAAAAATAAGGACATATTTTATTTATTATTGTGATACACACTCATGTACTCTAGGTGGCAGTGTAACTAAAAGCTGTTTGCGATCCGCCTTTTATAAAAGAGAAGAAGAATCCTAAAACAGCGGGTCTGAATCAACGGGTCTGAAACTGCGGTCTGCGAGGCTGCAGCTTCATACTATTGCAATTGGACACCACGGGACCCTGACCAAGCGTCGCTCCTGGACGCTTAGGGAGTGACGGCCCCTACACACGGCGGCGTGCGTTGACGCTTCAACGCTTC